>OX326960.1:1212500-1812500 GCA_946800325.1 Luzula sylvatica | reverse complement strand
TCGAAAAACAAACTTTCTTAGTGTTTGTGAAATTTGGTGAAAAGTTATGTCGTAAAAGATACGATACAAATGATCTAAAAACACGTTATTTGAACTCCTCAAAGCGTTAAAATCTTGTTGTGAATCGAGAAACAAACTTTGTTAGTGTTTGTGAAATTTGGTGAAAAGTTATTTAGTAAAAGATACGATACAAGGGATCTAAAAACATGTTATTTGAACTCCTGAAAGCATTAAAATCTTGTTCTGAATCGAAAAACAAAACTTTCTTAGTGTTTGTGAAATTTGGTGAAAAGTTATGTACTAAAAGATACGATACAAATGATCTAACACGTTATTTGAACTCCTCAAAGCGTTAGAATCTTGTTTTGAATCGAAAAACAAACTTTCTTAGTGTTTGTGAAATTTGGTGAAAATTTATGTAGTAAAAGATACGATACAAATGATCTAAAAAAATGTTATTTGAACTTCTGAAAGCGTTAAAATATTGTTTTGAATCGAAAAACAAACTTTCTTAGTGTTTGTGAAATTTGGTGAAAAGTTATGTACTAAAAGATACGATACAAATGATCTAAAAACAAGTTATTTGAACTCCTCAAAGTGTTAGAATCTTGTTTTGAATCGAAAAACATACTTTCTTAGTGTTTGTGAAATTTGGTGAAAAGTTATGTAGTAAAAGATACGATAGAAATGATCTAAAATCATGTTATTTGAACTCCTCAAAGCGTTAAAATCTTGTTTTCAATCGAAAAACAAACTTTCTTAGTGTTTGTGAAATTTGGTGAAAAGTTATGTAGTAAAAGATACGATAGAAATGATCTAAAAACTTCTTATTTGAACTCCTCAAAGCGTTAAAATCTTGTTTTGAATCGAAAAACAAACTTTCTTAGTGTTTGTGAAATTTCGTGAAAAGTTATGTACTAAAAGATACGATACAAATGATCTAAAAACACGACATTTGAACTCCTCAAAGCGTTAAAATCTTGTTTTGAATCGAAAATCAAACTTTGTTAGTGTTTGTGAAATTTCGTGAAAAGGTATGTAGTAAAAGATACGTTATAAATGATCTAAAAACATGTTATTTGAACTCCTCAAAGCGTTAAAATCTTGTTTTGAATCGAAGAACAAACTTTCTTAGTGTTTGTGAAATTTGGTGAATAGTTATGTACTGAAAGATACGATACAAATGATCTAAAAACACGTCATTTGAACTCCTCAAAGCGTTAAAATCTTGTTTTCAATCGAAAAACAAACTTTCTCAGTGTTTGTGAAATTTGGTGAAAAGGTATGTAGTAAAATATACGATAGAAATGATCTAAAAACATGTTATTTGAACTCCTCAAAGCGTAAAAATCTTGTTTTGAATCGAAAAACAAACTTTCTTAGTGTTTGTGAAATTTGATGAAAAGTTATGTTCTAAAAGATACGCTACAAATGATCTAAAACCACGTTATTTGAACTCCTCAAAGCGTTAGAATCTTGTTTTGAATCGAAGAACAAACTTTCTTAGTGTTTGTGAAATTTGGTGAATAGTTATGTAGTAAAAGATACGATACAAATGATCTAAAAACACGTTATTTGAACTCCTGAAAGCGTTAAAATCTTGTTTTGAATCGAAAAACAAACTTTCTTAGTGTTTGTGAAATTTGGTGAAAAGTTATGTACTGAAAGATACGATACAAATGATCTAAAAACACGTTATTTGAACATCTCAAAGCGTTAGAATCTTGTTTTGAATCGAAAAACAAACTTTCTTAGTGTTTGTGAAATTTCGTGAAAAGTTATGTAGTAAAAGATACGATACAAAGTATCTAAAAGCACGACATTTGAACTCCTCAAATCGTTAAAATCTTGTTTTGAATCGAAAAACAAAGTTTCTTAATGTTTGTGAAATTTGGTGAAAAGTTGTGTACTAAAAGATACGATACAAATGATCTAAAAACACGTTATTTGAACTCCTCAAAGCGTTAGAATCTTGTTTTGAATTGAAAAACAAACTTTATTAGTGTTTGTGAAATTTCGTGAAAAGTTATGTAGTAAAAGATACGATACAAATGATCTAAAAACATGTTATTTGAACTCCTCAAAGCGTTAAAATCTTGTTTTGAATCGAAAAACAAACTTTCTTAGTGTTTGTGAAATTTCTTGAAAAGTTATGTACTAAACGATACGATACAAATGATCTAAAAACACGTTATTTGAACTCCTCGAACCGTTAGAATCTTGTTTTGAATCGAAAAACAAACTTTCTTAGTGTTTGTGAAATTTGGTGAAAAGTTATATACTAAACGATACGATTCAAAGGATCTAAAAACACGTTATTTGAACTCCTCAAAACGTTAGAATCTTGTTTTGAATCGAAAAGCAAACTTTCTTAGTGTTTGTGAAATTTCGTGAAAAGTTATGAACTAAATGATACGATACAAATGATCTAAAAACACGTTATTTGAACTGCTGAAAGCGTTAAAATCTTGTTTTTAATCGAAAAACAAACTTTCTTAGTGTTTGTGAAATTTGGTGAAAAGTTATGTACTAAAAGATACGATACAAATGATCTAAAAACACGTTATTTGAACTCTTCAAAGCGTTAAAATCTTGTTTTGAATCGAAAAATAAACTTTCCTAGTGTTTGTGAAATTTGGTGAAAAGTTAGGTAGTAAAAGATACGATACAAATGATCTAAAAACATGTTATTTGAACTCCTCAAAGCGTTAAAATCTTGTTTTGAATCGAAGAACAAACTTTCTTAGTGTTTGTGAAATTTGGTGAATAGTTGTGTAGTAAAAGATACGATACAAATGATCTAAAAACACGTTATTTGAACTCCTCAAAGAGCTAAAATCTTGTTTTGAGTCGAAAAACAAACTTTCTTAGTGTTTGTGAAATTTGGTGAAAAGTTATGTAGTAAAAGATACGATAGAAATGATCTAAAAACACGTTATTTGAACTCCTCAAAGCGTTAGAATCTTGTTTTGAATCGAAAAACAAACTTACTTAGTGTTTGTGAAATTTCGTGAAAAGTTATGTAGTTAAAGATACGATACAAAGTATCTAAAAACACGACATTTGAACTCCTCAAATCGTTAAAATCTTGTTTTGAATCGAAAAACAAAGTTTCTTAATGTTTGTGAAATTTGGTGAAAAGTTATGTACTAAAAGATACGATACAAATGATCTAAAAACACGTTATTTGAACTCCTCAAAGCGTTAGAATCTCGTTTTGAATCGAAAAACAAACTTTCTTAGTGTTTGTGAAATTTCGTGAAAAGTTATGAACTAAAAGATACGATACAAATGATCTAAAAACTCGTTATTTGAACTCCTCAAAGCGTTAGAATCTTGTTTTGAATCGAAAAACAAACTTTATTAGTGTTTGTGAAATTTCGTGAAAAGTTATGTAGTAAAAGATACGATACAAATGATCTAAAAACATGTTATTTGAACTCCTCAAAGCGCCAAAATCTTGTTTTGAATCGAAAAACAAACTTTCTTAGTGTTTGTGAAATTTCTTGAAAAGTTATGTACTAAACGATACGATACAAATGATCTAAAAACACGTTATTTGAACTCCTCGAACCGTTAGAATCTTGTTTTGAATCGAAAAACAAGCTTTCTTAGTGTTTGTGAAATTTGGTGAAATGTTATGTACTAAACGATACGAATCAAAGGATCTAAAAACACGTTATTTGAACTCCTCAAAGCGTTAGAATCTTGTTTTGAATCGAAAAACAAACTTTATTAGTGTTTGTGAAATTTCGTGAAAAGTTATGTAGTAAAAGATACGATACAAATGATCTAAAAACATGTTATTTGAACTCCTCAAAGCGTTAAAATCTTGTTTTGAATCGAAAAACAAACTTTCTTAGTGTTTGTGAAATTTCTTGAAAAGTTATGTAGTAAAAGATACGTTATAAATGATCTAAAAACATGTTATTTGAACTCCTCAAAGCGTTAAAATCTTGTTTTGAATCGAAGAACAAACTTTCTTAGTGTTTGTGAAATTTGGTTAATAGTTATGTACTAAAAGATACGATACAAATGATCTAAAAACACGTCATTTGAACTTCTCAAAGCGTTAAAATCTTCTTTTCAGTCGAAAAACAAACTTTCTCAGTGTTTGTGAAATTTGGTGAAAAGGTATGTAGTAAAAGATACGATAGAAATGATCTAAAAACATGTTATTTGAACTCCTCAAAGCGTTAAAATCTTGTTTTGAATCGAAAAACAAACTTTCTTAGTGTTTGTGAAATGTGGTGAAAAGTTATGTTCTAAAAGATACGCTACAAATGATCTAAAAACACGTTATTTGAACTCCTCAAAGCGTTAGAATATTGTTTTGAATCGAAGAACAAACTTTCTTAGTGTTTGTGAAATTTGGTGAATAGTTATGTAGTAACAGATACGATACAAATGATCTAAAAACACGATATTTGAACTCCTCGAACCGTTAGAATCTTGTTTTGAATCGAAAAACAAACTTTCTTAGTGTTTGTGAAATTTGGTGAAAAGTTATGTACTAAACGATACGATTCAAAGGATCTAAAAACACGTTATTTGAAAACTCCTCAAATCGTTAGAATCTTGTTTTGAATCGAAAAACAAACTTTCTTAGTGTTTGTGAAATTTCGTGAAAAGTTATGTAGTAAAAGATACGATATAAAGTATCTAAAAACATGTTATTTGAACTCCTGAAAGCGTTAAAATCTTGTTTTGAATCGAAAAACAAACTTTCTTAGTGTTTGTCAAATTTCGTGAAAAGTTATGTACTAAAAGATACGATACAAATGATCTAAAAACACGTTATTTGAACTCCTCAAAGCGTTAGAATCTTGTTTTGAATCGAAAAACAAACTTTCTTAGTGTTTGTGAAATTTCGTGAAAAGTTATGTAGTAAAAGAAACGATACAAATGATCTAAAAACACGACATTTGAACTCCTCAAATCGTTAAAATCTTGTTTTGAATCGAAAAACAAAGTTTCTTAATGTTTGTGAAATTTGGTGAAAAGTTATGTACTAAAAGATACGATACAAATGATCTAAAAACACGTTATTTGAACTCCTCAAAGCGCTAGAATCTCGTTTTGAATCGAAAAACAAACTTTCTTAGTGTTTGTGAAATTTCGTGAAAAGTTATGAACTAAAAGATACGATACAAATGATCTAAAAACAAGTTATTTGAACTCCTCAAAGCGTTAGAATCTTGTTTTGAATCGAAAAACAAACTTTATTAGTGTTTGTGAAATTTCGTGAAAAGTTATGTAGTAAAAGATATGATACAAATGATCTAAAAACATGTTATTTGAACTCCTCAAAGCGTTAAAATCTTGTTTTGAATCGAAAAACAAACTTTCTTAGTGTTTGTGAAATTTCTTGAAAAGTTATGTACTAAACGATACGATACAAATGATCTAAAAACACGTTATTTGAACTCCTCGAACCGTTAGAATCTTGTTTTGAATCGAAAAACAAGCTTTCTTAGTGTTTGTGAAATTTGGTGAAAAGTTATGTACTAAACGATACGATTCAAAGGATCTAAAAACACGTTATTTGAACTCCTCAAAGCGTTAGAATCTTGTTTTGAATCGAAAAACAAACTTTATTAGTGTTTGTGAAATTTCGTGAAAAGTTGTGTAGTAAAAGATACGATACAAATGATCTAAAAACATGTTATTTGAACTCCTCAAAGCGTTAAAATCTTGTTTTGAATCGAAAAACAAACTTTCTTAGTGTTTGTGAAATTTCTTGAAAAGTTATGTACTAAACGATACGATACAAATGATCAAAAAACACGTTATTTGAACTCCTCGAACCGTTAGAATCTTGTTTTGAATCGAAAAACAAACTTTCTTAGTGTTTGTGAAATTTGGTGAAAAGTTATGTACTAAACGATACGATTCAAAGGATCTAAAAACACGTTATTTGAACTCCTCAAAGCGTTAGAATCTTGTTTTGAATCGAAAAACAAACTTTCTTAGTGTTTGTGAAATTTCGTGAAAAGTTATGTAGTAAAAGATACGATATAAAGTATCTAAAAACATGTTATTTGAACTCCTGAAAGCGTTAAAATCTTGTTTTGAATCGAAAAACAAACTTTCTTAGTGTTTGTGAAATTTCTTGAAAAGTTATGTACTAAAAGATACGATACAAATGATCTAAAAACACGTTATTTGAACTCCTCAAAGCGTTAGAATCTTGTTTTGAATCGAAAAACAAACTTTCTTAGTGTTTGTGAAATTTCGTGAAAAGTTATGTAGTAAAAGAAACGATACAAATGATCTAAAAACACGACATTTGAACTCCTCAAATCGTTAAAATCTTGTTTTGAATCGAAAAACAAAGTTTCTTAATGTTTGTGAAATTTGGTGAAAAGTTATGTACTAAAAGATACGATACAAATGATCTAAAAACACGTTATTTGAACTCCTCAAAGCGCTAGAATCTCGTTTTGAATCGAAAAACAAACTTTCTTAGTGTTTGTGAAATTTCGTGAAAAGTTATGAACTAAAAGATACGATACAAATGATCTAAAAACAAGTTATTTGAACTCCTCAAAGCGTTAGAATCTTGTTTTGAATCGAAAAACAAACTTTATTAGTGTTTGTGAAATTTCGTGAAAAGTTATGTAGTAAAAGATATGATACAAATGATCTAAAAACATGTTATTTGAACTCCTCAAAGCGCTAAAATCTTGTTTTGAATCGAAAAACAAACTTTCTTAGTGTTTGTGAAATTTGGTGAAAAGTTATGTAGTAAAAGATACGATATAAATGATCTAAAAACATGTTATTTGAACTCCTCAAAGCGTTAAAATCTTGTTTTGAATCGAAGAACAAACTTTGTTAGTGTTTGTGAAATTTGGTGAAAAGTTATGTACTAAAAGATACGATACAAATAATCTAAAAACACGTTATTTGAACTCCTCAAAGCGTTAAATCTTGTTTTGAAATCGAAAAACAAACTTTCTTTGTGTTTGTGAAATTTGGTGAAAAGTTATGTAGTAAAAGATACGATACAAATGATCTAAAAACACGTTATTTGAACTCCTCAAAGCGTTAAAATCTTGTTTTGAATCGAAAAACAAACTTTCTTAGTGTTTGTGAAATTTGGTGAAAAGTTATGTACTAAAAGATACGATACAAATGATCTAAAAGCACGACATTTGAACTCCTCAAAGCGTTAAAATCTTGTTTTGAATCGAAAAACAAACTTTCTTAATGTTTGTGAAATTTCGTGAAAAGTTATGTAGTAAAAGATACGATATAAATGATCTAAAAACATGTTATTTGAACTCCTCAAAGCGTTAAAATCTTGTTTTGAATCGAAAAACAAACTTTCTTAGTGTTTGTGAAATTTCGTGAAAAGTTATGAACTAAATGATACGATACAAATGACCTAAAAACACGTTATTTGAACTCCTCAAAGCGTTAGAATCTTGTTTTGAATCGAAAAATAAACTTTCTTAGTGTTTGTGAAATTTCGTGAAAAGTTATGTAGTAAAAGATACGATACAAATGATCTAAAAGCATGTTATTTGAACTCCTCAAAGCGTTAAAATCTTGGTTTGAATCGAAAAACAAACTTTCTTAGTGTGTGTGAAATTTCTTGAAAAGTTATGTACTAAAAGATACGATACAAATGATCTAAAAACACGTTATTTGAACTCCTCAAAGCGTTAAAATCTTGTTTTGAATCGAAAAACAAACTTTCTTAGTGTTTGTGAAATTTGGTGAAAAGTTGTGTACTAAACGATACGATTCAAAGGATCTAAAAACACGTTATTTGAACTCCTCAAAGCGTTAGAATCTTGTTTTGAAACGAAAAACAAACTTTCTTAGTGTTTGTGAAATTTCGTGAAAAGTTATGTAGTAAAAGATACGATATAAAGTATCTAAAAACATGTTATTTGAACTCCTGAAAGCGTTAAAATCTTGTTTTGAATCGAAAAACAAACTTTCTTAGTGTTTGTCAAATTTCTTGAAAAGTTATGTACTAAAAGATACGATACAAATGATCTAAAAACACGTTATTTGAACTCCTCAAAGCGTTAAAATCTTGTTTTGAATCGAAAAACAAACTTTCTTAGTGTTTGTGAAATTTGGTGACAAGTTAGGTAGTAAAAGATACGATACAAATGATATAAAAACATGTTATTTGAACTCCTCAAAGCGTTAAAATCTTGCTTCAAATCGATGAACAAACTTTCTTAGTGTTTGTAAAATTTGGTGAAAAGTTGTGTAGTAAAAGATACGATACAAATGATCTAAAAACATGTTATTTGAACTCCTCAAAGAGCTAAAATCTTGTTTTGAGTCGAAAAACAAACTTTCTTAGTGTTTGTGAAATTTGGTGAAAAGTTATGTAGTAAAAGATACGATATAAATGATCTAAAACACGTTATTTCAATTCCTCAAAGCGTTAAATCTTGTTTTGAAATCGAAAAACAAATGTTCTTACTGTTTGTGAAATTTGGTGAAAAGTTATGTAGTAAAAGATACGATACAAATGATCTAAAAACACGTTATTTGAACTCCTCAAAGCGTTAAAATCTCGTTTTGAATCGAGAAACAAACTTTCTTAGTGTTTGTGAAATTTGGTGAAAAGTTATTTAGTAAAAGATACGATACAAGTGATCTAAAAACATGTTATTTGAACTCCTGAAAGCATTAAAATCTTGTTTTGAATCGAAAAACAAAACTTTCTTAGTGTTTGTGAAATTTGGTGAAAAGTTATGTACTAAAAGATACGATACAAATGATCTAACACGTTATTTGAACTCTTCAAAGCGTTAGAATCTTGTTTTGAATCGAAAAACAAACTTTCTTAGTGTTTCTCAAATTTGGTGAAAAGTTATGTAGTAAAAGATACGATACAAATGATCTAAAAACATGTTATTTGAACTCCTGAAAGCGTTAAAATATTGTTTGGAATCGAAAAACAAACTTTCTTAGTGTTTGTGAAATTTGGTGAAAAGTTATGTACTAAAAGATACGATACAAATGATCTAAAAACACGTTATTTGAACTCCTCAAAGTGTTAGAATCTTGTTTTGAATCGAAAAACAAACTTTCTTAGTGTTTGTGAAATTTGGTGAAAAGTTATGTAGTAAAAGATACGATAGAAATGATCTAAAAACATGTTATTTGAACTCCTCAAAGCGTTAAAATCTTGTTTTGAATCGAAAAACAAACTTTCTTAGTGTTTGTGAAATTTGGTGAAAAGTTATGTAGTAAAAGATACGATAGAAATGATCTAAAAACATGTTATTTGAACTCCTCAAAGCGTTAAAATCTTGTTTTGAATCGAAAAACAAACTTTCTTAGTGTTTGTGAAATTTGGTGAAAAGTTGTGTACTAAAATATACGATACAAATGATCTAAAAACACATTATTTGAACTCCTCAAAGCGTTAAAATCTTGTTTTGAATCGAAAAACAAAGTTTCTTAATGTTTGTGAAATTTGGTGAAAAGTTATGTACTAATAGATACGATACAAATGATCTAAAAACACGTTATTTGAACTCCTCAAAGCGTTAGAATCTCGTTTTGAATCGAAAAACAAACTTTCTTAGTGTTTGTGAAATTTCGTGAAAAGTTATGAACTAAAAGATACGATACAAATGATCTAAAAACACGTTATTTGAACTCCTCAAAGCGTTAGAATCTTGTTTTGAATCGAAAAACAAACTTTATCAGTGTTTGTGAAATTTGGTGAAAAGGTATGTAGTAAAAGATACGATAGAAATGATCTAAAAACATATTATTTGAACTCCTCAAAGCGTTAAAATCTTGTTTTGAATCGAAAAACAAACTTTATTAGTGTTTGTGAAATTTGGTGAAAAGTTATGTTCTAAAAGATACTCTACAAATGATATAAAAACACGTTATTTGAACTCCTCAAAGCGTTAGAATATTGTTTTGAATCGAAGAACAAACTTTCTTAGTGTTTGTGAAATTTGGTGAATAGTTATGTAGTAAAAGATACGATACAAATGATCTAAAAACACGTTATTTGAACTCCTGAAAGCGTTAAAATCTTGTTTTGAATCGAAAAACAAACTTTCTTAGTGTTTGTGAAATTTGGTCTAAAGTTATGTACTAAAAGATACGATACAAATGATCTAAAAACACGTTATTTGAACTCCTCAAAGCGTTAGAATCTTGTTTTGAATCGAAAAACAAACTTTCTTAGTCTTTGTGAAATTTGGTGAAAAGTTATGTACTAAAAGATACGATACAAATGATCTAAAAACACGTTATTTGAACTCCTCAAAGCGTTAAAATCTTGTTTTGAATCGAAAAACAAAGTTTCTTAATGTTTGTGAAATTTGGTGAAAAGTTATGTACTAAAAGATACGATACAAATGATCTAAAAACACGTTATTTGAACTCCTCAAAGCGTTAGAATCTTGTTTTGAATCGAAAAACAAACATTATTAGTGTTTGTGAAATTTCGTGAAAAGTTATGTAGTAAAAGATACGATACAAATGATCTAAAAACATGTTATTTGAACTCCTCAAAGCGTTAAAATCTTGTTTTGAATCGAAAAACAAACTTTCTTAGTGTTTGTGAAATTTCTTGAAAAGTTATGTACTAAACGATACGATACAAATGATCTAAAAACACGTTATTTGAACTCCTCGAACCGTTAGAATCTTGTTTTGAATCGAAAAACAAACTTTCTTAGTGTTTGTGAAATTTGGTGAAAAGTTATGTACTAAACGATACGATTCAAAAGATCTAAAAACACGTTATTTGAACTCCTCAAAGCGTTAGAATCTTGTTTTGAATCGAAAAACAAACTTTCTTAGTGTTTGTGAAATTTCGTGAAAAGTTATGTAGTAAAAGATACGATATAAAGTATCTAAAAACATGTTATTTGAACTCCTGAAAGCGTTAAAATCTTGTTTTGAATCGAAAAACAAACTTTCTTAGTGTTTGTCAAATTTCTTGAAAAGTTATGTACTAAAAGATACGATACAAATGATCTAAAAACACGTTATTTCAACTCCTCAAAGCGTTAAAATCTTGTTTTGAATCGTAAAACAAACTTTCTTAGTGTTTGTGAAATTTGGTGAAAAGATAGGTAGTAAAAGATACGATACAAATGATCTAAAAACATGTTATTTGAACTCCTCAAAGCGTTAAAATCTTGTTTTGAATCGAAGAACAAACTTTCTTAGTGTTTGTGAAATTTGGTGAAAAGTTGTGTAGTAAAAGATACGATACAAATGATCTAAAAACATGTTATTTGAACTCCTCAAAGAGCTAAAATCTTGTTTTGAGTCGAAAAACAAACTTTCTTAGTGTTTGTGAAATTTGGTGAAAAGTTATGTAGTAAAAGATACGATATAAATGATCTAAAACACGTTATTTCAATTCCTCAAAGCGTTAAATCTTATTTTGAAATCGAAAAACAAATGTTCTTACTGTTTGTGAAATTTGGTGAAAAGTTATGTAGTAAAAGATACGATACAAATGATCTAAAAACACGTTATTTGAACTCCTCAAAGCGTTAAAATCTCGTTTTGAATCGAGAAACAAACTTTCTTAGTGTTTGTGAAATTTGGTGAAAAGTTATTTAGTAAAAGATACGATACAAGTGATCTAAAAACATGTTATTTGAACTCCTGAAAGCATTAAAATCTTGTTTTGAATCGAAAAACAAAACTTTCTTAGTGTTTGTGAAATTTGGTGAAAAGTTATGTACTAAAAGATACGATACAAATGATCTAACACGTTATTTGAACTCTTCAAAGCGTTAGAATCTTGTTTTGAATCGAAAAACAAACTTTCTTAGTGTTTCTGAAATTTGGTGAAAAGTTATGTAGTAAAAGATACGATACAAATGATCTAAAAACATGTTATTTGAACTCCTGAAAGCGTTAAAATATTGTTTGGAATCGAAAAACAAACTTTCTTAGTGTTTGTGAAATTTGGTGAAAAGTTATGTACTAAAAGATACGATACAAATGATCTAAAAACACGTTATTTGAACTCCTCAAAGTGTTAGAATCTTGTTTTGAATCGAAAAACAAACTTTCTTAGTGTTTGTGAAATTTGGTGAAAAGTTATGTAGTAAAAGATACGATAGAAATGATCTAAAAACATGTTATTTGAACTCCTCAAAGCGTTAAAATCTTGTTTTGAATCGAAAAACAAACTTTCTTAGTGTTTGTGAAATTTGGTGAAAAGTTATGTAGTAAAAGATACGATAGAAATGATCTAAAAACATGTTATTTGAACTCCTCAAAGCGTTAAAATCTTGTTTTGAATCGAAAAACAAACTTTCTTAGTGTTTGTGAAATTTGGTGAAAAGTTATGTACTAAAATATACGATACAAATGATCTAAAAACACGTTATTTGAACTCCTCAAAGCGTTAAAATCTTGTTTTGAATCGAAAAACAAAGTTTCTTAATGTTTGTGAAATTTGGTGAAAAGTTATGTACTAATAGATACGATACAAATGATCTAAAAACACGTTATTTGAACTCCTCAAAGCGTTAGAATCTCGTTTTGAATCGAAAAACAAACTTTCTTAGTGTTTGTGAAATTTCGTGAAAAGTTATGAACTAAAAGATACGATACAAATGATCTAAAAACACGTTATTTGAACTCCTCAAAGCGTTAGAATCTTGTTTTGAATCGAAAAACAAACTTTATCAGTGTTTGTGAAATTTGGTGAAAAGGTATGTAGTAAAAGATACGATAGAAATGATCTAAAAACATATTATTTGAACTCCTCAAAGCGTTAAAATCTTGTTTTGAATCGAAAAACAAACTTTATTAGTGTTTGTGAAATTTGGTGAAAAGTTATGTTCTAAAAGATACTCTACAAATGATCTAAAAACACGTTATTTGAACTCCTCAAAGCGTTAGAATATTGTTTTGAATCGAAGAACAAACTTTCTTAGTGTTTGTGAAATTTGGTGAATAGTTATGTAGTAAAAGATACGATACAAATGATCTAAAAACACGTTATTTGAACTCCTGAAAGCGTTAAAATCTTGTTTTGAATCGAAAAACAAACTTTCTTAGTGTTTGTGAAATTTGGTGAAAAGTTATGTACTAAAAGATACGATACAAATGATCTAAAAACACGTTATTTGAACTCCTCAAAGCGTTAGAATCTTGTTTTGAATCGAAAAACAAACTTTCTTAGTCTTTGTGAAATTTGGTGAAAAGTTATGTACTAAAAGATACGATACAAATGATCTAAAAACACGTTATTTGAACTCCTCAAAGCGTTAAAATCTTGTTTTGAATCGAAAAACAAAGTTTCTTAATGTTTGTGAAATTTGGTGAAAAGTTATGTACTAAAAGATACGATACAAATGATCTAAAAACACGTTATTTGAACTCCTCAAAGCGTTAGAATCTTGTTTTGAATCGAAAAACAAACATTATTAGTGTTTGTGAAATTTCGTGAAAAGTTATGTAGTAAAAGATACGATACAAATGATCTAAAAACATGTTATTTGAACTCCTCAAAGCGTTAAAATCTTGTTTTGAATCGAAAAACAAACTTTCTTAGTGTTTGTGAAATTTCTTGAAAAGTTATGTACTAAACGATACGATACAAATGATCTAAAAACACGTTATTTGAACTCCTCGAACCGTTAGAATCTTGTTTTGAATCGAAAAACAAACTTTCTTAGTGTTTGTGAAATTTGGTGAAAAGTTATGTACTAAACGATACGATTCAAAAGATCTAAAAACACGTTATTTGAACTCCTCAAAGCGTTAGAATCTTGTTTTGAATCGAAAAACAAACTTTCTTAGTGTTTGTGAAATTTCGTGAAAAGTTATGTAGTAAAAGATACGATATAAAGTATCTAAAAACATGTTATTTGAACTCCTGAAAGCGTTAAAATCTTGTTTTGAATCGAAAAACAAACTTTCTTAGTGTTTGTCAAATTTCTTGAAAAGTTATGTACTAAAAGATACGATACAAATGATCTAAAAACACGTTATTTGAACTCCTCAAAGCGTTAAAATCTTGTTTTGAATCGTAAAACAAACTTTCTTAGTGTTTGTGAAATTTGGTGAAAAGATAGGTAGTAAAAGATACGATACAAATGATCTAAAAACATGTTATTTGAACTCCTCAAAGCGTTAAAATCTTGTTTTGAATCGAAGAACAAACTTTCTTAGTGTTTGTGAAATTTGGTGAAAAGTTGTGTAGTAAAAGATACGATACAAATGATTTAAAAACATGTTATTTGAACTCCTCAAAGAGCTAAAATCTTGTTTTGAGTTGAAAAACAAACTTTCTTAGTGTTTGTGAAATTTGGTGAAAAGTTATGTAGTAAAAGATACGATATAAATGATCTAAAACACGTTATTTGAACTCCTCAAAGCGTTAAATCTTGTTTTGAAATCGAAAAACAAACTTTCTTAGTGTTTGTGAAATTTGGTGAAAAGTTATGTCGTAAAAGATACGATACAAATGATCTAAAAGCACGTTATTTGAACTCCTCAAAGCGTTAAAATCTTGTTTTGAATCGAGAAACAAACTTTGTTAGTGTTTGTGAAATTTGGTGAAAAGTTATTTAGTAAAAGATACGATACAAGTGATCTAAAAACATGTTATTTGAACTCCTGAAAGCATTAAAATCTTGTTTTGAATCGAAAAACAAAACTTTCTTAGTGTTTGTGAAATTTGGTGAAAAGTTATGTACTAAAAGATACGATACAAATGATCTAACACGTTATTTGAACTCCTCAAAGCGTTAGAATCTTGTTTTGAATCGAAAAACAAACTTTCTTAGTGTTTGTGAAATTTGGTGAAAATTTATATAGTAAAAGATACGATACAAATGATCTAAAAAAATGTTATTTGAACTTCTGAAAGCGTTAAAATATTGTTTTGAATCGAAAAACAAACTTTCTTAGTGTTTGTGAAATTTGGTGAAAAGTTATGTACTAAAAGATACGATACAAATGATCTAAAAACAAGTTATTTGAACTCCTCAAAGTGTTAGAATCTTGTTTTGAATCGAAAAACATACTTTCTTAGTGTTTGTGAAATTTGGTGAAAAGTTATGTAGTAAAAGATACGATAGAAATGATCTAAAATCATGTTATTTGAACTCCTCAAAGCGTTAAAATCTTGTTTTCAATCGAAAAACAAACTTTCTTAGTGTTTGTGAAATTTGGTGAAAAGTTATGTAGTAAAAGATACGATAGAAATGATCTAAAAACTTCTTATTTGAACTCCTCAAAGCGTTAAAATCTTGTTTTGAATCGAAAAACAAACTTTCTTAGTGTTTGTGAAATTTCGTGAAAAGTTATGTACTAAAAGATACGATACAAATGATCTAAAAACACGACATTTGAACTCCTCAAAGCGTTAAAATCTTGTTTTGAATCGAAAATCAAACTTTGTTAGTGTTTGTGAAATTTCGTGAAAAGTTATGTAGTAAAAGATACGTTATAAATGATCTAAAAACATGTTATTTGAACTCCTCAAAGCGTTAAAATCTTGTTTTGAATCGAAGAACAAACTTTCTTAGTGTTTGTGAAATTTGGTGAATAGTTATGTACTGAAAGATACGATACAAATGATCTAAAAACACGTCATTTGAACTCCTCAAAGCGTTAAAATCTTGTTTTCAATCGAAAAACAAACTTTCTCAGTGTTTGTGAAATTTGGTGAAAAGGTATGTAGTAAAATATACGATAGAAATGATCTAAAAACATGTTATTTGAACTCCTCAAAGCGTAAAAATCTTGTTTTGAATCGAAAAACAAACTTTCTTAGTGTTTGTGAAATTTGATGAAAAGTTATGTTCTAAAAGATACGCTACAAATGATCTAAAACCACGTTATTTGAACTCCTCAAAGCGTTAGAATCTTGTTTTGAATCGAAGAACAAACTTTCTTAGTGTTTGTGAAATTTGGTGAATAGTTATGTAGTAAAAGATACGATACAAATGATCTAAAAACACGTTATTTGAACTCCTGAAAGCGTTAAAATATTGTTTGGAATCGAAAAACAAACTTTCTTAGTGTTTGTGAAATTTGGTGAAAAGTTATGTACTAAAAGATACGATACAAATGATCTAAAAACACGTTATTTGAACTCCTCAAAGTGTTAGAATCTTGTTTTGAATCGAAAAACAAACTTTCTTAGTGTTTGTGAAATTTGGTGAAAAGTTATGTAGTAAAAGATACGATAGAAATGATCTAAAAACATGTTATTTGAACTCCTCAAAGCGTTAAAATCTTGTTTTGAATCGAAAAACAAACTTTCTTAGTGTTTGTGAAATTTGGTGAAAAGTTATGTAGTAAAAGATACGATACAAATGATCTAACACGTTATTTGAACTCTTCAAAGCGTTAGAATCTTGTTTTGAATCGAAAAACAAACTTTCTTAGTGTTTCTGAAATTTGGTGAAAAGTTATGTAGTAAAAGATACGATACAAATGATCTAAAAACATGTTATTTGAACTCCTGAAAGCGTTAAAATATTGTTTGGAATCGAAAAACAAACTTTCTTAGTGTTTGTGAAATTTGGTGAAAAGTTATGTACTAAAAGATACGATACAAATGATCTAAAAACACGTTATTTGAACTCCTCAAAGTGTTAGAATCTTGTTTTGAATCGAAAAACAAACTTTCTTAGTGTTTGTGAAATTTGGTGAAAAGTTATGTAGTAAAAGATACGATAGAAATGATCTAAAAACATGTTATTTGAACTCCTCAAAGCGTTAAAATCTTGTTTTGAATCGAAAAACAAACTTTCTTAGTGTTTGTGAAATTTGGTGAAAAGTTATGTAGTAAAAGATACGATAGAAATGATCTAAAAACATGTTATTTGAACTCCTCAAAGCGTTAAAATCTTGTTTTGAATCGAAAAACAAACTTTCTTAGTGTTTGTGAAATTTGGTGAAAAGTTATGTACTAAAATATACGATACAAATGATCTAAAAACACGTTATTTGAACTCCTCAAAGCGTTAAAATCTTGTTTTGAATCGAAAAACAAAGTTTCTTAATGTTTGTGAAATTTGGTGAAAAGTTATGTACTAATAGATACGATACAAATGATCTAAAAACACGTTATTTGAACTCCTCAAAGCGTTAGAATCTCGTTTTGAATCGAAAAACAAACTTTCTTAGTGTTTGTGAAATTTCGTGAAAAGTTATGAACTAAAAGATACGATACAAATGATCTAAAAACACGTTATTTGAACTCCTCAAAGCGTTAGAATCTTGTTTTGAATCGAAAAACAAACTTTATCAGTGTTTGTGAAATTTGGTGAAAAGGTATGTAGTAAAAGATACGATAGAAATGATCTAAAAACATATTATTTGAACTCCTCAAAGCGTTAAAATCTTGTTTTGAATCGAAAAACAAACTTTATTAGTGTTTGTGAAATTTGGTGAAAAGTTATGTTCTAAAAGATACTCTACAAATGATCTAAAAACACGTTATTTTAACTCCTCAAAGCGTTAGAATATTGTTTTGAATCGAAGAACAAACTTTCTTAGTGTTTGTGAAATTTGGTGAATAGTTATGTAGTAAAAGATACGATACAAATGATCTAAAAACACGTTATTTGAACTCCTGAAAGCGTTAAAATCTTGTTTTGAATCGAAAAACAAACTTTCTTAGTGTTTGTGAAATTTGGTGAAAAGTTATGTACTGAAAGATACGATACAAATGATCTAAAAACACGTTATTTGAACATCTCAAAGCGTTAGAATCTTGTTTTGAATCGAAAAACAAACTTTCTTAGTGTTTGTGAAATTTCGTGAAAAGTTATGTAGTAAAAGATACGATACAAAGTATCTAAAAGCACGACATTTGAACTCCTCAAATCGTTAAAATCTTGTTTTGAATCGAAAAACAAAGTTTCTTAATGTTTGTGAAATTTGGTGAAAAGTTGTGTACTAAAAGATACGATACAAATGATCTAAAAACACGTTATTTGAACTCCTCAAAGCGTTAGAATCTTGTTTTGAATCGAAAAACAAACTTTATTAGTGTTTGTGAAATTTCGTGAAAAGTTATGTAGTAAAAGATACGATACAAATGATCTAAAAACATGTTATTTGAACTCCTCAAAGCGTTAAAATCTTGTTTTGAATCGAAAAACAAACTTTCTTAGTGTTTGTGAAATTACTTGAAAAGTTATGTACTAAACGATACGATACAAATGATCTAAAAACACGTTATTTGAACTCCTCGAACCGTTAGAATCTTGTTTTGAATCGAAAAACAAACTTTCTTAGTGTTTGTGAAATTTGGTGAAAAGTTATATACTAAACGATACGATTCAAAGGATCTAAAAACACGTTATTTGAACTCCTCAAAACGTTAGAATCTTGTTTTGAATCGAAAAGCAAACTTTCTTAGTGTTTGTGAAATTTCGTGAAAAGTTATGAACTAAATGATACGATACAAATGATCTAAAAACACGTTATTTGAACTCCTGAAAGCGTTAAAATCTTGTTTTTAATCGAAAAACAAACTTTCTTAGTGTTTGTGAAATTTGGTGAAAAGTTATGTACTAAAAGATACGATACAAATGATCTAAAAACACGTTATTTGAACTCCTCAAAGCGTTAAAATCTTGTTTTGAATCGAAAAACAAACTTTCCTAGTGTTTGTGAAATTTGGTGAAAAGTTAGGTAGTAAAAGATACGATACAAATGATCTAAAAACATGTTATTTGAACTCCTCAAAGCGTTAAAATCTTGTTTTGAATCGAAGAACAAACTTTCTTAGTGTTTGTGAAATTTGGTGAATAGTTGTGTAGTAAAAGATACGATACAAATGATCTAAAAACACGTTATTTGAACTCCTCAAAGAGCTAAAATCTTGTTTTGAGTCGAAAAACAAACTTTCTTAGTGTTTGTGAAATTTGGTGAAAAGTTATGTAGTAAAAGATACGATATAAATGATCTAAAACACGTTATTTGAACTCCTCAAAGCGTTAAATCTTGTTTTGAAATCGAAAAACAAACTTTCTTAGTGTTTGTGAAATTTGGTGAAAAGTTATGTCGTAAAAGATACGATACAAATGATCTAAAAACACGTTATTTGAACTCCTCAAAGCGTTAAAATCTTGTTTTGAATCGAGAAACAAACTTTGTTAGTGTTTGTGAAATTTGGTGAAAAGTTATTTAGTAAAAGATACGATACAAGTGATCTTAAAACATGTTATTTGAACTCCTGAAAGCATTAAAATCTTGTTTTGAATCGAAAAACAAAACTTTCTTAGTGTTTGTGAAATTTGGTGAAAAGTTATGTACTAAAAGATACGATACAAATGATCTAAAAACACGTTATTTGAACTCCTCAAAGCGTTAGAATCTTGTTTTGAATCGAAAAACAAACTTTCTTAGTGTTTGTGAAATTTGGTGAAAATTTATGTAGTAAAAGATACGATACAAATGATCTAAAAAAATGTTATTTGAACTTCTGAAAGCGTTAAAATATTGTTTTGAATCGAAAAACAAACTTTCTTAGTGTTTGTGAAATTTGGTGAAAAGTTATGTACTAAAAGATACGATACAAATGATCTAAAAACAAGTTATTTGAACTCCTCAAAGTGTTAGAATCTTGTTTTGAATCGAAAAACAAACTTTCTTAGTGTTTGTGAAATTTGGTGAAAAGTTATGTAGTAAAAGATACGATAGAAATGATCTAAAATCATGTTATTTGAACTCCTCAAAGCGTTAAAATCTTGTTTTGAATCGAAAAACAAACTTTCTTAGTGTTTGTGAAATTTGGTGAAAAGTTATGTAGTAAAAGATACGATAGAAATGATCTAAAAACTTCTTATTTGAACTCCTCAAAGCGTTAAAATCTTGTTTTGAATCGAAAAACAAACTTTCTTAGTGTTTGTGAAATTTCGTGAAAAGTAATGTACTAAAAGATACGATACAAATGATCTAAAAACACGACATTTGAACTCCTCAAAGCGTTAAAATCTTGTTTTGAATCGAAAATCAAACTTTGTTAGTGTTTGTGAAATTTCGTGAAAAGTTATGTAGTAAAAGATACGTTATAAATGATCTAAAAACATGTTATTTGAACTCCTCAAAGCGTTAAAATCTTGTTTTGAATCGAAGAACAAACTTTCTTAGTGTTTGTGAAATTTGGTGAATAGTTATGTACTGAAAGATACGATACAAATGATCTAAAAACACGTCATTTGAACTCCTCAAAGCGTTAAAATCTTGTTTTCAATCGAAAAACAAACTTTCTCAGTGTTTGTGAAATTTGGTGAAAAGGTATGTAGTAAAATATACGATAGAAATGATCTAAAAAAATGTTATTTGAACTCCTCAAAGCGTAAAAATCTTGTTTTGAATTGAAAAACAAACTTTCTTAGTGTTTGTGAAATTTGATGAAAAGTTATGTAGTAAAAGATACGATATAAATGATCTAAAACACGTTATTTGAACTCCTCAAAGCGTTAAATCTTGTTTTGAAATCGAAAAACAAACTTTCTTAGTGTTTGTGAAATTTGGTGAAAAGTTATGTCGTAAAAGATACGATACAAATGATCTAAAAACACGTTATTTGAACTCCTCAAAGCGTTAAAATCTTGTTTTGAATCGAGAAACAAACTTTGTTAGTGTTTGTGAAATTTGGTGAAAAGTTATTTAGTAAAAGATACGATACAAGTGATCTTAAAACATGTTATTTGAACTCCTGAAAGCATTAAAATCTTGTTTTGAATCGAAAAACAAAACTTTCTTAGTGTTTGTGAAATTTGGTGAAAAGTTATGTACTAAAAGATACGATACAAATGATCTAAAAACACGTTATTTGAACTCCTCAAAGCGTTAGAATCTTGTTTTGAATCGAAAAACAAACTTTCTTAGTGTTTGTGAAATTTGGTGAAAATTTATGTAGTAAAAGATACGATACAAATGATCTAAAAAAATGTTATTTGAACTTCTGAAAGCGTTAAAATATTGTTTTGAATCGAAAAACAAACTTTCTTAGTGTTTGTGAAATTTGGTGAAAAGTTATGTACTAAAAGATACGATACAAATGATCTAAAAACAAGTTATTTGAACTCCTCAAAGTGTTAGAATCTTGTTTTGAATCGAAAAACAAACTTTCTTAGTGTTTGTGAAATTTGGTGAAAAGTTATGTAGTAAAAGATACGATAGAAATGATCTAAAATCATGTTATTTGAACTCCTCAAAGCGTTAAAATCTTGTTTTGAATCGAAAAACAAACTTTCTTAGTGTTTGTGAAATTTGGTGAAAAGTTATGTAGTAAAAGATACGATAGAAATGATCTAAAAACTTCTTATTTGAACTCCTCAAAGCGTTAAAATCTTGTTTTGAATCGAAAAACAAACTTTCTTAGTGTTTGTGAAATTTCGTGAAAAGTTATGTACTAAAAGATACGATACAAATGATCTAAAAACACGACATTTGAACTCCTCAAAGCGTTAAAATCTTGTTTTGAATCGAAAATCAAACTTTGTTAGTGTTTGTGAAATTTCGTGAAAAGTTATGTAGTAAAAGATACGTTATAAATGATCTAAAAACAGGTTATTTGAACTCCTCAAAGCGTTAAAATCTTGTTTTGAATCGAAGAACAAACTTTCTTAGTGTTTGTGAAATTTGGTGAATAGTTATGTACTGAAAGATACGATACAAATGATCTAAAAACACGTCATTTGAACTCCTCAAAGCGTTAAAATCTTGTTTTCAATCGAAAAACAAACTTTCTCAGTGTTTGTGAAATTTGGTGAAAAGGTATGTAGTAAAATATACGATAGAAATGATCTAAAAAAATGTTATTTGAACTCCTCAAAGCGTAAAAATCTTGTTTTGAATCGAAAAACAAACTTTCTTAGTGTTTGTGAAATTTGATGAAAAGTTATGTTCTAAAAGATACGCTACAAATGATCTAAAACCACGTTATTTGAACTCCTCAAAGCGTTAGAATCTTGTTTTGAATCGAAGAACAAACTTTCTTAGTGTTTGTGAAATTTGGTGAATAGTTATGTAGTAAAAGATACGATACAAATGATCTAAAAACACGTTATTTGAACTACTGAAAGCGTTAAAATCTTGTTTTGAATCGAAAAACAAACTTTCTTAGTGTTTGTGAAATTTGGTGAAAAGTTATGTACTGAAAGATACGATACAAATGATCTAAAAACACGTTATTTGAACATCTCAAAGCGTTAGAATCTTGTTTTGAATCGAAAAACAAACTTTCTTAGTGTTTGTGAAATTTCGTGAAAAGTTATGTAGTAAAAGATACGATACAAAGTATCTAAAAACACGACATTTGAACTCCTCAAATCGTTAAAATCTTGTTTTGAATCGAAAAACAAAGTTTCTTAATGTTTGTGAAATTTGGTGAAAAGTTGTGTACTAAAAGATACGATACAAATGATCTAAAAACACGTTATTTGAACTCCTCAAAGCGTTAGAATCTTGTTTTGAATCGAAAAACAAACTTTCTTAGTGTTTGTGAAATTTCGTTAAAAGTTATGAACTAAAAGATACGATACAAATGATCTAAAAACACGTTATTTGAACTCCTCAAAGCGTTAGAATCTTGTTTTGAATCGAAAAACAAACTTTATTAGTGTTTGTGAAATTTCGTGAAAAGTTATGTAGTAAAAGATACGATACAAATGATCTAAAAACATGTCATTTGAACTCCTCAAAGCGTTAAAATCTTGTTTTGAATCGAAAAACAAACTTTCTTAGTGTTTGTGAAATTTCTTGAAAAGTTATGTACTAAACGATACGATACAAATGATCTAAAAACACGTTATTTGAACTCCTCGAACCGTTAGAATCTTGTTTTGAATCGAAAAACAAACTTTCTTAGTGTTTGTGAAATTTGGTGAAAAGTTATATACTAAACGATACGATTCAAAGGATCTAAAAACACGTTATTTGAACTCCTCAAAACGTTAGAATCTTGTTTTGAATCGAAAAGCAAACTTTCTTAGTGTTTGTGAAATTTCGTGAAAAGTAATGAACTAAATGATACGATACAAATGATCTAAAAACACGTTATTTGAACTCCTGAAAGCGTTATAATCTTGTTTTTAATCGAAAAACAAACTTTCTTAGTGTTTGTGAAATTTGGTGAAAAGTTATGTACTGAAAGATACGATACAAATGATCTAAAAACACGTTATTTGAACATCTCAAAGCGTTAGAATCTTGTTTTGAATCGAAAAACAAACTTTCTTAGTGTTTGTGAAATTTCGTGAAAAGTTATGTAGTAAAAGATACGATACAAAGTATCTAAAAACACGACATTTGAACTCCTCAAATCGTTAAAATCTTGTTTTGAATCGAAAAACAAAGTTTCTTAATGTTTGTGAAATTTGGTGAAAAGTTGTGTACTAAAAGATACGATACAAATGATCTAAAAACACGTTATTTGAACTCCTCAAAGCGTTAGAATCTTGTTTTGAATCGAAAAACAAACTTTCTTAGTGTTTGTGAAATTTCGTGAAAAGTTATGTAGTAAAAGATACGATACAAATGATCTAAAAACATGTCATTTGAACTCCTCAAAGCGTTAAAATCTTGTTTTGAATCGAAAAACAAACTTTCTTAGTGTTTGTGAAATTTCTTGAAAAGTTATGTACTAAACGATACGATACAAATGATCTAAAAACACGTTATTTGAACTCCTCGAACCGTTAGAATCTTGTTTTGAATCGAAAAACAAACTTTCTTAGTGTTTGTGAAATTTGGTGAAAAGTTATATACTAAACGATACGATTCAAAGGATCTAAAAACACGTTATTTGAACTCCTCAAAACGTTAGAATCTTGTTTTGAATCGAAAAGCAAACTTTCTTAGTGTTTGTGAAATTTCGTGAAAAGTAATGAACTAAATGATACGATACAAATGATCTAAAAACACGTTATTTGAACTCCTGAAAGCGTTATAATCTTGTTTTTAATCGAAAAACAAACTTTCTTAGTGTTTGTGAAATTTGGTGAAAAGTTATGTACTAAAAGATACGATACAAATGATCTAAAAACACGTTATTTGAACTCCTCAAAGAGCTAAAATCTTGTTTTGAGTCGAAAAACAAACTTTCTTAGTGTTTGTGAAATTTGGTGAAAAGTTATGTAGTAAAAGATACGATAGAAATGATCTAAAAACATGTTATTTGAACTCCTCAAAGCGTTAAAATCTTGTTTTGAATCGAAAAACAAACTTTCTTAGTGTTTGTGAAATTTGGTGAAAAGTTATGTAGTAAAAGATACGATAGAAATGATCTAAAAACATGTTATTTGAACTCATCAAAGCGTTAAAATCTTGTTTTGAATCGAAAAACAAACTTTCTTAGTGTTTGCGAAATTTGGTGAAAAGTTATGTACTAAAAGATACGATACAAATGATCTAAAAACACGTTATTTGAACTCCTCAAAGCGTTAAAATCTTGTTTTGAATCGAAAAACAAAGTTTCTTAATGTTTGTGAAATTTGGTGAAAAGTTATGTACTAAAAGATACGATACAAATGATCTAAAAACACGTTATTTGAACTCCTCAAAGCGTTAGAATCTTGTTTTGAATCGAAAAACAAACTTTCTTAGTGTTTGTGAAATTTCGTGAAAAGTTATGAACTAAAAGATACGACACAAATGATCTAAAAACACGTTATTTGAACTCCTCAAAGCGTTAGAATCTTGTTTTGAATCGAAAAACAAACTTTATTAGTGTTTGTGAAATTTCGTGAAAAGTTATGTAGTAAAAGAAACGATACAAATGATCTAAAAACATGTTATTTGAACTCCTCAAAACGTTAAAATCTTGTTTTGAATCGAAAAACAAACTTTCTTAGTGTTTGTGAAATTTCTTGAAAAGTTATGTACTAAACGATACGATACAAATGATCTAAAAACACGTTATTTGAACTCCTCGAACCGTTAGAATCTTGTTTTGAATCGAAAAACAAAATTTCTTAGTGTTTGTGAAATTTGGTGAAAAGTTATATACTAAACGATACGATTCAAAGGATCTAAAAACACGTTATTTGAACTCCTCAAAACGTTAGAATCTTGTTTTGAATCGAAAAACAAACTTTCTTAGTGTTTGTGAAATTTCGTGAAAAGTTATGAACTAAATGATACGATACAAATGATCTAAAAACACGTTATTTGAACTCCTGAAAGCGTGAAAATCTTGTTTTGAATCGAAAAACAAACTTTCTTAGTGTTTGTGAAATTTGGTGAAAAGTTATGTACTAAAAGATACGATACAAATGATCTAAAAACACGTTATTTGAACTCCTCAAAGCGTTAAAATCTTGTTTTGAATCGAAAAACAAACTTTCTTAGTGTTTGTGAAATTTGGTAAAAAGTTAGGTAGTAAAAGATACGATACAAATGATCTAAAAACATGTTATTTGAACTCCTCAAAGCGTTAAAATCTTGTTTTGAGTCGAAAAACAAACTTTCTTAGTCTTTGTGAAATTTGGTGAAAAGTTATGTAGTAAAAGATACGATATAAATGATCTAAAACACGTTATTTGAACTCCTCAAAGCGTTAAATCTTGTTTTGAAATCGAAAAACAAACTTTCTTAGTGTTTGTGAAATTTGGTGAAAATTTATGTAGTAAAAGATACGATACAAATGATCTAAAAACATGTTATTTGAACTCCTGAAAGCGTTAAAATATTGTTTTGAATCGAAAAACAAACTTTCTTAGTGTTTGTGAAATTTCGTGAAAAGTTATGTACAAAAAGATACGATACAAATGATCTAAAAACACGACATTTGAACTCCTCAAAGCGTTAGAATCTTGTTTTGAATCGAAAAACAAACTTTGTTAGTGTTTGTGAAATTTCGTGAAAAGTTATGTAGTAAAAGATACGTTATAAATGATCTAAAAACATGTTATTTGAACTCCTCAAAGCGTTAAAATCTTGTTTTGAATCGAAGAACAAACTTTCTTAGTGTTTGTGAAATTTGGTGAATAGTTATGTACTAAAAGATACGATACAAATGATCTAAAAACACGTCATTTGAACTCCTCAAAGCGTTAAAATCTTGTTTTCAATCGAAAAACAAACTTTCTCAGTGTTTGTGAAATTTGGTGAAAAGGTATGTAGTAAAAGATACGATAGAAATGATCTAAAAACATGTTATTTGAACTCCTCAAAGCGTTAAAATCTTGTTTTGAATCGAAAAACAAACTTTCTTAGTGTTTGTGAAATTTGATGAAAAGTTATGTTCTAAAAGATACGCTACAAATGATCTAAAAACACGTTATTTGAACTCCTCAAAGCGTTAGAATCTTGTTTTGAATCGAAGAACAAACATTCTTAGTGTTTGTGAAATTTGGTGAATAGTTATGTAGTAAAAGATACGATACAAATGATCTAAAAACACGTTATTTGAACTCCTAAAAGCGTTAAAATCTTGTTTTGAATCGAAAAACAAACTTTCTTAGTGTTTGTGAAATTTGGTGAAAAGTTATGTACTAAAAGATACGATACAAATGATCTAAAAACACGTTATTTGAACTCCTCAAAGCGTTAGAATCTTGTTTTGAATCGAAAAACAAAATTTCTTAGTGTTTGTGAAATTTCGTGAAAAGTTATGTAGTAAAAGATACGATACAAAGTATCTAAAAACACGACATTTGAACTCCTCAAATCGTTAAAATCTTGTTTTGAATCGAAAAACAAAGTTACTTAATGTTTGTGAAATTTGGTGAAAAGTTATGTACTAAAAGATACGATACAAATGATCTAAAAACACGTTATTTGAACTCCTCAAAGCGTTAGAATCTCGTTTTGAATCGAAAAACAAACTTTCTTAGTGTTTGTGAAATTTCGTGAAAAGTTATGAACTAAAAGATACGATACAAATGATCTAAAAACACGTTATTTGAATTCCTCAAAGCGTTAGAATCTTGTTTTGAATCGAAAAACAAACTCTATTAGTGTTTGTGAAATTTCGTGAAAAGTTATATAGTAAAAGATACGATACAAATGATCTAAAAACATGTTATTTGAACTCCTCAAAGCGTTAAAATCTTGTTTTGAACCGAAAAACAAACTTTCTTAGTGTTTGTGAAATTTCTTGAAAAGTTATGTACTAAACGATATGATACAAATGATTTAAAAACACATTATTTGAACTCCTCGAACCGTTAGAATCTTGTTTTGAATCGAAAAACAAACTTTCTTAGTGTTTGTGAAATTTGGTGAAAAGTTATGTACTAAACGATACGATTCAAAGGATCTAAAAACACGTTATTTGAACTCCTCAAAGCGTTAGAATCTTGTTTTGAATCGAAAAACAAACTTTCTTAGTGTTTGTGAAATTTCGTGAAAAGTTATGTAGTAAAAGATACGATATAAAGTATCTAAAAACATGTTATTTGAACTCCTGAAAGCGTTAAAATCTTGTTTTGAATCGAAAAACAAACTTTCTTAGTGTTTGTCAAATTTCTTGAAAAGTCATGTACTAAAAGATACGATACAAATGATCTAAAAACACGTTATTTGAACTCCTCAAAGCGTTAAAATCTTGTTTTGAATCGAAAAACAAACTTTCTTAGTGTTTGTGAAATTTGGTGAAAAGTTAGGTAGTAAAAGATACGATACAAATGATCTAAAAACATGTTATTTGAACTCCTCAAAGCGTTAAAATCTTGTTTTGAATCGAAGAACAAACTTTCTTAGTGTTTGTGAAATTTGGTGAAAAGTTGTGTAGTAAAAGATACGATACAAATGATCTAAAAACATGTTATTTGAACTCCTCAAAGAGCTAAAATCTTGTTTTGAGTCGAAAAACAAACTTTCTTAGTGTTTGTGAAATTTGGTGAAAAGTTATGTAGTAAAAGATACGATATAAATGATCAAAAACACGTTATTTGAACTCCTCAAAGCGTTAAATCTTGTTTTGAAATTGCAAAACAAACTTTCTTAGTGTTTGTGAAATTTGGTGAAAAGTTATTTAGTAAAAGATACGATACAAATGATCTAAAAACACGTTATTTGAACTCCTCAAAGCGTTAAAATCTTGTTTTGAATCGAGAAACAAACTTTCTTAGTGTTTGTGAAATTTGGTGAAAAGTTATTTAGTAAAAGATACGATACAAGTGATCTAAAAACATGTTCTTTGAACTCCTGAAAGCATTAAAATCTTGTTTTGAATCGAAAAACAAAACTTTCTTAGTGTTTGTGAAATTTGGTGAAAAGTTATGCACTAAAAGATACGATACAAATGATCTAACACGTTATTTGAACTCCTCAAAATGTTAGAATCTTGTTTTGAATCGAAAAACAAACTTTCTTAGTGTTTGTGAAATTTGGTGAAAATTTATGTAGTAAAAGATACGATACAAATGATCTAAAAACATGTTATTTGAACTTCTGAAAGCGTTAAAATATTGTTTTGAATCGAAAAACAAACTTTCTTAGTGTTTGTGAAATTTGGTGAAAAGTTATGTACTAAAAGATACGATACAAATGATCTAAAAACAAGTTATTTGAACTCCTCAAAGTGTTAGAATCTTGTTTTGAATCGAAAAACAAACTTTCTTACTGTTTGTGAAATTTGGTGAAAAGTTATGTAGTAAAAGATACGATAGAAATGATCTAAAAACATGTTATTTGAACTCCACAAAGCGTTAAAATCTTGTTTTGAATCGAAAAACAAACTTTCTTAGTGGTTGTGAAATTTGGTGAAAAGTTATGTCGTAAAAGATACGATAGAAATGATCTAAAAACATCTTATTTGAACTCCTCAAAGCGTTAAAATCTTGTTTTGAATCGAAAAACAAACTTTCTTAGTGTTTGTGAAATTTCGTGAAAAGTTATGTACTAAAAGATACGATACAAATGATCTAAAAACACGACATTTGAACTCGTCAAAGCGTTAAAATCTTGTTTTGAATCGAAAAACAAACTTTGTTAGTGTTTGTGAAATTTCGTGAAAAGTTATGTAGTAAAAGATACGTTATAAATGATCTAAAAACATGTTATTTGAACTCCTCAAAGCATTAAAATCTTGTTTTGAATCGAAGAACAAACTTTCTTAGTGTTTGTGAAATTTGGTGAATAGTTATGTACTAAAAGATACGATACAAATGATCTAAAAACACGTTATTTGAACTCCTCAAAGCGTTAAAATCTTGTTTTGAATCGAAAAACAAACTTTCTTAGTGTTTGTGAAATTTGGTGAAAAGTTAGGTAGTAGAAGATACGATACAAATGATCTAAAAACACGTTATTTGAACTCCTCAAAGTGTTAGAATCTTGTTTTGAATCGAAAAACAAACTTTCTTAGTGTTTGTGAAATTTGGTGAAAAGTTATGTAGTAAAAGATACGATAGAAATGATCTAAAAACATGTTATTTGAACTCCTCAAAGCGTTAAAATCTTGTTTTGAATCGAAAAACAAACTTTCTTAGTGTTTGTGAAATTTGGTGAAAAGTTATGTAGTAAAAGATACGATAGAAATGATCTAAAAACATCTTATTTGAACTCCTCAAAGCGTTAAAATCTTGTTTTGAATCGAAAAACAAACTTTCTTAGTGTTTGTGAAATTTCGTGAAAAGTTATGTACTAAAAGATACGATACAAATGATCTAAAAACACGACATTTGAACTCCTCAAAGCGTTAAAATCTTGTTTTGAATCGAAAAACAAACTTTGTTAGTGTTTGTGAAATTTCGTGAAAAGTTATGTAGTAAAAGATACGTTATAAATGATCTAAAAACATGTTATTTGAACTCCTCAAAGCGTTAAAATCTTGTTTTGAATCGAAGAACAAACTTTCTTAGTGTTTGTGAAATTTGGTGAATAGTTATGTACTAAAAGATACGATACAAATGATCTAAAAACACGTCATTTGAACTCCTCAAAGCGTTAAAATCTTGTTTTCAATCGAAAAACCAACTTTCTCAGTGTTTGTGAAATTTGGTGAAAAGGTATGTAGTAAAAGATACGATAGAAATGATCTAAAAACATGTTATTTGAACTCCTCAAACCGTAAAAATCTTGTTTTGAATCGAAAAACAAACTTTCTTAGTGTTTGTGAAATTTGATGAAAAGTTATGTTCTAAAAGATACGCTACAAATGATCTAAAACCACGTTATTTGAACTCCACAAAGCGTTAGAATCTTGTTTTGAATCGAAGAACAAACTTTCTTAGTGTTTGTGAAATTTGGTGAATAGTTATGTAGTAAAAGATACGATACAAATGATCTAAAAACACGTTATTTGAACTCCTGAAAGCGTTAAAATCTTGTTTTGAATCGAAAAACAAACTTTCTTAGTGTTTGTGAAATTTGGTGAAAAGTTATGTACTGAAAGATACGATACAAATGATCTAAAAACACGTTATTTGAACTCCTCAAAGCGTTAGAATCTTGTTTTGAATCGAAAAACAAAATTTCTTAGTGTTTGTGAAATTTCGTGAAAAGTTATGTAGTAAAAGATACGATACAAAGTATCTAAAAACACGACATTTGAACTCCTCAAATCGTTAAAATCTTGTTTTGAATCGACAAACAAAGTTTCTTAATGTTTGTGAAATTTGGTGAAAAGTTGTGTACTAAAAGATAGGATACAAATGATCTAAAAACACGTTATTTGAACTCCTCAAAGCGTTAGAATCTCGTTTTGAATCGAAAAACAAACTTTCTTAGTGTTTGTGAAATTTCGTGAAAAGTTATGAACTAAAAGATACGATACAAATGATCTAAAAACACGTTATTTGAACTCCTCAAAGCGTTAGAATCTTGTTTTGAATCGAAAAACAAACTTTATTAGTGTTTGTGAAATTTCGTGAAAAGTTATGTAGTAAAAGATACGATACAAATGATCTAAAAACATGTTATTTGAACTCCTCAAAGCGTTAAAATCTTGTTTTGAATCGAAAAACAAACTTTCTTAGTGTTTGTGAAATTTCTTGAAAAGTTATGTACTAAACGATACGGTACAAATGATCTAAAAACACGTTATTTGAACTCCTCGAACCGTTAGAATCTTGTTTTGAATCGAAAAACAAACTTTCTTAGTGTTTGTGAAATTTGGTGAAAAGTTATATACTAAACGATACGATTCAAAGGATCTAAAAACACGTTATTTGAACTCCTCAAAACGTTAGAATCTTGTTTTGAATCGAAAAACAAACTTTCTTAGTGTTTGTCAAATTTCTTGAAACGTTATGTACTAAAAGATACGATACAAATGATCTAAAAACACGTTATTTGAACTCCTCAAAGCGTTAAAATCTTGTTTTGAATCGAAGAACAAACTTTCTTAGTGTTTGTGAAATTTGGTGAATAGTTGTGTAGTAAAAGATACGATACAAATGATCTAAAAACATGTTATTTGAACTCCTCAAAGAGCTAAAATCTTGTTTTGAGTCGAAAAACAAACTTTCTTAGTGTTTGTGAAATTTGGTGAAAAGTTATGTAGTAAAAGATACGATATAAATGATCTAAAACACGTTATTTGAACTCCTCAAAGCGTTAAATCTTGTTTTGAAATTGAAAAACAAACTTTCTTAGTGTTTGTGAAATTTGGTGAAAAGTTATGTAGTAAAAGATACGATACAAATGATCTAAAAACACGTTATTTGAACTCCTCAAAGCGTTAAAATCTTGTTTTGAATCGAGAAACAAACTTTCTTAGTGTTTGTGAAATTTGGTGAAAAGTTATTTAGTAAAAGATACGATACAAGTGATGTAAAAACATGTCATTTGAACTCCTGAAAGCATTAAAATCTTGTTTTGAATCGAAAAACAAACTTTCTTAGTGTTTGTGAAATTTGGTGAAAATTTATGTAGTAAAAGATACGATACAAATGATCTAAAAATATGTTATTTGAACTCCTGAAAGCGTTAAAATATTGTTTTGAATCGAAAAACAAACTTTCTTAGTGTTTGTGAAATTTGGTGAAAAGTTATGTACTCAAAGATACGATACAAATGATCTGAAAACACGTCATTTGAACTCCTCAAAGTGTTAGAATCTTGTTTTGAATCGAAAAACAAACTTTCTTAGTGTTTGTGAAATTTCGTGAAAAGTTATGAACTAAAAGATACGATACAAATGATCTAAAAACACGTTATTTGAACTCCTCAAAGCGTTAGAATCTTGTTTTGAATCGAAAAACAAACTTTATTAGTGTTTGTGAAATTTCGTGAAAAGTTATGTAGTAAAAGATTCGATACAAATGATCTAAAAACATGTTATTTGAACACCTCAAAGCGTTAAAATCTTGTTTTGAATCGAAAAACAAACTTTCTTAGTGTTTGTGAAATTTCTTGAAAAGTTATGTACTAAACGATACGATACAAATGATCTAAAAACACGTTATTTGAACTCCTCAAAGCGTTAGAATCTTGTTTTGAATCGAAAAACAAACTTTATTAGTGTTTGTGAAATTTCGTGAAAAGTTATGTAATAAAAGATACGATACAAATGATCTAAAAACATGTTATTTGAACACCTCAAAGCGTTAAAATCTTGTTTTGAATCAAAAAACAAACTTTCTTAGTGTTTGTGAAATTTCTTGAAAAGTTATGTACTAAACGATACGATACAAATGATCTAAAAACACGTTATTTGAACTCCTCGAACCGTTAGAATCTTGTTTTGAATCGAAAAACAAACTTTCTTAGTGTTTGTGAAATTTGGTGAAAAGTTATGTACTAAACGATACGATTCAAAGGATCTAAAAACACGTTATTTGAACTCCTCAAAGCGTTAGAATCTTGTTTTGAATCGAAAAACAAACTTTCTCAATGTTTGTGAAATTTGGTGAAAAGGTATGTAGTAAAAGATACGATACAAATGATCTAAAAACATGTTATTTGAACTCCTCAAAGCGTTAAAATCTTGTTTTGAATCGAAGAACAAACTTTCTTAGTGTTTGTGAAATTTGGTGAATAGTTGTGTAGTAAAATATACGATACAAATGATCTAAAAACATGTTATTTGAACTCCTCAAAGAGCTAAAATCTTGTTTTGAGTCGAAAAACAAACTTTCTTAGTGTTTGTGAAATTTGGTGAAAAGTTATGTAGTAAAAGATACGATATAAATGATCTAAAACACGTTATTTGAACTCCTCAAAGCGTTAAATCTTGTTTTGAAATTGAAAAACAAACTTTCTTAGTGTTTGTGAAATTTGGTGAAAAGTTATGTAGTAAAAGATACGATACAAATGATCTAAAAACACGTTATTTGAACTCCTCAAAGCGTTAAAATCTTGTTTTGAATCGAGAAACAAACTTTCTTAGTGTTTGTGAAATTTGGTGAAAAGTCATTTAGTAAAAGATACGATACTAGTGATCTAAAAACATGTTGTTTGAACTCCTGAAAGCATTAAAATCTTGTTTTGAATCGAAGAACAAACTTTCTTAGTGTTTGTGAAATTTGGTGAATAGTTGTGTAGTAAAAGATTCGATACAAATGATCTAAAAACATGTTATTTGAACTCCTCAAAGCGTTAAAATCTTGTTTTGAATCGAAGAACAAACTTTCTTAGTGTTTGTGAAATTTGGTGAATAGTTGTGTAGTAAATGATACGATACAAATGATCTAAAAACATGTTATTTGAACTCCTCAAAGAGCTAAAATCTTGTTTTGAGTTGAAAAACAAACTTTCTTAGTGTTTGTGAAATTTGGTGAAAAGTTATGTAGTAAAAGATACGATATAAATGATCTAAAACACGTTATTTGAACTCCTCAAAGCGTTAAATCTTGTTTTGAAATTGAAAAACAAACTTTCTTAGTGTTTGTGAAATTTGGTGAAAATTTATGTAGTAAAAGATACGATACAAATGATCTAAAAACATGTTATTTGAACTTCTGAAAGCGTTAAAATATTGTTTTGAATCGAAAAACAAACTTTCTTAGTGTTTGTGAAATTTGGTGAAAAGTTATGTACTAAAAGATACGATACAAATGATCTAAAAACACGTTATTTGAACTCCTCAAAGTGTTAGAATCTTGTTTTGAATCGAAAAACAAACTTTCTTAGTGTTTGTGAAATTTGGTGAAAAGTAATGTAGTAAAAGATACGATAGAAATGATCTAAAAACATGTTATTTGAACTCCTCAAAGCGTTAAAATCTTGTTTTGAATCGAAAAACAAACTTTCTTAGTGTTTGTGAAATTTGGTGAAAAGTTATGTAGTAAAAGATACGATATAAATGATCTAAAAACATCTTATTTGAACTCCTCAAAGCGTTAAAATCTTGTTTTGAATCGAAAAACAAACTTTCTTAGTGTTTGTGAAATTTCGTGAAAAGTTATGTACTAAAAGATACGATACAAATGATCTAAAAACACGACATTTGAACTCCTCAAAGCGTTAAAATCTTGTTTTGAATCGAAAAACAAACTTTGTTAGTGTTTGTGAAATTTCGTGAAAAGTTATGTAGTAAAAGATACGTTATAAATGATCTAAAAACATGTTATTTGAACTCCTCAAAGCGTTAAAATCTTGTTTTGAATCGAAGAACAAACTTTCTTAGTGTTTGTGAAATTTCGTGAAAAGTTATGTAGTAAAAGATACGATACAAAGTATCTAAAAACACGACATTTGAACTCCACAAATCGTTAAAATCTTGTTTTGAATCGAAAAACAAAGTTTCTTAATGTTTGTGAAATTTGGTGAAAAGTTGTGTACTAAAAGATACGATACAAATGATCTAAAAACACGTTATTTGAACTCCTCAAAGCGTTAGAATCTTGTTTTGAATCGAAAAACAAACTTTCTTAGTGTTTGTGAAATTTCGTGAAAAGTTATGAACTAAAAGATACGATACAAATGATCTAAAAACACGTTATTTGAACTCCTCAAAGCGTTAAAATCTTGTTTTGAATCGAGAAACAAACTTTCTTAGTGTTTGTGAAATTTGGTGAAAAGTCCTTTAGTAAAAGATACGATACAAGTGATCTAAAAACATGTTGTTTGAACTCCTGAAAGCATTAAAATCTTGTTTTGAATCGAAAAACAAAACTTTCTTAGTGTTTGTGAAATTTGGTGAAAAGTTATGCACTAAAAGATACGATACAAATGATCTAACACGTTATTTGAACTCCTCAAAGCGTTAGAATCTTGTTTTGAATCGAAAAACAAACTTTCTTAGTGTTTGTGAAATTTGGTGAAAATTTATGTAGTAAAAGATACGATACAAATGATCTAAAAACATGTTATTTGAACTTCTGAAAGCGTTAAAATATTGTTTTGAATCGAAAAACAAACTTTCTTAGTGTTTGTGAAATTTGGTGAATAGTTATGTACTAAAAGATACGATACAAATGATCTAAAAACACGTCATTTGAACTCCTCAAAGCGTTAAAATCTTGTTTTCAATCGAAAAACAAACTTTCTCAGTGTTTGTGAAATTTGGTGAAAAGGTATGTAGTAAAAGATACGATAGAAATGATCTAAAAACATGTTATTTGAACTCCTCAAAGCGTAAAAATCTTGTTTTGAATCGAAAAACAAACTTTCTTAGTGTTTGTGAAATTTGATGAAAAGTTATGTTCTAAAAGATACGCTACAAATGATCTAAAACCACGTTATTTGAACTCCTCAAAGCGTTAGAATCTTGTTTTGAATCGAAGAACAAACTTTCTTAGTGTTTGTGAAATTTGGTGAATAGTTATGTAGTAAAAGATACGATACAAATGATCTAAAAACACGTTATTTGAACTCCTGAAAGCGTTAAAATCTTGTTTTGAATCGAAAAACAAACTTTCTTAGTGTTTGTGAAATTTGGTGAAAAGTTATGTACTGAAAGATACGATACAAATGATCTAAAAACACGTTATTTGAACTCCTCAAAGCGTTAGAATCTTGTTTTGAATCGAAAAACAAACTTTCTTAGTGTTTGTGAAATTTCGTGAAAAGTTATTTAGTAAAAGATACGATACAAAGTATCTAAAAACACGACATTTGAACTCCACAAATCGTTAAAATCTTGTTTTGAATCGAAAAACAAAGTTTCTTAATGTTTGTGAAATTTGGTGAAAAGTTGTGTACTAAAAGATACGATACAAATGATCTAAAAACACGTTATTTGAACTCCTCAAAGCGTTAGAATCTTGTTTTGAATCGAAAAACAAACTTTCTTAGTGTTTGTGAAATTTCGTGAAAAGTTATGAACTAAAAGATACGATACAAATGATCTAAAAACACGTTATTTGAACTCCTCAAAGCGTTAGAATCTTGTTTTGAATCGAAAAACAAACTTTATTAGTGTTTGTGAAATTTCGTGAAAAGTTATGTAGTAAAAGATACGATACAAATGATCTAAAAACATGTTATTTGAACTCCTCAAAGCGTTAAAATCTTGTTTTGAATCGAAAAACAAACTTTCTTAGTGTTTGTGAAATTTCTTGAAAAGTTATGTACTAAACGATACGATACAAATGATCTAAAAAAACGTTATTTGAACTCCTCGAACCGTTAGAATCTTGTTTTGAATCGAAAAACAAACTTTCTTAGTGTTTGTGAAATTTGGTGAAAAGTTATATACTAAACGATACGATTCAAAGGATCTAAAAACACGTTATTTGAACTCCTCAAAACGTTAGAATCTTGTTTTGAATCGAAAAACAAACTTTCTTAGTGTTTGTGAAATTTCGTGAAAAGTTATGAACTAACTGATACGATACAAATGATCTAAAAACACGTTATTTGAACTCCTGAAAGCGTGAAAATCTTGTTTTGAATCGAAAAACAAACTTTCTTAGTGTTTGTGAAATTTGGTGAAAAGTTATGTACTAAAAGATACGATACAAATGATCTAAAAACACGTTATTTGAACTCCTCAAAGCGTTAAAATCTTGTTTTGAATCGAAAAACAAACTTTCTTAGTGTTTGTGAAATTTGGTGAAAAGTTATTTAGTAAAAGATACGATACAAGTGATCTAAAAACATGTTCTTTGAACTCCTGAAAGCATTAAAATCTTGTTTTGAATCGAAAAACAAAACTTTCTTAGTGTTTGTGAAATTTGGTGAAAAGTTATGCACTAAAAGATACGATACAAATGATCTAACACGTTATTTGAACTCCTCAAAATGTTAGAATCTTGTTTTGAATCGAAAAACAAACTTTCTTAGTGTTTGTGAAATTTGGTGAAAATTTATGTAGTAAAAGATACGATACAAATGATCTAAAAACATGTTATTTGAACTCCTGAAAGCGTTAAAATATTGTTTTGAATCGAAAAACAAACTTTCTTAGTGTTTGTGAAATTTGGTGAAAAGTTATGTACTAAAAGATACGATACAAATGATCTAAAAACAAGTTATTTGAACTCCTCAAAGTGTTAGAATCTTGTTTTGAATCGAAAAACAAACTTTCTTAGTGTTTGTGAAATTTGGTGAAAAGTTATGTAGTAAAAGATACGATAGAAATGATCTAAAAACATGTTATTTGAACTCCACAAAGCGTTAAAATCTTGTTTTGAATCGAAAAACAAACTTTCTTAGTGGTTGTGAAATTTGGTGAAAAGTTATGTCGTAAAAGATACGATAGAAATGATCTAAAAACATCTTATTTGAACTCCTCAAAGCGTTAAAATCTTGTTTTGAATCGAAAAACAAACTTTCTTAGTGTTTGTGAAATTTCGTGAAAAGTTATGTACTAAAAGATACGATACAAATGATCTAAAAACACGACATTTGAACTCGTCAAAGCGTTAAAATCTTGTTTTGAATCGAAAAACAAACTTTGTTAGTGTTTGTGAAATTTCGTGAAAAGTTATGTAGTAAAAGATACGTTATAAATGATCTAAAAACATGTTATTTGAACTCCTCAAAGCATTAAAATCTTGTTTTGAATCGAAGAACAAACTTTCTTAGTGTTTGTGAAATTTGGTGAATAGTTATGTACTAAAAGATACGATACAAATGATCTAAAAACACGTTATTTGAACTCCTCAAAGCGTTAAAATCTTGTTTTGAATCGAAAAACAAACTTTCTTAGTGTTTGTGAAATTTGGTGAAAAGTTATGTAGTAAAAGATACGATAGAAATGATCTAAAAACATCTTATTTGAACTCCTCAAAGCGTTAAAATCTTGTTTTGAATCGAAAAACAAACTTTCTTAGTGTTTGTGAAATTTCGTGAAAAGTTATGTACTAAAAGATACGATACAAATGATCTAAAAACACGACATTTGAACTCCTCAAAGCGTTAAAATCTTGTTTTGAATCGAAAAACAAACTTTGTTAGTGTTTGTGAAATTTCGTGAAAAGTTATGTAGTAAAAGATACGTTATAAATGATCTAAAAACATGTTATTTGAACTCCTCAAAGCGTTAAAATCTTGTTTTGAATCGAAGAACAAACTTTCTTAGTGTTTGTGAAATTTCGTGAAAAGTTATGTAGTAAAAGATACGATACAAAGTATCTAAAAACACGACATTTGAACTCCACAAATCGTTAAAATCTTGTTTTGAATCGAAAAACAAAGTTTCTTAATGTTTGTGAAATTTGGTGAAAAGTTGTGTACTTAAAGATACGATACAAATGATCTAAAAACACGTTATTTGAACTCCTCAAAGCGTTAGAATCTTGTTTTGAATCGAAAAACAAACTTTCTTAGTGTTTGTGAAATTTTGTGAAAAGTTATGAACTAAAAGATACGATACAAATGATCTAAAAACACGTTATTTGAACTCCTCAAAGCCTTAAAATCTTGTTTTGAATCGAGAAACAAACTTTCTTAGTGTTTGTGAAATTTGGTGAAAAGTCATTTAGTAAAAGATACGATACAAGTGATCTAAAAACATGTTGTTTGAACTCCTGAAAACATTAAAATCTTGTTTTGAATCGAAAAACAAAACTTTCTTAGTGTTTGTGAAATTTGGTGAAAAGTTATGCACTAAAAGATACGATACAAATGATCTAACACGTTATTTGAACTCCTCAAAGCGTTAGAATCTTGTTTTGAATCGAAAAACAAACTTTCTTAGTGTTTGTGAAATTTGGTGAAAATTTATGTAGTAAAAGATACGATACAAATGATCTAAAAACATGTTATTTGAACTTCTGAAAGCGTTAAAATATTGTTTTGAATCGAAAAACAAACTTTCTTAGTGTTTGTGAAATTTGGTGAATAGTTATGTACTAAAAGATACGATACAAATGATCTAAAAACACGTCATTTGAACTCCTCAAAGCGTTAAAATCTTGTTTTCAATCGAAAAACAAACTTTCTCAGTGTTTGTGAAATTTGGTGAAAAGGTATGTAGTAAAAGATACGATAGAAATGATCTAAAAACATGTTATTTGAACTCCTCAAAGCGTAAAAATCTTGTTTTGAATCGAAAAACAAACTTTCTTAGTGTTTGTGAAATTTGATGAAAAGTTATGTTCTAAAAGATACGCTACAAATGATCTAAAACCACGTTATTTGAACTCCTCAAAGCGTTAGAATCTTGTTTTGAATCGAAGAACAAACTTTCTTAGTGTTTGTGAAATTTGGTGAATAGTTATGTAGTAAAAGATACGATACAAATGATCTAAAAACACGTTATTTGAACTCCTGAAAGCGTTAAAATCTTGTTTTGAATCGAAAAACAAACTTTCTTAGTGTTTGTGAAATTTGGTGAAAAGTTATGTACTGAAAGATACGATACAAATGATCTAAAAACACGTTATTTGAACTCCTCAAAGCGTTAGAATCTTGTTTTGAATCGAAAAACAAACTTTCTTAGTGTTTGTGAAATTTCGTGAAAAGTTATGTAGTAAAAGATACGATACAAAGTATCTAAAAACACGACATTTGAACTCCACAAATCGTTAAAATCTTGTTTTGAATCGAAAAACAAAGTTTCTTAACGTTTGTGAAATTTGGTGAAAAGTTGTGTACTAAAAGATACGATACAAATGATCTAAAAACACGTTATTTGAACTCCTCAAAGCGTTAGAATCTTGTTTTCAATCGAAAAACAAACTTTCTTAATGTTTGTGAAATTTCGTGAAAAGTTATGAACTAAAAGATACGATACAAATGATCTAAAAACACGTTATTTGAACTCCTCAAAGCGTTAGAATCTTGTTTTGAATCGAAAAACAAACTTTATTAGTGTTTGTGAAATTTCGTGAAAAGTTATGTAGTAAAAGATACGATACAAATGATCTAAAAACATGTTATTTGAACTCCTCAAAGCGTTAAAATCTTGTTTTGAATCGAAAAACAAACTTTCTTAGTGTTTGTGAAATTTCTTGAAAAGTTATGTACTAAACGATACGATACAAATGATCTATAAAAAGGTTATTTGAACTCCTCGAACCGTTAGAATCTTGTTTTGAATCGAAAAACAAACTTTCTTAGTGTTTGTGAAATTTGGTGAAAAGTTATATACTAAACGATACGATTCAAAGGATCTAAAAACACGTTATTTGAACTCCTCAAAACGTTAAAATCTTGTTTTGAATCGAAAAACAAACTTTCTTAGAGTTTGTGAAATTTGGTGAAAAGTTATTTAGTAAAAGATACGATACAAGTGATGTAAAAACATGTTATTTGAACTCCTGAAAGCATTAAAATCTTGTTTTGAATCGAAAAACAAACTTTCTTAGTGTTTGTGAAATTTGGTGAAAATTTATGTAGTAAAAGATACGATACAAATGATCTAAAAATATGTTATTTGAACTCCTGAAAGCGTTAAAATATTGTTTTGAATCGAAAAACAAACTTTCTTAGTGTTTGTGAAATTTGGTGAAAAGTTATGTACTCAAAGATACGATACAAATGATCTAAAAACACGTTATTTGAACTCCTCAAAGTGTTAGAATCTTGTTTTGAATCGAAAAACAAACTTTCTTAGTGTTTGTGAAATTTCGTGAAAAGTTATGAACTAAAAGATACGATACAAATGATCTAAAAACACGTTATTTGAACTCCTCAAAGCGTTAGAATCTTGTTTTGAATCGAAAAACAAACTTTATTAGTGTTTGTGAAATTTCGTGAAAAGTTATGTAGTAAAAGATTCGATACAAATGATCTAAAAACATGTTATTTGAACACCTCAAAGCGTTAAAATCTTGTTTTGAATCGAAAAACAAACTTTCTTAGTGTTTGTGAAATTTCTTGAAAAGTTATGTACTAAACGATACGATACAAATGATCTAAAAACACGTTATTTGAACTCCTCAAAGCGTTAGAATCTTGTTTTGAATCGAAAAACAAACTTTATTAGTGTTTGTGAAATTTCGTGAAAAGTTATGTAATAAAAGATACGATACAAATGATCTAAAAACATGTTATTTGAACACCTCAAAGCGTTAAAATCTTGTTTTGAATCTAAAAACAAACTTTCTTAGTGTTTGTGAAATTTCTTGAAAAGTTATGTACTAAACGATACGATACAAATGATCTAAAAACACGTTATTTGAACTCCTCGAACCGTTAGAATCTTGTTTTGAATCGAAAAACAAACTTTCTTAGTGTTTGTGAAATTTGCTGAAAAGTTATGTACTAAACGATACGATTCAAAGGATCTAAAAACACGTTATTTGAACTCCTCAAAGCGTTAGAATCTTGTTTTGAATCGAAAAACAAACTTTCTCAATGTTTGTGAAATTTGGTGAAAAGGTATGTAGTAAAAGATACGATACAAATGATCTAAAAACATGTTATTTGAACTCCTCAAAGCGTTAAAATCTTGTTTTGAATCGAAGAACAAACTTTCTTAGTGTTTGTGAAATTTGGTGAATAGTTGTGTAGTAAAAGATACGATACAAATGATCTAAAAACATGTTATTTGAACTCCTCAAAGAGCTAAAATCTTGTTTTGAGTCGAAAAACAAACTTTCTTAGTGTTTGTGAAATTTGGTGAAAAGTTATGTAGTAAAAGATACGATATAAATGATCTAAAACACGTTATTTGAACTCCTCAAAGCGTTAAATCTTGTTTTGAAATTGAAAAACAAACTTTCTTAGTGTTTGTGAAATTTGGTGAAAAGTTATGTAGTAAAAGATACGATACAAATGATCTAAAAACACGTTATTTGAACTCCTCAAAGCGTTAAAATCTTGTTTTGAATCGAGAAACAAACTTTCTTAGTGTTTGTGAAATTTGGTGAAAAGTCATTTAGTAAAAGATACGATACTAGTGATCTAAAAACATGTTGTTTGAACTCCTGAAAGCATTAAAATCTTGTTTTGAATCGAAGAACAAACTTTCTTAGTGTTTGTGAAATTTGGTGAATAGTTGTGTAGTAAAAGATACGATACAAATGATCTAAAAACATGTTATTTGAACTCCTCAAAGCGTTAAAATCTTGTTTTGAATCGAAGAACAAACTTTCTTAGTGTTTGTGAAATTTGGTGAATAGTTGTGTAGTAAAAGATACGATACAAATGATCTAAAAACATGTTATTTGAACTCCTCAAAGAGCTAAAATCTTGTTTTGAGTCGAAAAACAAACTTTCTTAGTGTTTGTGAAATTTGGTGAAAAGTTATGTAGTAAAAGATACGATATAAATGATCTGAAACACGTTATTTGAACTCCTCAAAGCGTTAAATCTTGTTTTGAAATTGAAAAAAAAACTTTCTTAGTGTTTGTGAAATTTGGTGAAAAGTTATGTAGTAAAAGATACGATACAAATAATCTAAAAACACGTTATTTGAACTCCTCAAAGCGTTAAAATCTTGTTTTGAATCGAGAAACAAACTTTCTTAGTGTTTGTGAAATTTGGTGAAAAGTCATTTAGTAAAAGATACGATACTAGTGATCTAAAAACATGTTGTTTGAACTCCTGAAAGCATTAAAATCTTGTTTTGAATCGAAGAACAAACTTTCTTAGTGTTTGTGAAATTTGGTGAATAGTTGTGTAGTAAAAGATACGATACAAATGATCTAAAAACATGTTATTTGAACTCCTCAAAGCGTTAAATCTAGTTTTGAAATCGAAAAACAAACTTTCTTAGTGTTTGTGAAATTTGGTGAAAATTTATGTAGTAAAAGATACGATACAAATGATCTAAAAACATGTTATTTGAACTCCTGAAAGCGTTAAAATATTGTTTTGAATCGAAAAACAAACTTTCTTAGTGTTTGTGAAATTTCGTGAAAAGTTATGCACTAAAAGATACGATACAAATGATCTAAAAACACGACATTTGAACTCCTCAAAGCGTTAGAATCTTGTTTTGAATCGAAAAACAAACTTTGTTAGTGTTTGTGAAATTTCGTGAAAAGTTATGTAGTAAAAGATACGTTATAAATGATCTAAAAACATGTTATTTGAACTCCTCAAAGCGTTAAAATCTTGTTTTTGAATCGAAGAACAAACTTTCTTAGTGTTTGTGAAATTTGGTGAATAGTTATGTACTAAAAGATACGATACAAATGATCTAAAAACACGTCATTTGAACTCCTCAAAGCGTTAAAATCTTGTTTTCAATCGAAAAACAAACTTTCTCAGTGTTTGTGAAATTTGGTGAAAAGTTATGTTCTAAAAGATACGCTACAAATGATCTAAAAACACGTTATTTGAACTCCTCAAAGCGTTAGAATCTTGTTTTGAATCGAAGAACAAACATTCTTAGTGTTTGTCAAATTTGGTGAATAGTTATGTAGTAAAAGATACGATACAAATGATCTAAAAACACGTCATTTGAACTCCTCAAAGCGTTAAAATCTTGTTTTGAATCGAAGAACAAACTTTCTTAGTGTTTGTGAAATTTGGTGAATAGTTATGTACTAAAAGATACGATACAAATGATCTAAAAACACGTCATTTGAACTCCTCAAAGCGTTAAAATCTTGTTTTCCATCGAAAAACAAACTTTCTCAGTGTTTGTGAAATTTGGTGAAAAGGTATGTAGTAAAAGATACGATAGAAATTATCTAAAAACATGTTATTTGAACTCCTCAAAGCGTAAAAATCTTGTTTTGAATCGAAAAACAAACTTTCTTAGTGTTTGTGAAATTTGATGAAAAGTTATGTTCTAAAAGATACGCTACAAATGATCTAAAACCACGTTATTTGAACTCCTCAAAGCGTTAGAATCTTGTTTTGAATCGAAGAACAAACTTTCTTAGTGTTTGTGAAATTTGGTGAATAGTTATGTAGTAAAAGATACGATACAAATGATCTAAAAACACGTTATTTGAACTCCTGAAAGCGTTAAAATCTTGTTTTGAATCGAAAAACAAACTTTCTTAGTGTTTGTGAAATTTGGTGAAAAGTTATGTACTGAAAGATACGATACAAATGATCTAAAAACACGTTATTTGAACTCCTCAAAGCGTTAGAATCTTGTTTTGAATCGAAAAACAAACTTTCTTAGTGTTTGTGGAATTTCGTGAAAAGTTATGTAGTAAAAGATACGATACAAAGTATCTAAAAACACGACATTTGAACTCCACAAATCGTTAAAATCTTGTTTTGAATCGAAAAACAAAGTTTCTTAATGTTTGTGAAATTTGGTGAAAAGTTGTGTAGTAAAAGATACGATACAAATGATCTAAAAACACGTTATTTGAACTCCTCAAAGCGTTAGAATCTTGTTTTGAATCGAAAAACAAACTTTCTTAGTGTTTGTGAAATTTCGTGAAAAGTTATGAACTAAAAGATACGATACAAATGATCTAAAAACACGTTATTTGAACTCCTCAAAGCGTTAGAATCTTGTTTTGAATCGAAAAACAAACTTTATTAGTGTTTGTGAAATTTCGTGAAAAGTTATGTAGTAAAAGATACGATACAAATGATCTAAAAACATGTTATTTGAACTCCTCAAAGCGTTAAAATCTTGTTTTGAATCGAAAAACAAACTTTCTTAGTGTTTGTGAAATTTCTTGAAAAGTTATGTACTAAACGATACGATACAAATGATCTAAAAACACGTTATTTGAACTCCTCGAACCGTTAGAATCTTGTTTTGATTCGAAAAACAAACTTTCTTAGTGTTTGTGAAATTTGGTGAAAAGTTATATACTACACGATACGATTCAAAGGATCTAAAAACACGTTATTTGAACTCCTCGAACCGTTAGAATCTTGTTTTGAATCGAAAAACAAACTTTCTTAGTGTTTGTGAAATTTGCTGAAAAGTTATGTACTAAACGATACGATTCAAAGGATCTAAAAACACGTTATTTGAACTCCTCAAAGCGTTAGAATCTTGTTTTGAATCGAAAAACAAACTTTCTCAATGTTTGTGAAATTTGGTGAAAAGGTATGTAGTAAAAGATACGATACAAATGATCTAAAAACATGTTATTTGAACTCCTCAAAGCGTTAAAATCTTGTTTTGAATCGAAGAACAAACTTTCTTAGTGTTTGTGAAATTTGGTGAATAGTTGTGTAGTAAAAGATACGATACAAATGATCTAAAAACATGTTATTTGAACTCCTCAAAGAGCTAAAATCTTGTTTTGAGTCGAAAAACAAACTTTCTTAGTGTTTGTGAAATTTGGTGAAAAGTTATGTAGTAAAAGATACGATATAAATGATCTAAAACACGTTATTTGAACTCCTCAAAGCGTTAAATCTTGTTTTGAAATTGAAAAACAAACTTTCTTAGTGTTTGTGAAATTTGGTGAAAAGTTATGTAGTAAAAGATACGATACAAATGATCTAAAAACACGTTATTTGAACTCCTCAAAGCGTTAAAATCTTGTTTTGAATCGAGAAACAAACTTTCTTAGTGTTTGTGAAATTTGGTGAAAAGTCATTTAGTAAAAGATACGATACTAGTGATCTAAAAACATGTTGTTTGAACTCCTGAAAGCATTAAAATCTTGTTTTGAATCGAAGAACAAACTTTCTTAGTGTTTGTGAAATTTGGTGAATAGTTGTGTAGTAAAAGATACGATACAAATGATCTAAAAACATGTTATTTGAACTCCTCAAAGCGTTAAAATCTTGTTTTGAATCGAAGAACAAACTTTCTTAGTGTTTGTGAAATTTGGTGAATAGTTGTGTAGTAAAAGATACGATACAAATGATCTAAAAACATGTTATTTGAACTCCTCAAAGAGCTAAAATCTTGTTTTGAGTCGAAAAACAAACTTTCTTAGTGTTTGTGAAATTTGGTGAAAAGTTATGTAGTAAAAGATACGATATAAATGATCTGAAACACGTTATTTGAACTCCTCAAAGCGTTAAATCTTGTTTTGAAATTGAAAAAAAAACTTTCTTAGTGTTTGTGAAATTTGGTGAAAAGTTATGTAGTAAAAGATACGATACAAATAATCTAAAAACACGTTATTTGAACTCCTCAAAGCGTTAAAATCTTGTTTTGAATCGAGAAACAAACTTTCTTAGTGTTTGTGAAATTTGGTGAAAAGTCATTTAGTAAAAGATACGATACTAGTGATCTAAAAACATGTTGTTTGAACTCCTGAAAGCATTAAAATCTTGTTTTGAATCGAAGAACAAACTTTCTTAGTGTTTGTGAAATTTGGTGAATAGTTGTGTAGTAAAAGATACGATACAAATGATCTAAAAACATGTTATTTGAACTCCTCAAAGCGTTAAATCTAGTTTTGAAATCGAAAAACAAACTTTCTTAGTGTTTGTGAAATTTGGTGAAAATTTATGTAGTAAAAGATACGATACAAATGATCTAAAAACATGTTATTTGAACTCCTGAAAGCGTTAAAATATTGTTTTGAATCGAAAAACAAACTTTCTTAGTGTTTGTGAAATTTCGTGAAAAGTTATGCACTAAAAGATACGATACAAATGATCTAAAAACACGACATTTGAACTCCTCAAAGCGTTAGAATCTTGTTTTGAATCGAAAAACAAACTTTGTTAGTGTTTGTGAAATTTCGTGAAAAGTTATGTAGTAAAAGATACGTTATAAATGATCTAAAAACATGTTATTTGAACTCCTCAAAGCGTTAAAATCTTGTTTTTGAATCGAAGAACAAACTTTCTTAGTGTTTGTGAAATTTGGTGAATAGTTATGTACTAAAAGATACGATACAAATGATCTAAAAACACGTCATTTGAACTCCTCAAAGCGTTAAAATCTTGTTTTCAATCGAAAAACAAACTTTCTCAGTGTTTGTGAAATTTGGTGAAAAGTTATGTTCTAAAAGATACGCTACAAATGATCTAAAAACACGTTATTTGAACTCCTCAAAGCGTTAGAATCTTGTTTTGAATCGAAGAACAAACATTCTTAGTGTTTGTCAAATTTGGTGAATAGTTATGTAGTAAAAGATACGATACAAATGATCTAAAAACACGTCATTTGAACTCCTCAAAGCGTTAAAATCTTGTTTTGAATCGAAGAACAAACTTTCTTAGTGTTTGTGAAATTTGGTGAATAGTTATGTACTAAAAGATACGATACAAATGATCTAAAAACACGTCATTTGAACTCCTCAAAGCGTTAAAATCTTGTTTTCCATCGAAAAACAAACTTTCTCAGTGTTTGTGAAATTTGGTGAAAAGGTATGTAGTAAAAGATACGATAGAAATTATCTAAAAACATGTTATTTGAACTCCTCAAAGCGTAAAAATCTTGTTTTGAATCGAAAAACAAACTTTCTTAGTGTTTGTGAAATTTGATGAAAAGTTATGTTCTAAAAGATACGCTACAAATGATCTAAAACCACGTTATTTGAACTCCTCAAAGCGTTAGAATCTTGTTTTGAATCGAAGAACAAACTTTCTTAGTGTTTGTGAAATTTGGTGAATAGTTATGTAGTAAAAGATACGATACAAATGATCTAAAAACACGTTATTTGAACTCCTGAAAGCGTTAAAATCTTGTTTTGAATCGAAAAACAAACTTTCTTAGTGTTTGTGAAATTTGGTGAAAAGTTATGTACTGAAAGATACGATACAAATGATCTAAAAACACGTTATTTGAACTCCTCAAAGCGTTAGAATCTTGTTTTGAATCGAAAAACAAACTTTCTTAGTGTTTGTGGAATTTCGTGAAAAGTTATGTAGTAAAAGATACGATACAAAGTATCTAAAAACACGACATTTGAACTCCACAAATCGTTAAAATCTTGTTTTGAATCGAAAAACAAAGTTTCTTAATGTTTGTGAAATTTGGTGAAAAGTTGTGTAGTAAAAGATACGATACAAATGATCTAAAAACACGTTATTTGAACTCCTCAAAGCGTTAGAATCTTGTTTTGAATCGAAAAACAAACTTTCTTAGTGTTTGTGAAATTTCGTGAAAAGTTATGAACTAAAAGATACGATACAAATGATCTAAAAACACGTTATTTGAACTCCTCAAAGCGTTAGAATCTTGTTTTGAATCGAAAAACAAACTTTATTAGTGTTTGTGAAATTTCGTGAAAAGTTATGTAGTAAAAGATACGATACAAATGATCTAAAAACATGTTATTTGAACTCCTCAAAGCGTTAAAATCTTGTTTTGAATCGAAAAACAAACTTTCTTAGTGTTTGTGAAATTTCTTGAAAAGTTATGTACTAAACGATACGATACAAATGATCTAAAAACACGTTATTTGAACTCCTCGAACCGTTAGAATCTTGTTTTGATTCGAAAAACAAACTTTCTTAGTGTTTGTGAAATTTGGTGAAAAGTTATATACTACACGATACGATTCAAAGGATCTAAAAACACGTTATTTGAACTCCTCAAAACGTTAGAATCTTGTTTTGAATCGAAAAACAGACTTTCTTAGTGTTTGTGAAATTTCATGAAAAGTTATGAACTAAATGATACGATACAAATGATCTAAAAACACGTTATTTGAACTCCTGAAAGCGTGAAAATCTTGTTTTGAATCGAAAAACAAACTTTCTTAGTGTTTGTGAAATTTGGTGAAAAGTTATGTACTAAAAGATACGATACAAATGATCTAAAAACACGTTATTTGAACTCCTCAAAGCGTTAAAATCTTGTTTTGAATCGAAAAACAAACTTTCTTAGTGTTTGTGAAATTTGGTGAAAAGTTAGGTAGTAAAAGATACGATACAAATGATCTAAAAACATGTTATTTGAACTCCTCAAAGCGTTAAAATCTTGTTTTGAGTCGAAAAACAAACTTTCTTAGTGTTTGTGAAATTTGGTGAAAAGTTATGTAGTAAAAGATACGATATAAATGATCTAAAACACGTTATTTGAACTCCTCAAAGCGTTAAATCTAGTTTTGAAATCGAAAAACAAACTTTCTTAGTGTTTGTGAAATTTGGTGAAAATTTATTTAGTAAAAGATACGATACAAATGATCTAAAAACATGTTATTTGAACTCCTGAAAGCGTTAAAATATTGTTTTGAATCGAAAAACAAACTTTCTTAGAGTTTGTGAAATTTCGTGAAAAGTTATGTACTAAAAGATACGATAAAAATGATCTTAAAACACGACATTTGAACTCCTCAAAGCGTTAGAATCTTGTTTTGAATCGAAAAACAAACTTTGTTAGTGTTTGTGAAATTTCGTGAAAAGTTATGTAGTAAAAGATACGTTATAAATGATCTAAAAACATGTCATTTGAACTCCTCAGAGCGTTAAAATCTTGTTTTGAATCGAAGAACAAACTTTCTTAGTGTTTGTGAAATTTGGTGAATAGTTATGTACTAAAAGATACGATACAAATGATCTAAAAACACGTCATTTGAACTCCTCAAAGCGTTAAAATCTTGTTTTCAATCGAAAAACAAACTTTCTCAGTGTTTGTGAAATTTGGTGAAAAGGTATGTAGTAAAAGATACGATAGAAATGATCTAAAAACATGTTATTTGAACTCCTCAAAGCGTTAAAATCTTGTTTTGAATCGAAAAACAAACTTTCTTAGTGTTTGTGAAATTTGATGAAAAGTTATGTTCTAAAAGATACGCTACAAATGATCTAAAAACACGTTATTTGAACTCCTCAAAGCGTTAGAATCTTGTTTTGAATCGAAGAACAAACATTCTTAGTGTTTTTGAAATTTGGTGAATAGTTATGTAGTAAAAGATACGATACAAATGATCTAAAAACACGTTATTTGAACTCCTCAAAGCGTTAAAATCTTGTTTTGAATCGAAAAACAAACTTTCTTAGTGTTTGTGAAATTTGGTGAAAAGTTATGAACTAAAAGATACGATACAAATGATCTAAAAACACGTTATTTGAACTCCTCAAAGCGTTAGAATCTTGTTTTGAATCGAAAAACAAACTTTCTTAGTGTTTGTGAAATTTCGTGAAAAGTTATGTAGTAAAAGATACGATACAAAGTATCTCAAAACACGACATTTGAACTCCTCAAATCGTTAAAATCTTGTTTTGAATCGAAAAACAAAGTTTCTTAATGTTTGTGAAATTTGGTGAAAAGTTATGTACTAAAAGATACGATACAAATGATCTAAAAACACGTTATTTGAACTCCTCAAAGCGTTAGAATCTTGTTTTGAATCGAAAAACAAACTCTATTAGTGTTTGTGAAATTTCGTGAAAAGTTATATAGTAAAAGATACGATACAAATGATCTAAAAACATGTTATTTGAACTCCTCAAAGCGTTAAAATCTTGTTTTGAATCGAAAAACAAACTTTCTTAGTGTTTGTGAAATTTCTTGAAAAGTTATATAGTAAAAGATACGATACAAATGATCTAAAAACATGTTATTTGAACTCCTGAAAGCGTTAAAATATTGTTTTGAATCGAAAAACAAACTTTCTTAGTGTTTGTGAAATTTCGTGAAAAGTTATGTACTAAAAGATACGATACAAATGATCTAAAAACACGACATTTGAACTCCTCAAAGCGTTAGAATCTTGTTTTGAATCGAAAAACAAACTTTGTTAGTGTTTGTGAAATTTCGTGAAAAGTTATGTAGTAAAAGATACGTTATAAATGATCTAAAAACATGTTATTTGAACTCCTCAAAGCGTTAAAATCTTGTTTTGAATCGAAGAACAAACTTTCTTAGTGTTTGTGAAATTTGGTGAATAATTATGTACTAAAAGATACGATACAAATGATCTAAAAACACGTCATTTGAACTCCTCAAAGCGTTAAAATCTTGTTTTCAATCGAAAAACAAACTTTCTCAGTGTTTGTGAAATTTGGTGAAAAGGTATGTAGTAAAAGATACGATAGAAATGATCTAAAAACATGTTATTTGAACTCCTCAAAGCGTTAAAATCTTGTTTTGAATCGAAAAACAAACTTTCTTAGTGTTTGTGAAATTTGATGAAAAGTTATGTTCTAAAAGATACGCTACAAATGATCTAAAAACACGTTATTTGAACTCCTCAAAGCGTTAGAATCTTGTTTTGAATCGAAGAACAAACATTCTTAGTGTTTGTGAAATTTGGTGAATAGTTATGTAGTAAAAGATACGATACAAATGATCTAAAAACACGTTATTTGAACTCCTCAAAGCGTTAAAATCTTGTTTTGAATCGAAAAACAAACTTTCTTAGTGTTTGTGAAATTTGGTGAAAAGTTATGTACTAAAAGATACGATACAAATGATCTAAAAACACGTTATTTGAACTCCTCAAAGCGTTAGAATCTTGTTTTGAATCGAAAAACAAACTTTCTTAGTGTTTGTGAAATTTCGTGAAAAGTTATGTAGTAAAAGATACGATACAAAGTATCTAAAAACACGACATTTGAACTCCTCAAATCGTTAAAATCTTGTTTTGAATCGAAAAACAAAGTTTCTTAAGGTTTGTGAAATTTGGTGAAAAGTTATGTACTAAAAGATACGATACAAATGATCTAAAAACACGTTATTTGAACTCCTCAAAGCGTTAGAATCTCGTTTTGAATCGAAAAACAAACTTTCTTAGTGTTTGTGAAATTTCGTGAAAAGTTATGAACTAAAAGATACGATACAAATGATCTAAAAACACGTTATTTGAACTCCTCAAAGCGTTAGAATCTTGTTTTGAATCGAAAAACAAACTCTATTAGTGTTTGTGAAATTTCGTGAAAAGTTATATAGTAAAAGATATGATACAAATGATCTAAAAACATGTTATTTGAACTCCTCAAAGCGTTAAAATCTTGTTTTGAATCGAAAAACAAACTTTCTTAGTGTTTGTGAAATTTCTTGAAAAGTTATGTACTAAACGATACGATACAAATGATTTAAAAACACGTTATTTGAACTCCTCGAACCGTTAGAATCTTGTTTTGAATCGAAAAACAAACTTTCTTAGTGTTTGTGAAATTTGGTGAAAAGTTATGTACTAAACGATACGATTCAAAGGATCTAAAAACAGGTTATTTGAACTCCTCAAAGCGTTAGAATCTTGTTTTGAATCGAAAAACAAACTTTCTTAGTGTTTGTGAAATTTCGTGAAAACTTATGTAGTAAAAGATACGATATAAAGTATCTAAAAACATGTTATTTGAACTCCTGAAAGCGTTAAAATCTTGTTTTGAATGGAAAAACAAACTTTCTTAGTGTTTGTCAAATTTCTTGAAAAGTTATGTACTAAAAGATACGATACAAATGATCTAAAAACACGTTATTTGAACTCCTCAAAGCGTTAAAATCTTGTTTTGAATCGAAAAACAAACTTTCTTAGTGTTTGTGAAATTTGGTGAAAAGTTAGGTAGTAAAAGATACGATACAAATGATCTAAAAACATGTTATTTGAACTCCTCAAAGCGTTAAAATCTTGTTTTGAATCGAAGAACAAACTTTCTTAGTGTTTGTGAAATTTGGTGAAAAGTTGTGTAGTAAAAGATACGATACAAATGATCTAAAAACATGTTATTTGAACTCCTCAAAGAGCTAAAATCTTGTTTTGAGTCGAAAAACAAACTTTCTTAGTGTTTGTGAAATTTGGTGAAAAGTTATGTAGTAAAAGATACGATATAAATGATCTAAAACATGTTATTTGAACTCCTCAAATCGTTAAATCTTGTGTTGAAATTGCAAAACAAACTTTCTTAGTGTTTGTGAAATTTGGTGAAAAGTTATGTAGTAATAAAAGATACGATACAAATGATCTAAAAACACGTTATTTGAACTCCTCAAAGCGTTAAAATCTTGTTTTGAATCCAGAAACAAACTTTCTTAGTGTTTGTGAAATTTGGTGAAAAGTTATTTAGTAAAAGATACGATACAAGTGATCTAAAAACATGTTCTTTGAACTCCTGAAAGCATTAAAATCTTGTTTTGAATCGAAAAACAAAACTTTCTTAGTGTTTGTGAAATTTGGTGAAAAGTTATGCACTAAAAGGTACGATACAAATGATCTAACACGTTATTTGAACTCCTCAAAACGTTAGAATCTTGTTTTGAATCGAAAAACAAACTTTCTTAGTGTTTGTGAAATTTGGTGAAAATTTATGTAGTAAAAGATACGATACAAATGATCTAAAAACATGTTATTTGAACTCCTGAAAGCGTTAAAATATTGTTTTGAATCGAAAAACAAACTTTCTTAGTGTTTGTGAAATTTGGTGAAAAGTTATGTACTAAAAGATACGATACAAATGATCTAAAAACAAGTTATTTGAACTCCTCAAAGTGTTAGAATCATGTTTTGAATCGAAAAACAAACTTTCTTAGTGTTTGTGAAATTTGGTGAAAAGTTATGTAGTAAAAGATACGATAGAAATGATCTAAAAACATGTTATTTGAACTCCACAAAGAGTTAAAATCTTGTTTTGAATCGAAAAACAAATTTTCTTAGTGGTTGTGAAATTTGGTGAAAAGTTATGTCGTAAAAGATACGATAGAAATGATCTAAAAACATCTTATTTGAACTCTTCAAAGCGTTAAAATCTTGTTTTGAATCGAAAAACAAACTTTCTTAGTGTTTGTGAAATTTCGTGAAAAGTTATGTACTAAAAGATATGATACAAATGATCTAAAAACACGACATTTGAACTCGTCAAAGCGTTAAAATCTTGTTTTGAATCGAAAAACAAACTTTGTTAGTGTTTGTGAAATTTCGTGAAAAGTTATGTAGTAAAAGATACGTTATAAATGATCTAAAAACATGTTATTTGAACTCCTCAAAGCGTTAAAATCTTGTTTTGAATCGAAAAACAAACTTTCTTAGTGTTTGTGAAATTTGATGAAAAGTTATGTTCTAAAAGATACGCTACAAATGATCTAAAAACACGTTATTTGAACTCCTCAAAGCGTTAGAATCTTGTTTTGAATCGAAGAACAAACATTCTTAGTGTTTGTGAAATTTGGTGAATAGTTATGTAGTAAAAGATACGATACAAATGATCTAAAAACACGTCATTTGAACTCCTCAAAGCGTTAAAATCTTGTTTTGAATCGAAGAACAAACTTTCTTAGTGTTTGTGAAATTTGGTGAATAGTTATGTAGTAAAAGATACGATACAAATGATCTAAAAACACGTTATTTGAACTCCGCAAAGCGTTAGAATCTCGTTTTGAATCGAAAAACAAACTTTCTTAGTGTTTGTGAAATTTCGTGAAAAGTTATGAACTAAAAGATACGATACAAATGATCTAAAAACACGTTATTTGAACTCCTCAAAGCGTTAGAATCTTGTTTTGAATCGAAAAACAAACTTTATTAGTGTTTGTGAAATTTCGTGAAAAGTTATGTAGTAAAAGATACGATACAAATGATCTAAAAACATGTTATTTGAACTCCTCAAAGCGTTAAAATCTTGTTTTGAATCGAAAAACAAACTTTCTTAGTGTTTGTGAAATTTCTTGAAAAGTTATGTACTAAACGATACGGTACAAATGATCTAAAAACACGTTATTTGAACTCCTCGAACCGTTAGAATCTTGTTTTGAATCGAAAAACAAACTTTCTTAGTGTTTGTGAAATTTGGTGAAAAGTTATATACTAAACGATACGATTCAAAGGATCTAAAAACACGTTATTTGAACTCCTCAAAACGTTAGAATCTTGTTTTGAATCGAAAAACAAACTTTCTTAGTGTTTGTCAAATTTCTTGAAAAGTTATGTACTAAAAGATACGATACAAATGATCTAAAAACACGTTATTTGAACTCCTCAAAGCGTTAAAATCTTGTTTTGAATCGAAAAACAAACTTTCTTAGTGTTTGTGAAATTTGGTGAAAAGTTAGGTAGTAAAAGATACGATACAAATGATCTAAAAACATGTTATTTGAACTCCTCAAAGCGTTAAAATCTTGTTTTGAATCGAAGAACAAACTTTCTTAGTGTTTGTGAAATTTGGTGAATAGTTGTGTAGTAAAAGATACGATACAAATGATCTAAAAACATGTTATTTGAACTCCTCAAAGAGCTAAAATCTTGTTTTGAGTCGAAAAACAAACTTTCTTAGTGTTTGTGAAATTTGGTGAAAAGTTATGTAGTAAAAGATACGATATAAATGATCTAAAACACGTTATTTGAACTCCTCAAAGCGTTAAATCTTGTTTTGAAATTGAAAAACAAACTTTCTTAGTGTTTGTGAAATTTGGTGAAAAGTTATGTAGTAAAAGATACGATACAAATGATCTAAAAACACGTTATTTGAACTCCTCAAAGCGTTAAAATCTTGTTTTGAATCGAGAAACAAACTTTCTTAGTGTTTGTGAAATTTGGTGAAAAGTTATTTAGTAAAAGATACGATACAAGTGATGTAAAAACATGTTATTTGAACTCCTGAAAGCATTAAAATCTTGTTTTGAATCGAAAAACAAACTTTCTTAGTGTTTGTGAAATTTGGTGAAAATTTATGTAGTAAAAGATACGATACAAATGATCTAAAAATATGTTATTTGAACTCCTGAAAGCGTTAAAATATTGTTTTGAATCGAAAAACAAACTTTCTTAGTGTTTGTGAAATTTGGTGAAAAGTTATGTACTCAAAGATACGATACAAATGATCTAAAAACACGTTATTTGAACTCCTCAAAGTGTTAGAATCTTGTTTTGAATCGAAAAACAAACTTTCTTAGTGTTTGTGAAATTTCGTGAAAAGTTATGAACTAAAAGATACGATACAAATGATCTAAAAACACGTTATTTGAACTCCTCAAAGCGTTAGAATCTAGTTTTGAATCGAAAAACAAACTTTATTAGTGTTTGTGAAATTTCGTGAAAAGTTATGTAGTAAAAGATACGATACAAATGATCTAAAAACATGTTATTTGAACACCTCAAAGCGTTAAAATCTTGTTTTGAATCGAAAAACAAACTTTCTTAGTGTTTGTGAAATTTCTTGAAATGTTATGTACTAAACGATACGATACAAATGATCTAAAAACACGTTATTTGAACTCCTCAAAGCGTTAGAATCTTGTTTTGAATCGAAAAACAAACTTTATTAGTGTTTGTGAAATTTCGTGAAAAGTTATGTAATAAAAGATACGATACAAATGATCTAAAAACATGTTATTTGAACACCTCAAAGCGTTAAAATCTTGTTTTGAATCTAAAAACAAACTTTCTTAGTGTTTGTGAAATTTCTTGAAAAGTTATGTACTAAACGATACGATACAAATGATCTAAAAACACGTTATTTGAACTCCTCGAACCGTTAGAATCTTGTTTTGAATCGAAAAACAAACTTTCTTAGTGTTTGTGAAATTTGGTGAAAAGTTATGTACTAAACGATACGATTCAAAGGATCTAAAAACACGTTATTTGAACTCCTCAAATCGTTAGAATCTTGTTTTGAATCGAAAAACAAACTTTCTCAATGTTTGTGAAATTTGGTGAAAAGGTATGTAGTAAAAGATACGATACAAATGATCTAAAAACATGTTATTTGAACTCCTCAAAGCGTTAAAATCTTGTTTTGAATCGAAGAACAAACTTTCTTAGTGTTTGTGAAATTTGGTGAATAGTTGTGTAGTAAAAGATACGATACAAATGATCTAAAAACATGTTATTTGAACTCCTCAAAGAGCTAAAATCTTGTTTTGAGTCGAAAAACAAACTTTCTTAGTGTTTGTGAAATTTGGTGAAAAGTTATGTAGTAAAAGATACGATATAAATGATCTAAAACACGTTATTTGAACTCCTCAAAGCGTTAAATCTTGTTTTGAAATTGAAAAACAAACTTTCTTAGTGTTTGTGAAATTTGGTGAAAAGTTATGTAGTAAAAGATACGATACAAATGATCTAAAAACACGTTATTTGAACTCCTCAAAGCGTTAAAATCTTGTTTTGAATCGAGAAACAAACTTTCTTAGTGTTTGTGAAATTTGGTGAAAAGTTATTTAGTAAAAGATACGATACAAGTGATCTAAAAACATGTTGTTTGAACTCCTGAAAGCATTAAAATCTTGTTTTGAATCGAAAAACAAAACTTTCTTAGTGTTTGTGAAATTTGGTGAAAAGTTATGCACTAAAAGATACGATACAAATGATCTAACACGTTATTTGAACTCCTCAAAGCGTTAGAATCTTGTTTTGAATCGAAAAACAAACTTTCTTAGTGTTTGTGAAATTTGGTGAAAATTTATGTAGTAAAAGATACGATACAAATGATCTAAAAACATGTTATTTGAACTTCTGAAAGCGTTAAAATATTGTTTTGAATCGAAAAACAAACTTTCTTAGTGTTTGTGAAATTTGGTGAAAAGTTATGTACTAAAAGATACGATACAAATGATCTAAAAACACGTTATTTGAACTCCTCAAAGTGTTAGAATCTTGTTTTGAATCGAAAAACAAACTTTCTTAGTGTTTGTGAAATTTGGTGAAAAGTAATGTAGTAAAAGATACGATAGAAATGATCTAAAAACATGTTATTTGAACTCCTCAAAGCGTTAAAATCTTGTTTTGAATCGAAAAACAAACTTTCTTAGTGTGTGTGAAATTTGGTGAAAAGTTATGTAGTAAAAGATACGATAGAAATGATCTAAAAACATCTTATTTGAACTCCTCAAAGCGTTAAAATCTTGTTTTGAATCGAAAAACAAACTTTCTTAGTGTTTGTGAAATTTCGTGAAAAGTTATGTACTAAAAGATACGATACAAATGATCTAAAAACACGACATTTGAACTCCTCAAAGCGTTAAAATCTTGTTTTGAATCGAAAAACAAATTTTGTTAGTGTTTGTGAAATTTCGTGAAAAGTTATGTAGTAAAAGATACGTTATAAATGATCTAAAAACATGTTATTTGAACTCCTCAAAGCGTTAAAATCTTGTTTTGAATCGAAGAACAAACTTTCTTAGTGTTTGTGAAATTTGGTGAATAGTTATGTACTAAAAGATACGATACAAATGATCTAAAAACACGTCATTTGAACTCCTCAAAGCGTTAAAATCTTGTTTTCAATCGAAAAACAAACTTTCTCAGTGTTTGTGAAATTTGGTGAAAAGGTATGTAGTAAAAGATACGATAGAAATGATCTAAAAACATGTTATTTGAACTCCTCAAAGCGTAAAAATCTTGTTTTGAATCGAAAAACAAACTTTCTTAGTGTTTGTGAAATTTGATGAAAAGTTATGTTCTAAAAGATACGCTACAAATGATCTAAAACCACGTTATTTGAACTCCTCAAAGCGTTAGAATCTTGTTTTGAATCGAAGAACAAACTTTCTTAGTGTTTGTGAAATTTGGTGAATAGTTATGTAGTAAAAGATATGATACAAATGATCTAAAAACACGTTATTTGAACTCCTGAAAGCGTTAAAATCTTGTTTTGAATCAAAAAACAAACTTTCTTAGTGTTTGTGAAATTTGGTGAAAAGTTATGTACTGAAAGATACGATACAAATGATCTAAAAACACGTTATTTGAACTCCTCAAAGCGTTAGAATCTTGTTTTGAATCGAAAAACAAACTTTCTTAGTGTTTGTGAAATTTCGTGAAAAGTTATGTAGTAAAAGATACGATACAAAGTATCTAAAAACACGACATTTGAACTCCACAAATCGTTAAAATCTTGTTTTGAATCGAAAAACAAAGTTTCTTAATGTTTGTGAAATTTGGTGAAAAGTTGTGTACTAAAAGATACGATACAAATGATCTAAAAACACGTTATTTGAACTCCTCAAAGCGTTAGAATCTTGTTCTGAATCGAAAAACAAACTTTCTTAGTGTTTGTGAAATTTCGTGAAAAGTTATGAACTAAAAGATACGATACAAATGATCTAAAAACACGTTATTTGAACTCCTCAAAGCGTTAGAATCTTGTTTTGAATCGAAAAACAAACTTTATTAGTGTTTGTGAAATTTCGTGAAAAGTTATGTAGTAAAAGATACGATACAAATGATCTAAAAACATGTTATTTGAACTCCTCAAAGAGTTAAAATCTTGTTTTGAATCGAAAAACAAACTTTCTTAGTGTTTGTGAAATTTCTTGAAAAGTTATGTACTAAACGATACGATACAAATGATCTAAAAACACGTTATTTGAACTCCTCGAACCGTTAGAATCTTGTTTTGAATCGAAAAACAAACTTTCTTAGTGTTTGTTAAATTTGGTGAAAAGTTATATACTAAACGATACGATTCAAAGGATCTAAAAACACGTTATTTGAACTCCTCAAAACGTTAGAATCTTGTTTTGAATCGAAAAACAAACTTTCTTAGTGTTTGTGAAATTTCGTCAAAAGTTATGAACTAAATGATACGATACAAATGATCTAAAAACACGTTATTTGAACTCCTGAAAGCGTGAAAATCTTGTTTCGAATCGAAAAACAAACTTTCTTAGTGTTTGTGAAATTTGGTGAAAAGTTATGTACTAAAAGATACGATACAAATGATCTAAAAACACGTTATTTGAACTCCTCAAAGCGTTAAAATCTTGTTTTGAATCGAAAAACAAACTTTCTTAGTGTTTGTGAAATTTGGTGAAAAGTTAGGTAGTAAAAGATACGATACAAATGATCTAAAAACATGTTATTTGAACTCCTCAAAGCGTTAAAATCTTGTTTTGAGTCGAAAAACAAACTTTCTTAGTGTTTGTGAAATTTGGTGAAAAGTTATGTAGTAAAAGATACGATATAAATGATCTTAAACACGTTATTTGAACTCCTCAAAGCGTTAAATCTAGTTTTGAAATCGAAAAACAAACTTTCTTAGTGTTTGTGAAATTTGGTGAAAATTTATGTAGTAAAAGATACGATACAAATGATCTAAAAACATGTTATTTGAACTCCTGAAAGCGTTAAAATATTGTTTCGAATCGAAAAACAAACTTTCTTAGTGTTTGTGAAATTTCGTGAAAAGTTATGTACTAAAAGATACGATACAAATGATCTAAAAACACGACATTTGAACTCCTCAAAGCGTTAGAATCTTGTTTTGAATCGAAAAACAAACTTTGTTAGTGTTTGTGAAATTTCGTGAAAAGTTATGTAGTAAAAGATACGTTATAAATGATCTAAAAACATGTTATTTGAACTCCTCAAAGCGTTAAAATCTTGTTTTGAATCGAAAAACAAACTTTCTTAGTGTTTGTGAAATTTGGTGAATAGTTATGTACTAAAAGATACGATACAAATGATCTAAAAACACGTCATTTGAACTCCTCAAAGCGTTAAAATCTTGTTTTCAATCGAAAAACAAACTTTCTCAGTGTTTGTGAAATTTGGTGAAAAGGTATGTAGTAAAAGATACGATAGAAATGATCTAAAAACATGTTATTTGAAGTCATCTAAGCGTTAAAATCTTGTTTTGAATCGAAAAACAAACTTTCTTAGTGTTTGTGAAATTTGATGAAAAGTTATGTTCTAAAAGATACGCTACAAATGATCTAAAAACACGTTATTTGAACTCCTCAAAGCGTTAGAATCTTGTTTTGAATCGAAGAACAAACATTCTTAGTGTTTGTGAAATTTGGTGAATAGTTATGTAGTAAAAGATACGATACAAATGATCTAAAAACACGTCATTTGAACTCCTCAAAGCGTTAAAATCTTGTTTTGAATCGAAGAACAAACTTTCTTAGTGTTTGTGAAATTTGGTGAATAGTTATGTACTAAAAGATACGATACAAATGATCTAAAAACACGTCATTTGAACTCCTCAAAGCGTTAAAATCTTGTTTTCAATCGAAAAACAAACTTTCTCAGTGTTTGTGAAATTTGGTGAAAAGGTATGTAGTAAAAGATACGATAGAAATGATCTAAAAACATGTTATTTGAACTCCTCAAAGCGTAAAAATCTTGTTTTGAATCGAAAAACAAACTTTCTTAGTGTTTGTGAAATTTGATGAAAAGTTATGTTCTAAAAGATACGCTACAAATGATCTAAAAACACGTTATTTGAACTCCTCAAAGCGTTAGAATCTTGTTTTGAATCGAAGAACAAACATTCTTAGTGTTTGTGAAATTTGGTGAATAGTTATGTAGTAAAAGATACGATACAAATGATCTAAAAACACGTCATTTGAACTCCTCAAAGCGTTAAAATCTTGTTTTGAATCGAAGAACAAACTTTCTTAGTGTTTGTGAAATTTGGTGAATAGTTATGTACTAAAAGATACGATACAAATGATCTAAAAACACGTCATTTGAACTCCTCAAAGCGTTAAAATCTTGTTTTCAATCGAAAAACAAACTTTCTCAGTGTTTGTGAAATTTGGTGAAAAGGTATGTAGTAAAAGATACGATAGAAATGATCTAAAAACATGTTATTTGAACTCCTCAAAGCGTAAAAATCTTGTTTTGAATCGAAAAACAAACTTTCTTAGTGTTTGTGAAATTTGGTGAAAAGTTATGTACTAAAAGATACGATACAAATGATCTAAAAACACGTTATTTGAACTCCTGAAAGCGTTAAAATCTTGTTTTGAATCGAAAAACAAACTTTCTTAGTGTTTGTGAAATTTGGTGAAAAGTTATGTACTGAAAGATACGATACAAATGATCTAAAAACACGTTATTTGAACTCCTCAAAGCGTTAGAATCTTGTTTCGAATGGAAAAACAAACTTTCTTAGTGTTTGTGAAATTTCGTGAAAAGTTATGTAGTAAAAGATACGATACAAAGTATCTAAAAACACGACATTTGAACTCCACAAATCGTTAAAATCTTGTTTTGAATCGAAAAACAAAGTTTCTTAATGTTTGTGAAATTTGGTGAAAAGTTGTGTACTAAAAGATACGATACAAATGATCTAAAAACACGTTATTTGAACTCCTCAAAGCGTTAGAATCTTGTTTTGAATCGAAAAACAAACTTTCTTAGTGTTTGTGAAATTTCGTGAAAAGTTATGAACTAAAAGATACGATACAAATGATCTAAAAACACGTTATTTGAACTCCTCAAAGCGTTAGAATCTTGTTTTGAATCGAAAAACAAACTTTATTAGTGTTTGTGAAATTTCGTGAAAAGTTATGTAGTAAAAGATACGATACAAATGATCTAAAAACATGTTATTTGAACTCCTCAAAGCGTTAAAATCTTGTTTTGAATCGAAAAACAAACTTTCTTAGTGTTTGTGAAATTTCTTGAAAAGTTATGTACTAAACGATACGATACAAATGATCTAAAAACACGTTATTTGAACTCCTCGAACCGTTAGAATCTTGTTTTGAATCGAAAAACAAACTTTCTTAGTGTTTGTGAAATTTGGTGAAAAGTTATATACTAAACGATACGATTCAAAGGATCTAAAAACACTTTATTTGAACTCCTCAAAACGTTAGAATCTTGTTTTGAATCGAAAAACAAACTTTCTTAGTGTTTGTGAAATTTCGTGAAAAGTTATGAACTAAATGATACGATACAAATGATCTAAAAACACGTTATTTGAACTCCTGAAAGCGTGAAAATCTTGTTTTGAATCGAAAAACAAACTTTCTTAGTGTTTGTGAAATTTGGTGAAAAGTTATGTACTAAAAGATACGATACAAATGATCTAAAAACACGTTATTTGAACTCCTCAAAGCGTTAAAATCTTGTTTTGAATCGAAAAACAAACTTTCTTAGTGTTTGTGAAATTTGGTGAAAAGTTAGGTAGTAAAAGATACGATACAAATGATCTAAAAACATGTTATTTGAACTCCTCAAAGCGTTAAAATCTTGTTTTGAGTCGAAAAACAAACTTTCTTAGTGTTTGTGAAATTTGGTGAAAAGTTATGTAGTAAAAGATACGATATAAATGATCTAAAACACGTTATTTGAACTCCTCAAAGCGTTAAATCTAGTTTTGAAATCGAAAAACAAACTTTCTTAGTGTTTGTGAAATTTGGTGAAAATTTATGTAGTAAAAGATACGATACAAATGATCTATAAACTTGTTATTTGAACTCCTGAAAGCGTTAAAATATTGTTTTGAATCGAAAAACAAACTTTCTTAGTGTTTGTGAAATTTCGTGAAAAGTTATGTACTAAAAGATACGATACAAATGATCTAAAAACACGACATTTGAACTCCTCAAAGCGTTAGAATCTTATTTTGAATCGAAAAACAAACTTTGTTAGTGTTTGTGAAATTTCATGAAAAGTTATGTAGTAAAAGATACGTTATAAATGATCTAAAAACATGTTATTTGAACTCCTCAAAGCGTTAAAATCTTGTTTTGAATCGAAGAACAAACTTTCTTAGTGTTTGTGAAATTTGGTGAATAGTCATGTACTAAAAGATACGATACAAATGATCTAAAAACACGTCATTTGAACTCCTCAAAGCGTTAAAATCTTGTTTTCAATCGAAAAACAAACTTTCTCAGTGTTTGTGAAATTTGGTGAAAAGGTATGTAGTAAAAGATACGATAGAAATGATCTAAAAACATGTTATTTGAACTCCTCTAAGCGTTAAAATCTTGTTTTGAATCGAAAAACAAACTTTCTTAGTGTTTGTGAAATTTGATGAAAAGTTATGTTCTAAAAGATACGCTACAAATGATCTAAAAACACGTTATTTGAACTCCTCAAAGCGTTAGAATCTTGTTTTGAATCGAAGAACAAACATTCTTAGTGTTTGTGAAATTTGGTGAATAGTTATGTAGTAAAAGATACGATACAAATGATCTAAAAACACGTCATTTGAACTCCTCAAAGCGTTAAAATCTTGTTTTGAATCGAAGAACAAACTTTCTTAGTGTTTGTGAAATTTGGTGAATAGTTATGTACTAAAAGATACGATACAAATGATCTAAAAACACGTCATTTGAACTCCTCAAAGCGTTAAAATCTTGTTTTCAATCGAAAAACAAACTTTCTCAGTGTTTCTAAAATTTGGTGAAAAGGTATGTAGTAAAAGATACGATAGAAATGATCTAAAAACATGTTATTTGAACTCCTCAAAGCGTAAAAATCTTGTTTTGAATCGAAAAACAAACTTTCTTAGTGTTTGTGAAATTTGATGAAAAGTTATGTTCTAAAAGATACGCTACAAATGATCTAAAACCACGTTATTTGAACTCCTCAAAGCGTTAGAATCTTGTTTTGAATCGAAGAACAAACTTTCTTAGTGTTTGTGAAATTTGGTGAATAGTTATGTAGTAAAAGATACGATACAAATGATCTAAAAACACGTTATTTGAACTCCTGAAAGCGTTAAAATCTTGTTTTGAATCGAAAAACAAACTTTCTTAGTGTTTGTGAAATTTGGTGAAAAGTTATGTACTGAAAGATACGATACAAATGATCTAAAAACACGTTATTTGAACTCCTCAAAGCGTTAGAATCTTGTTTTGAATCGAAAAACAAACTTTCTTAGTGTTTGTGAAATTTCGTGAAAAGTTATGTAGTAAAAGATACGATACAAAGTATCTAAAAACACGACATTTGAACTCCACAAATCGTTAAAATCTTGTTTTGAATCGAAAAACAAAGTTTCTTAATGTTTGTGAAATTTGGTGAAAAGTTGTGTACTAAAAGATACGATACAAATGATCTAAAAACACGTTATTTGAACTCCTCAAAGCGTTAGAATCTTGTTTTGAATCGAAAAACAAACTTTCTTAGTGTTTGTGAAATTTCGTGAAAAGTTATGAACTAAAAGATACGATACAAATGATCTAAAAACACGTTATTTGAACTCCTCAAAGCGTTAGAATCTTGTTTTGAATCGAAAAACAAACTTTATTAGTGTTTGTGAAATTTCGTGAAAAGTTATGTAGTAAAAGATACGATACAAATGATCTAAAAACATGTTATTTGAACTCCTCAAAGCGTTAAAATCTTGTTTTCAATCGAAAAACAAACTTTCTTAGTGTTTGTGAAATTTCTTGAAAAGTTATGTACTAAACGATACGATACAAATGATCTAAAAACACGTTATTTGAACTCCTCGAACCGTTAGAATCTTGTTTTGATTCGAAAAACAAACTTTCTTAGTGTTTGTGAAATTTGGTGAACAGTTATACACTAAACGATACGATTCAAAGGATCTAAAAACACGTTATTTGAACTCCTCAAAACGTTAGAATCTTGTTTTGAATCGAAAAACAAACTTTCTTAGTGTTTGTGAAATTTCGTGAAAAGTTATGAACTAAATGATACGATACAAATGATCTAAAAACACGTTATTTGAACTCCTGAAAGCGTGAAAATCTTGTTTTGAATCGAAAAACAAACTTTCTTAGTGTTTGTGAAATTTGGTGAAAAGTTATGTACTAAAAGATACGATACAAATGATCTAAAAACACGTTATTTGAACTCCTCAAAGCGTTAAAATCTTGTTTTGAATCGAAAAACAAACTTTCTTAGTGTTTGTGAAATTTGGTGAAAAGTTAGGTAGTAAAAGATACGATACAAATGATCTAAAAACATGTTATTTGAACTCCTCAAAGCGTTAAAATCTTGTTTTGAGTCGAAAAACAAACTTTCTTAGTGTTTGTGAAATTTGGTGAAAAGTTATGTAGTAAAAGATACGATATAAATGATCTAAAACACGTTATTTGAACTCCTCAAAGCGTTAAATCTAGTTTTGAAATCGAAAAACAAACTTTCTTAGTGTTTGTGAAATTTGGTGAAAATTTATGTAGTAAAAGATACGATACAAATGATCTAAAAACATGTTATTTGAACTCCTGAAAGCGTTAAAATATTGTTTTGAATCGAAAAACAAACTTTCTTAGAGTTTGTGAAATTTCGTGAAAAGTTATGTACTAAAAGATACGATACAAATGATCTAAAAACACGACATTTGAACTCCTCAAAGCGTTAGAATCTTGTTTTGAATCGAAAAACAAACTTTGTTAGTGTTTGTGAAATTTCGTGAAAAGTTATGTAGTAAAAGATACGTTATAAATGATCTAAAAACATGTTATTTGAACTCCTCAAAGCGTTAAAATCTTGTTTTGAATCGAAGAACAAACTTTCTTAGTGTTTGTGAAATTTGGTGAATAGTTATGTACTAAAAGATACGATACAAATGATCTAAAAACACGTCATTTGAACTCCTCAAAGCGTTAAAATCTTGTTTTCAATCGAAAAACAAACTTTCTCAGTGTTTGTAAAATTTGGTGAAAAGGTATGTAGTAAAAGATACGATAGAAATGATCTAAAAACATGTCATTTGAACTCCTCAAAGCGTTAAAATCTTGTTTTGAATCGAAAAACAAACTTTCTTAGTGTTTGTGAAATTTGATGAAAAGTTATGTTCTAAAAGATACGCTACAAATGATCTAAAAACACGTTATTTGAACTCCTCAAAGCGTTAGAATCTTGTTTTGAATCGAAGAACAAACATTCTTAGTGTTTGTGAAATTTGGTGAATAGTTATGTAGTAAAAGATACGATACAAATGATCTAAAAACACGTTATTTGAACTCCTCAAAGCGTTAAAATCTTGTTTTGAATCGAAAAACAAACTTTCTTAGTGTTTGTGAAATTTCTTGAAAAGTTATGTACTAAACGATACGATACAAATGATCTAAAAACACGTTATTTGAACTCCTCGAACCGTTAGAATCTTGTTTTGAATCGAAAAACAAACTTTCTTAGTGTTTGTGAAATTTGGTGAAAAGTTATATACTAAACGATACGATTCAAAGGATCTAAAAACACGTTATTTGAACTCCTCAAAACGTTAGAATCTTGTTTTGAATCGAAAAACAAAGTTTCTTAGTGTTTGTGAAATTTCGTGAAAAGTTATGAACTAAATGATACGATACAAATGATCTAAAAACACGTAATTTGAACTCCTGAAAGCGTGAAAATCTTGTTTTGAATCGAAAAACAAACTTTCTTAGTGTTTGTGAAATTTGGTGAAAAGTTATGTACTAAAAGATACGATACAAATGATCTAAAAACACGTTATTTGAACTCCTCAAAGCGTTAAAATCTTGTTTTGAATCGAAAAACAAACTTTCTTAGTGTTTGTGAAATTTGGTGAAAAGTTAGGTAGTAAAAGATACGATACAAATGATCTAAAAACATGTTATTTGAACTCCTCAAAGCGTTAAAATCTTGTTTTGAGTCGAAAAACAAACTTTCTTAGTGTTTGTGAAATTTGGTGAAAAGTTATGTAGTAAAAGATACGATATAAATGATCTAAAACACGTTATTTGAACTCCTCAAAGCGTTAAATCTAGTTTTGAAATCGAAAAACAAACTTTCTTAGTGTTTGTGAAATTTGGTGAAAATTTATGTAGTAAAAGATACGATACAAATGATCTATAAACTTGTTATTTGAACTCCTGAAAGCGTTAAAATATTGTTTTGAATCGAAAAACAAACTTTCTTAGTGTTTGTGAAATTTCGTGAAAAGTTATGTACTAAAAGATACGATACAAATGATCTAAAAACACGACATTTGAACTCCTCAAAGCGTTAGAATCTTGTTTTGAATCGAAAAACAAACTTTGTTAGTGTTTGTGAAATTTCATGAAAAGTTATGTAGTAAAAGATACGTTATAAATGATCTAAAAACATGTTATTTGAACTCCTCAAAGCGTTAAAATCTTGTTTTGAATCGAAGAACAAACTTTCTTAGTGTTTGTGAAATTTGGTGAATAGTCATGTACTAAAAGATACGATACAAATGATCTAAAAACACGTCATTTGAACTCCTCAAAGCGTTAAAATCTTGTTTTCAATCGAAAAACAAACTTTCTCAGTGTTTGTGAAATTTGGTGAAAAGGTATGTAGTAAAAGATACGATAGAAATGATCTAAAAACATGTTATTTGAACTCCTCTAAGCGTTAAAATCTTGTTTTGAATCGAAAAACAAACTTTCTTAGTGTTTGTGAAATTTGATGAAAAGTTATGTTCTAAAAGATACGCTACAAATGATCTAAAAACACGTTATTTGAACTCCTCAAAGCGTTAGAATCTTGTTTTGAATCGAAGAACAAACATTCTTAGTGTTTGTGAAATTTGGTGAATAGTTATGTAGTAAAAGATACGATACAAATGATCTAAAAACACGTCATTTGAACTCCTCAAAGCGTTAAAATCTTGTTTTGAATCGAAGAACAAACTTTCTTAGTGTTTGTGAAATTTGGTGAATAGTTATGTACTAAAAGATACGATACAAATGATCTAAAAACACGTCATTTGAACTCCTCAAAGCGTTAAAATCTTGTTTTCAATCGAAAAACAAACTTTCTCAGTGTTTCTAAAATTTGGTGAAAAGGTATGTAGTAAAAGATACGATAGAAATGATCTAAAAACATGTTATTTGAACTCCTCAAAGCGTAAAAATCTTGTTTTGAATCGAAAAACAAACTTTCTTAGTGTTTGTGAAATTTGATGAAAAGTTATGTTCTAAAAGATACGCTACAAATGATCTAAAACCACGTTATTTGAACTCCTCAAAGCGTTAGAATCTTGTTTTGAATCGAAGAACAAACTTTCTTAGTGTTTGTGAAATTTGGTGAATAGTTATGTAGTAAAAGATACGATACAAATGATCTAAAAACACGTTATTTGAACTCCTGAAAGCGTTAAAATCTTGTTTTGAATCGAAAAACAAACTTTCTTAGTGTTTGTGAAATTTGGTGAAAAGTTATGTACTGAAAGATACGATACAAATGATCTAAAAACACGTTATTTGAACTCCTCAAAGCGTTAGAATCTTGTTTTGAATCGAAAAACAAACTTTCTTAGTGTTTGTGAAATTTCGTGAAAAGTTATGTAGTAAAAGATACGATACAAAGTATCTAAAAACACGACATTTGAACTCCACAAATCGTTAAAATCTTGTTTTGAATCGAAAAACAAAGTTTCTTAATGTTTGTGAAATTTGGTGAAAAGTTGTGTACTAAAAGATACGATACAAATGATCTAAAAACACGTTATTTGAACTCCTCAAAGCGTTAGAATCTTGTTTTGAATCGAAAAACAAACTTTCTTAGTGTTTGTGAAATTTCGTGAAAAGTTATGAACTAAAAGATACGATACAAATGATCTAAAAACACGTTATTTGAACTCCTCAAAGCGTTAGAATCTTGTTTTGAATCGAAAAACAAACTTTATTAGTGTTTGTGAAATTTCGTGAAAAGTTATGTAGTAAAAGATACGATACAAATGATCTAAAAACATGTTATTTGAACTCCTCAAAGCGTTAAAATCTTGTTTTCAATCGAAAAACAAACTTTCTTAGTGTTTGTGAAATTTCTTGAAAAGTTATGTACTAAACGATACGATACAAATGATCTAAAAACACGTTATTTGAACTCCTCGAACCGTTAGAATCTTGTTTTGATTCGAAAAACAAACTTTCTTAGTGTTTGTGAAATTTGGTGAACAGTTATACACTAAACGATACGATTCAAAGGATCTAAAAACACGTTATTTGAACTCCTCAAAACGTTAGAATCTTGTTTTGAATCGAAAAACAAACTTTCTTAGTGTTTGTGAAATTTCGTGAAAAGTTATGAACTAAATGATACGATACAAATGATCTAAAAACACGTTATTTGAACTCCTGAAAGCGTGAAAATCTTGTTTTGAATCGAAAAACAAACTTTCTTAGTGTTTGTGAAATTTGGTGAAAAGTTATGTACTAAAAGATACGATACAAATGATCTAAAAACACGTTATTTGAACTCCTCAAAGCGTTAAAATCTTGTTTTGAATCGAAAAACAAACTTTCTTAGTGTTTGTGAAATTTGGTGAAAAGTTAGGTAGTAAAAGATACGATACAAATGATCTAAAAACATGTTATTTGAACTCCTCAAAGCGTTAAAATCTTGTTTTGAGTCGAAAAACAAACTTTCTTAGTGTTTGTGAAATTTGGTGAAAAGTTATGTAGTAAAAGATACGATATAAATGATCTAAAACACGTTATTTGAACTCCTCAAAGCGTTAAATCTAGTTTTGAAATCGAAAAACAAACTTTCTTAGTGTTTGTGAAATTTGGTGAAAATTTATGTAGTAAAAGATACGATACAAATGATCTAAAAACATGTTATTTGAACTCCTGAAAGCGTTAAAATATTGTTTTGAATCGAAAAACAAACTTTCTTAGAGTTTGTGAAATTTCGTGAAAAGTTATGTACTAAAAGATACGATACAAATGATCTAAAAACACGACATTTGAACTCCTCAAAGCGTTAGAATCTTGTTTTGAATCGAAAAACAAACTTTGTTAGTGTTTGTGAAATTTCGTGAAAAGTTATGTAGTAAAAGATACGTTATAAATGATCTAAAAACATGTTATTTGAACTCCTCAAAGCGTTAAAATCTTGTTTTGAATCGAAGAACAAACTTTCTTAGTGTTTGTGAAATTTGGTGAATAGTTATGTACTAAAAGATACGATACAAATGATCTAAAAACACGTCATTTGAACTCCTCAAAGCGTTAAAATCTTGTTTTCAATCGAAAAACAAACTTTCTCCGTGTTTGTAAAATTTGGTGAAAAGGTATGTAGTAAAAGATACGATAGAAATGATCTAAAAACATGTCATTTGAACTCCTCAAAGCGTTAAAATCTTGTTTTGAATCGAAAAACAAACTTTCTTAGTGTTTGTGAAATTTGATGAAAAGTTATGTTCTAAAAGATACGCTACAAATGATCTAAAAACACGTTATTTGAACTCCTCAAAGCGTTAGAATCTTGTTTTGAATCGAAGAACAAACATTCTTAGTGTTTGTGAAATTTGGTGAATAGTTATGTAGTAAAAGATACGATACAAATGATCTAAAAACACGTTATTTGAACTCCTCAAAGCGTTAAAATCTTGTTTTGAATCGAAAAACAAACTTTCTTAGTGTTTGTGAAATTTCTTGAAAAGTTATGTACTAAAAGATACGATACAAATGATCTAAAAACACGTTATTTGAACTCCTCAAAGCGTTAGAATCTTGTTTTGAATCGAAAAACAAACTTTCTTAGTGTTTGTGAAATTTCGTGAAAAGTTATGTAGTAAAAGATACGATACAAAGTATCTAAAAACACGACATTTGAACTCCTCAAATCGTTAAAATCTTGTTTTGAATCGAAAAACAAAGTTTCTTAATGTTTGTGAAATTTGGTGAAAAGTTATGTACTAAAAGATACGATACAAATGATCTAAAAACACGTTATTTGAACTCCTCAAAGCGTTAGAATCTCGTTTTGAATCGAAAAACAAACTTTCTTAGTGTTTGTGAAATTTCGTGAAAAGTTATGAACTAAAAGATACGATACAAATGATCTAAAAACACGTTATTTGAACTCCTCAAAGCGTTAGAATCTTGTTTTGAATCGAAAAACAAACTCTATTTGTGTTTGTGAAATTTCGTGAAAAGTTATATAGTAAAAGATACGATACAAATGATCTAAAAACATGTTATTTGAACTCCTCAAAGCGTTAAAATCTTGTTTTGAATCGAAAAACAAACTTTCTTAGTGTTTGTGAAATTTCTTGAAAAGTTATATAGTAAAAGATACGATACAAATGATCTAAAAACACGTTATTTGAACTCCTCAAAGCGTTAAAATCTTGTTTTGAATCGAAAAACAAATTTTCTTAGTGTTTGTGAAATTTGGTGAAAAGTTAGGTAGTAAAAGATACGATACAAATGATCTAAAAACATGTTATTTGAACTCCTCAAAGCGTTAAAATCTTGTTTTGAGTCGAAAAACAAACTTTCTTAGTGTTTGTGAAATTTGGTGAAAAGTTATGTAGTAAAAGATACGATATAAATGATCTAAAACACGTTATTTGAACTCCTCAAAGCGTTAAATCTAGTTTTGAAATCGAAAAACAAACTTTCTTAGTGTTTGTGAAATTTGGTGAAAATTTATGTAGTAAAAGATACGATACAAATGATCTAAAAACATGTTATTTGAACTCCTGAAAGCGTTAAAATATTGTTTTGAATCGAAAAACAAACTTTCTTAGTGTTTGTGAAATTTCGTGAAAAGTTATGTACTAAAAGATACGATACAAATGATCTAAAAACACGACATTTGAACTCCTCAAAGCGTTAGAATCTTGTTTTGAATCGAAAAACAAACTTTGTTAGTGTTTGTGAAATTTCGTGAAAAGTTATGTAGTAAAAGATACGTTATAAATGATCTAAAAACATGTTATTTGAACTCCTCAAAGCGTTAAAATCTTGTTTTGAATCGAAGAACAAACTTTCTTAGTGTTTGTGAAATTTGGTGAATAGTTATGTACTAAAAGATACGATACAAATGATCTAAAAACACGTCATTTGAACTCCTCAAAGCGTTAAAATCTTGTTTTCAATCGAAAAACAAACTTTCTCAGTGTTTGTGAAATTTGGTGAAAAGGTATGTAGTAAAAGATACGATAGAAATGATCTAAAAACATGTTATTTGAACTCCTCTAAGCGTTAAAATCTTGTTTTGAATCGAAAAACAAACTTTCTTAGTGTTTGTGAAATTTGATGAAAAGTTATGTTCTAAAAGATACGCTACAAATGATCTAAAAACACGTTATTTGAACTCCTCAAAGCGTTAGAATCTTGTTTTGAATCGAAGAACAAACATTCTTAGTGTTTATGAAATTTGGTGAATAGTTATGTAGTAAAAGATACGATACAAATGATCTAAAAACACGTCATTTGAACTCCTCAAAGCGTTAAAATCTTGTTTTGAATCGAAGAACAAACTTTCTTAGTGTTTGTGAAATTTGGTGAATAGTTATGTACTAAAAGATACGATACAAATGATCTAAAAACACGTCATTTGAACTCCTCAAAGCGTTAAAATCTTGTTTTCAATCGAAAAACAAACTTTCTCAGTGTTTCTGAAATTTGGTGAAAAGGTATGTAGTAAAAGATACGATAGAAATTATCTAAAAACATGTTATTTGAACTCCTCAAAGCGTAAAAATCTTGTTTTGAATCGAAAAACAAACTTTCTTAGTGTTTGTGAAATTTGATGAAAAGTTATGTTCTAAAAGATACGCTACAAATGATCTAAAACCACGTTATTTGAACTCCTCAAAGCGTTAGAATCTTGTTTTGAATCGAAGAACAAACTTTCTTAGTGTTTGTGAAATTTGGTGAATAGTTATGTAGTAAAAGATACGATACAAATGATCTAAAAACACGTTATTTGAACTCCTGAAAGCGTTAAAATCTTGTTTTGAATCGAAAAACAAACTTTCTTAGTGTTTGTGAAATTTGGTGAAAAGTTATGTACTGAAAGATACGATACAAATGATCTAAAAACACGTTATTTGAATTCCTCAAAGCGTTAGAATCTTGTTTTGAATCGAAAAACAAACTTTCTTAGTGTTTGTGAAATTTCGTGAAAAGTTATGTAGTAAAAGATACGATACAAAGTATCTAAAAACACGACATTTGAACTCCACAAATCGTTAAAATCTTGTTTTGAATCGAAAAACAAAGTTTCTTAATGTTTGTGAAATTTGGTGAAAAGTTGTGTACTAAAAGATACGATACAAATGATCTAAAAACACGTTATTTGAACTCCTCAAAGCGTTAGAATCTTGTTTTGAATCGAAAAACAAACTTTCTTAGTGTTTGTGAAATTTCGTGAAAAGTTATGAACTAAAAGATACGATACAAATGATCTAAAAACACGTTATTTGAACTCCTCAAAGCGTTAGAATCTTGTTTTGAATCGAAAAACAAACTTTATTAGTGTTTGTGAAATTTCGTGAAAAGTTATGTAGTAAAAGATACGATACAAATGATCTAAAAACATGTTATTTGAACTCCTCAAAGCGTTAAAATCTTGTTTTGAATCGAAAAACAAACTTTCTTAGTGTTTGTGAAATTTCTTGAAAAGTTATATACTAAACGATACGATACAAATGATCTAAAAACACGTTATTTGAACTCCTCGAACCGTTAGAATCTTGTTTTGATTCGAAAAACAAACTTTCTTAGTGTTTGTGAAATTTGGTGAACAGTTATATACTAAACGATACGATTCAAAGGATCTAAAAACACGTTATTTGAACTCCTCAAAACGTTAGAATCTTGTTTTGAATCGAAAAACAAACTTTCTTAGTGTTTGTGAAATTTCGTGAAAAGTTATGAACTAAATGATACGATACAAATGATCTAAAAACACGTTATTTGAACTCCTGAAAGCGTGAAAATCTTGTTTTGAATCGAAAAACAAACTTTCTTAGTTTTTGTGAAATTTGGTGAAAAGTTATGTACTAAAAGATACGATACAAATGATCTAAAAACACGTTATTTGAACTCCTCAAAGCGTTAAAATCTTGTTTTGAATCGAAAAACAAACTTTCTTAGTGTTTGTGAAATTTGGTGAAAAGTTAGGTAGTAAAAGATACGATACAAATGATCTAAAAACATGTTATTTGAACTCCTCAAAGCGTTAAAATCTTGTTTTGAGTCGAAAAACAAACTTTCTGAGTGTTTGTGAAATTTGGTGAAAAGTTATGTAGTAAAAGATACGATATAAATGATCTAAAACACGTTATTTGAACTCCTCAAAGCGTTAAATCTAGTTTTGAAATCGAAAAACAAACTTTCTTAGTGTTTGTGAAATTTGGTGAAAATTTATGTAGTAAAAGATACGATACAAATGATCTAAAAACATGTTATTTGAACTCCTGAAAGCGTTAAAATATTGTTTTGAATCGAAAAACAAACTTTCTTAGAGTTTGTGAAATTTCGTGAAAAGTTATGTACTAAAAGATACGATACAAATGATCTAAAAACACGACATTTGAACTCCTCAAAGCGTTAGAATCTTGTTTTGAATCGAAAAACAAACTTTGTTAGTGTTTGTGAAATTTCGTGAAAAGTTATGTAGTAAAAGATACGTTATAAATGATCTAAAAACATGTTATTTGAACTCCTCAAAGCGTTAAAATCTTGTTTTGAATCGAAAAACAAACTTTCTTAGTGTTTGTGAAATTTGGTGAATAGTTATGTACTAAAAGATACGATACAAATGATCTAAAAACACGTCATTTGAACTCCTCAAAGCGTTAAAATCTTGTTTTCAATCGAAAAACAAACTTTCTCAGTGTTTGTGAAATTTGGTGAAAAGGTATGTAGTAAAAGATACGATAGAAATGATCTAAAAACATGTTATTTGAACTCCTCAAAGCGTTAAAATCTTGTTTTGAATCGAAAAACAAACTTTCTTAGTGTTTGTGAAATTTGATGAAAAGTTATGTTCTAAAAGATACGCTACAAATGATCTAAAAACACGTTATTTGAACTCCTCAAAGCGTTAGAATCTTGTTTTGAATCGAAGAACAAACATTCTTAGTGTTTGTGAAATTTGGTGAATAGTTATGTAGTAAAAGATACGATACAAATGATCTAAAAACACGTTATTTGAACTCCTCAAAGCGTTAAAATCTTGTTTTGAATCGAAAAACAAACTTTCTTAGTGTTTGTGAAATTTGGTGAAAAGTTATGTACTAAAAGATACGATACAAATGATCTAAAAACACGTTATTTGAACTCCTCAAAGCGTTAGAATCTTGTTTTGAATCGAAAAACAAACTTTCTTAGTGTTTGTGAAATTTCGTGAAAAGTTATGTAGTAAAAGATACGATACAAAGTATCTAAAAACACGACATTTGAACTCCTCAAATCGTTAAAATCTTGTTTTGAATCGAAAAACAAAGTTTCTTAATGTTTCTGAAATTTGGTGAAAAGTTATGTACTAAAAGATACGATACAAATGATCTAAAAACACGTTATTTGAACTCCTCAAAGCGTTAGAATCTCGTTTTGAATCGAAAAACAAACTTTCTTAGTGTTTGTGAAATTTCGTGAAAAGTTATGAACTAAAAGATACGATACAAATGATCTAAAAACACGTCATTTGAACTCCTCAAAGCGTTAAAATCTTGTTTTGAATCGAAGAACAAACTTTCTTAGTGTTTGTGAAATTTGGTGAATAGTTATGTACTAAAAGATACGATACAAATGATCTAAAAACACGTCATTTGAACTCCTCAAAGCGTTAAAATCTTGTTTTCAATCGAAAAACAAACTTTCTCAGTGTTTGTGAAATTTGGTGAAAAGGTATGTAGTAAAAGATACGATAGAAATGATCTAAAAACATGTTATTTGAACTCCTCTAAGCGTTAAAATCTTGTTTTGAATCGAAAAACAAACTTTCTTAGTGTTTGTGAAATTTGATGAAAAGTTATGTTCTAAAAGATACGCTACAAATGATCTAAAAACACGTTATTTGAACTCCTCAAAGCGTTAGAATCTTGTTTTGAATCGAAGAACAAACATTCTTAGTGTTTATGAAATTTGGTGAATAGTTATGTAGTAAAAGATACGATACAAATGATCTAAAAACACGTCATTTGAACTCCTCAAAGCGTTAAAATCTTGTTTTGAATCGAAGAACAAACTTTCTTAGTGTTTGTGAAATTTGGTGAATAGTTATGTACTAAAAGATACGATACAAATGATCTAAAAACACGTCATTTGAACTCCTCAAAGCGTTAAAATCTTGTTTTCAATCGAAAAACAAACTTTCTCAGTGTTTCTGAAATTTGGTGAAAAGGTATGTAGTAAAAGATACGATAGAAATGATCTAAAAACATGTTATTTGAACTCCTCAAAGCGTAAAAATCTTGTTTTGAATCGAAAAACAAACTTTCTTAGTGTTTGTGAAATTTGATGAAAAGTTATGTTCTAAAAGATACGCTACAAATGATCTAAAACCACGTTATTTGAACTCCTCAAAGCGTTAGAATCTTGTTTTGAATCGAAGAACAAACTTTCTTAGTGTTTGTGAAATTTGGTGAATAGTTATGTAGTAAAAGATACGATACAAATGATCTAAAAACACGTTATTTGAACTCCTGAAAGCGTTAAAATCTTGTTTTGAATCGAAAAACAAACTTTCTTAGTGTTTGTGAAATTTGGTGAAAAGTTATGTACTGAAAGATACGATACAAATGATCTAAAAACACGTTATTTGAACTCCTCAAAGCGTTAGAATCTTGTTTTGAATCGAAAAACAAACTTTCTTAGTGTTTGTGAAATTTCGTGAAAAGTTATGTAGTAAAAGATACGATACAAAGTATCTAAAAACACGACATTTGAACTCCACAAATCGTTAAAATCTTGTTTTGAATCGAAAAACAAAGTTTCTTAATGTTTGTGAAATTTGGTGAAAAGTTGTGTACTAAAAGATACGATACAAATGATCTAAAAACACGTTATTTGAACTCCTCAAAGCGTTAGAATCTTGTTTTGAATCGAAAAACAAACTTTCTTAGTGTTTGTGAAATTTCGTGAAAAGTTATGAACTAAAAGATACGATACAAATGATCTAAAAACACGTTATTTGAACTCCTCAAAGCGTTAGAATCTTGTTTTGAATCGAAAAACAAACTTTATTAGTGTTTGTGAAATTTCGTGAAAAGTTATGTAGTAAAAGATACGATACAAATGATCTAAAAACATGTTATTTGAACTCCTCAAAGCGTTAAAATCTTGTTTTGAATCGAAAAACAAACTTTCTTAGTGTTTGTGAAATTTCTTGAAAAGTTATATACTAAACGATACGATACAAATGATCTAAAAACACGTTATTTGAACTCCTCGAACCGTTAGAATCTTGTTTTGATTCGAAAAACAAACTTTCTTAGTGTTTGTGAAATTTGGTGAACAGTTATATACTAAACGATACGATTCAAAGGATCTAAAAACACGTTATTTGAACTCCTCAAAACGTTAGAATCTTGTTTTGAATCGAAAAACAAACTTTCTTAGTGTTTGTGAAATTTCGTGAAAAGTTATGAACTAAATGATACGATACAAATGATCTAAAAACACGTTATTTGAACTCCTGAAAGCGTGAAAATCTTGTTTTGAATCGAAAAACAAACTTTCTTAGTTTTTGTGAAATTTGGTGAAAAGTTATGTACTAAAAGATACGATACAAATGATCTAAAAACACGTTATTTGAACTCCTCAAAGCGTTAAAATCTTGTTTTGAATCGAAAAACAAACTTTCTTAGTGTTTGTGAAATTTGGTGAAAAGTTAGGTAGTAAAAGATACGATACAAATGATCTAAAAACATGTTATTTGAACTCCTCAAAGCGTTAAAATCTTGTTTTGAGTCGAAAAACAAACTTTCTGAGTGTTTGTGAAATTTGGTGAAAAGTTATGTAGTAAAAGATACGATATAAATGATCTAAAACACGTTATTTGAACTCCTCAAAGCGTTAAATCTAGTTTTGAAATCGAAAAACAAACTTTCTTAGTGTTTGTGAAATTTGGTGAAAATTTATGTAGTAAAAGATACGATACAAATGATCTAAAAACATGTTATTTGAACTCCTGAAAGCGTTAAAATATTGTTTTGAATCGAAAAACAAACTTTCTTAGAGTTTGTGAAATTTCGTGAAAAGTTATGTACTAAAAGATACGATACAAATGATCTAAAAACACGACATTTGAACTCCTCAAAGCGTTAGAATCTTGTTTTGAATCGAAAAACAAACTTTGTTAGTGTTTGTGAAATTTCGTGAAAAGTTATGTAGTAAAAGATACGTTATAAATGATCTAAAAACATGTTATTTGAACTCCTCAAAGCGTTAAAATCTTGTTTTGAATCGAAAAACAAACTTTCTTAGTGTTTGTGAAATTTGGTGAATAGTTATGTACTAAAAGATACGATACAAATGATCTAAAAACACGTCATTTGAACTCCTCAAAGCGTTAAAATCTTGTTTTCAATCGAAAAACAAACTTTCTCAGTGTTTGTGAAATTTGGTGAAAAGGTATGTAGTAAAAGATACGATAGAAATGATCTAAAAACATGTTATTTGAACTCCTCAAAGCGTTAAAATCTTGTTTTGAATCGAAAAACAAACTTTCTTAGTGTTTGTGAAATTTGATGAAAAGTTATGTTCTAAAAGATACGCTACAAATGATCTAAAAACACGTTATTTGAACTCCTCAAAGCGTTAGAATCTTGTTTTGAATCGAAGAACAAACATTCTTAGTGTTTGTGAAATTTGGTGAATAGTTATGTAGTAAAAGATACGATACAAATGATCTAAAAACACGTTATTTGAACTCCTCAAAGCGTTAAAATCTTGTTTTGAATCGAAAAACAAACTTTCTTAGTGTTTGTGAAATTTGGTGAAAAGTTATGTACTAAAAGATACGATACAAATGATCTAAAAACACGTTATTTGAACTCCTCAAAGCGTTAGAATCTTGTTTTGAATCGAAAAACAAACTTTCTTAGTGTTTGTGAAATTTCGTGAAAAGTTATGTAGTAAAAGATACGATACAAAGTATCTAAAAACACGACATTTGAACTCCTCAAATCGTTAAAATCTTGTTTTGAATCGAAAAACAAAGTTTCTTAATGTTTGTGAAATTTGGTGAAAAGTTATGTACTAAAAGATACGATACAAATGATCTAAAAACACGTTATTTGAACTCCTCAAAGCGTTAGAATCTCGTTTTGAATCGAAAAACAAACTTTCTTAGTGTTTGCGAAATTTCGTGAAAAGTTATGAACTAAAAGATACGATACAAATGATCTAAAAACACGTTATTTGAACTCCTCAAAGCGTTAGAATCTTGTTTTGAATCGAAAAACAAACTCTATTAGTGTTTGTGAAATTTCGTGAAAAGTTATATAGTAAAAGATACGATACAAATGATCTAAAAACATGTTATTTGAACTCCTCAAAGCGTTAAAATCTTGTTTTGAATCGAAAAACAAACTTTCTTAGTGTTTGTGAAATTTCTTGAAAAGTTATATAGTAAAAGATACGATACAAATGATCTAAAAACACGTTATTTGAACTCCTCAAAGCGTTAAAATCTTGTTTTGAATCGAAAAACAAATTTTCTTAGTGTTTGTGAAATTTGGTGAAAAGTTAGGTAGTAAAAGATACGATACAAATGATCTAAAAACATGTTATTTGAACTCCTCAAAGCGTTAAAATCTTGTTTTGAGTCGAAAAACAAACTTTCTTAGTGTTTGTGAAATTTGGTGAAAAGTTATGTAGTAAGAGATACGATATAAATGATCTAAAACACGTTATTTGAACTCCTCAAAGCGTTAAATCTAGTTTTGAAATCGAAAAACAAACTTTCTTAGTGTTTGTGAAATTTGGTGAAAATTTATGTAGTAAAAGATACGATACAAATGATCTAAAAACATGTTATTTGAACTCCTGAAAGCGTTAAAATATTGTTTTGAATCGAAAAACAAACTTTCTTAGTGTTTGTGAAATTTCGTGAAAAGTTATGTACTAAAAGATACGATACAAATGATCTAAAAACACGACATTTGAACTCCTCAAAGCGTTAGAATCTTGTTTTGAATCGAAAAACAAACTTTGTTAGTGTTTGTGAAATTTCGTGAAAAGTTATGTAGTAAAAGATACGTTATAAATGATCTAAAAACATGTTATTTGAACTCCTCAAAGCGTTAAAATCTTGTTTTGAATCGAAGAACAAACTTTCTTAGTGTTTGTGAAATTTGGTGAATAGTTATGTACTAAAAGATACGATACAAATGATCTAAAAACACGTCATTTGAACTCCTCAAAGCGTTAAAATCTTGTTTTCAATCGAAAAACAAACTTTCTCAGTGTTTGTGAAATTTGGTGAAAAGGTATGTAGTAAAAGATACGATAGAAATGATCTAAAAACATGTTATTTGAACTCCTCTAAGCGTTAAAATCATGTTTTGAATCGAAAAACAAACTTTCTTAGTGTTTGTGAAATTTGATGAAAAGTTATGTTCTAAAAGATACGCTACAAATGATCTAAAAACACGTTATTTGAACTCCTCAAAGCGTTAGAATCTTGTTTTGAATCGAAGAACAAACATTCTTAGTGTTTGTGAAATTTGGTGAATAGTTATGTAGTAAAAGATACGATACAAATGATCTAAAAACACGTCATTTGAACTCCTCAAAGCGTTAAAATCTTGTTTTGAATCGAAGAACAAACTTTCTTAGTGTTTGTGAAATTTGGTGAATAGTTATGTACTAAAAGATACGATACAAATGATCTAAAAACACGTCATTTGAACTCCTCAAAGCGTTAAAATCTTGTTTTCAATCGAAAAACAAACTTTCTCAGTGTTTGTGAAATTTGGTGAAAAGGTATGTAGTAAAAGATACGATAGAAATGATCTAAAAACATGTTATTTGAACTCCTCAAAGCGTAAAAATCTTGTTTTGAATCGAAAAACAAACTTTCTTAGTGTTTGTAAAATTTGATGAAAAGTTATGTTCTAAAAGATACGCTACAAATGATCTAAAACCACGTTATTTGAACTCCTCAAAGCGTTAGAATCTTGTTTTGAATCGAAGAACAAACTTTCTTAGTGTTTGTGAAATTTGGTGAATAGTTATGTAGTAAAAGATACGATACAAATGATCTAAAAACACGTTATTTGAACTCCTGAAAGCGTTAAAATCTTGTTTTGAATCGAAAAACAAACTTTCTTAGTGTTTGTGAAATTTGGTGAAAAGTTATGTACTGAAAGATACGATACAAATGATCTAAAAACACGTTATTTGAACTCCTCAAAGCGTTAGAATCTTGTTTTGAATCGAAAAACAAACTTTCTTAGTGTTTGTGAAATTTCGTGAAAAGTTATGTAGTAAAAGATACGATACAAAGTATCTAAAAACACGACATTTGAACTCCACAAATCGTTAAAATCTTGTTTTGAATCGAAAAACAAAGTTTCTTAATGTTTGTGAAATTTGGTGAAAAGTTGTGTACTAAAAGATACGATACAAATGATCTAAAAACACGTTATTTGAACTCCTCAAAGCGTTAGAATCTTGTTTTGAATCGAAAAACAAACTTTCTTAGTGTTTGTGAAATTTCGTGAAAAGTTATGAACTAAAAGATACGATACAAATGATCTAAAAACACGTTATTTGAACTCCTCAAAGCGTTAGAATCTTGTTTTGAATCGAAAAACAAACTTTATTAGTGTTTGTGAAATTTCGTGAAAAGTTATGTAGTAAAAGATACGATACAAATGATCTAAAAACATGTTATTTGAACTCCTCAAAGCGTTAAAATCTTGTTTTGAATCGAAAAACAAACTTTCTTAGTGTTTGTGAAATTTCTTGAAAAGTTATATACTAAACGATACGATACAAATGATCTAAAAACACGTTATTTGAACTCCTCGAACCGTTAGAATCTTGTTTTGATTCGAAAAACAAACTTTCTTAGTGTTTGTGAAATTTGGTGAACAGTTATATACTAAACGATACGATTCAAAGGATCTAAAAACACGTTATTTGAACTCCTCAAAACGTTAGAATCTTGTTTTGAATCGAAAAACAAACTTTCTTAGTGTTTGTGAAATTTCGTGAAAAGTTATGAACTAAATGATACGATACAAATGATCTAAAAACACGTTATTTGAACTCCTGAAAGCGTGAAAATCTTGTTTTGAATCGAAAAACAAACTTTCTTAGTTTTTGTGAAATTTGGTGAAAAGTTATGTACTAAAAGATACGATACAAATGATCTAAAAACACGTTATTTGAACTCCTCAAAGCGTTAAAATCTTGTTTTGAATCGAAAAACAAACTTTCTTAGTGTTTGTGAAATTTGGTGAAAAGTTAGGTAGTAAAAGATACGATACAAATGATCTAAAAACATGTTATTTGAACTCCTCAAAGCGTTAAAATCTTGTTTTGAGTCGAAAAACAAACTTTCTTAGTGTTTGTGAAATTTGGTGAAAAGTTATGTAGTAAAAGATACGATATAAATGATCTAAAACACGTTATTTGAACTCCTCAAAGCGTTAAATCTAGTTTTGAAATCGAAAAACAAACATTCTTAGTGTTTGTGAAATTTGGTGAAAATTTATGTAGTAAAAGATACGATACAAATGATCTAAAAACATGTTATTTGAACTCCTGAAAGCGTTAAAATATTGTTTTGAATCGAAAAACAAACTTTCTTAGAGTTTGTGAAATTTCGTGAAAAGTTATGTACTAAAAGATACGATACAAATGATCTAAAAACACGACATTTGAACTCCTCAAAGCGTTAGAATCTTGTTTTGAATCGAAAAACAAACTTTGTTAGTGTTTGTGAAATTTCGTGAAAAGTTATGTAGTAAAAGATACGTTATAAATGATCTAAAAACATGTTATTTGAACTCCTCAAAGCGTTAAAATCTTGTTTTGAATCGAAGAACAAACTTTCTTAGTGTTTGTGAAATTTGGTGAATAGTTATGTACTAAAAGATACGATACAAATGATCTAAAAACACGTCATTTGAACTCCTCAAAGCGTTAAAATCTTGTTTTCAATCGAAAAACAAACTTTCTCAGTGTTTGTGAAATTTGGTGAAAAGGTATGTAGTAAAAGATACGATAGAAATGATCTAAAAACATGTTATTTGAACTCCTCAAAGCGTTAAAATCTTGTTTTGAATCGAAAAACAACGTTTCTTAGTGTTTGTGAAATTTGATGAAAAGGTATGTAGTAAAAGATACGATAGAAATGATCTAAAAACATGTTATTTGAACTCCTCAAAGCGTTAAAATCTTGTTTTGAATCGAAAAACAACGTTTCTCAGTGTTTGTGAAATTTGGTGAAAAGGTATGTAGTAAAAGATACGATAGAAATGATCTAAAAACATGTCATTTGAACTCCTCAAAGCGTTAAAATCTTGTTTTCAATCGAAAAACAAACTTTCTCAGTGTTTGTGAAATTTGATGAAAAGTTATGTTCTAAAAGATACGCTACAAATGATCTAAAAACACGTTATTTGAACTCCTCAAAGCGTTAGAATCTTGTTTTGAATCGAAGAACAAACATTCTTAGTGTTTGTGAAATTTGGTGAATAGTTATGTAGTAAAAGATACGATACAAATGATCTAAAAACACGTTATTTGAACTCCTCAAAGCGTTAAAATCTTGTTTTGAATCGAAAAACAAACTTTCTTAGTGTTTGTGAAATTTGGTGAAAAGTTATGTACTAAAAGATACGATACAAATGATCTAAAAACACGTTATTTGAACTCCTCAAAGCGTTAGAATCTTGTTTTGAATCGAAAAACAAACTTTCTTAGTGTTTGTGAAATTTCGTGAAAAGTTATGTAGTAAAAGATACGATACAAAGTATCTAAAAACACGACATTTGAACTCCTCAAATCGTTAAAATCTTGTTTTGAATCGAAAAACAAAGTTTCTTAATGTTTGTGAAATTTGGTGAAAAGTTATGTACTAAAAGATACGATACAAATGATCTAAAAACACGTTATTTGAACTCCTCAAAGCGTTAGAATCTCGTTTTGAATCGAAAAACAAACTTTCTTAGTGTTTGTGAAATTTCGTGAAAAGTTATGAACTAAAAGATACGATACAAATGATCTAAAAACACGTTATTTGAACTCCTCAAAGCGTTAGAATCTTGTTTTGAATCGAAAAACAAACTCTATTAGTGTTTGTGAAATTTCGTGAAAAGTTATATAGTAAAAGATACGATACAAATGATCTAAAAACATGTTATTTGAACTCCTCAAAGCGTTAAAATCTTGTTTTGAATCGAAAAACAAACTTTCTTAGTGTTTGTGAAATTTCTTGAAAAGTTATATAGTAAAAGATACGATACAAATGATCTAAAAACACGTTATTTGAACTCCTCAAAGCGTTAAAATCTTGTTTTGAATCGAAAAACAAATTTTCTTAGTGTTTGTGAAATTTGGTGAAAAGTTAGGTAGTAAAAGATACGATACAAATGATCTAAAAACATGTTATTTGAACTCCTCAAAGCGTTAAAATCTTGTTTTGAGTCGAAAAACAAACTTTCTTAGTGTTTGTGAAATTTGGTGAAAAGTTATGTAGTAAAAGATACGATATAAATTATCTAAAACACGTTATTTGAACTCCTCAAAGCGTTAAATCTAGTTTTGAAATCGAAAAACAAACTTTCTTAGTGTTTGTGAAATTTGGTGAAAATTTATGTAGTAAAAGATACGATACAAATGATCTAAAAACATGTTATTTGAACTCCTGAAAGCGTTAAAATATTGTTTTGAATCGAAAAACAAACTTTCTTAGTGTTTGTGAAATTTCGTGAAAAGTTATGTACTAAAAGATACGATACAAATGATCTAAAAACACGACATTTGAACTCCTCAAAGCGTTAGAATCTTGTTTTGAATCGAAAAACAAACTTTGTTAGTGTTTGTGAAATTTCGTGAAAAGTTATGTAGTAAAAGATACGTTATAAATGATCTAAAAACATGTTATTTGAACTCCTCAAAGCGTTAAAATCTTGTTTTGAATCGAAGAACAAACTTTCTTAGTGTTTGTGAAATTTGGTGAATAGTTATGTACTAAAAGATACGATACAAATGATCTAAAAACACGTCATTTGAACTCCTCAAAGCGTTAAAATCTTGTTTTCAATCGAAAAACAAACTTTCTCAGTGTTTGTGAAATTTGGTGAAAAGGTATGTAGTAAAAGATACGATAGAAATGATCTAAAAACATGTTATTTGAACTCCTCTAAGCGTTAAAATCATGTTTTGAATCGAAAAACAAACTTTCTTAGTGTTTGTGAAATTTGATGAAAAGTTATGTTCTAAAAGATACGCTACAAATGATCTAAAAACACGTTATTTGAACTCCTCAAAGCGTTAGAATCTTGTTTTGAATCGAAGAACAAACATTCTTAGTGTTTGTGAAATTTGGTGAATAGTTATGTAGTAAAAGATACGATACAAATGATCTAAAAACACGTCATTTGAACTCCTCAAAGCGTTAAAATCTTGTTTTGATTCGAAGAACAAACTTTCTTAGTGTTTGTGAAATTTGGTGAATAGTTATGTACTAAAAGATACGATACAAATGATCTATAAACACGTCATTTGAACTCCTCAAAGCGTTAAAATCTTGTTTTCAATCGAAAAACAAACTTTCTCAGTGTTTGTGAAATTTGGTGAAAAGGTATGTAGTAAAAGATACGATAGAAATGATCTAAAAACATGTTATTTGAACTCCTCAAAGCGTAAAAATCTTGTTTTGAATCGAAAAACAAACTTTCTTAGTGTTTGTGAAATTTGATGAAAAGTTATGTTCTAAAAGATACGCTACAAATGATCTAAAACCACGTTATTTGAACTCCTCAAAGCGTTAAAATCTTGTTTTGAATCGAAAAACAAACTTTCTTAGTGTTTGTGAAATTTGGTGAAAAGTTATGTACTAAAAGATACGATACAAATGATCTAAAAACAAGTTATTTGAACTCCTCAAAGTGTTAGAATCTTGTTTTGAATCGAAAAACAAACTTTCTTAGTGTTTGTGAAATTTGGTGAAAAGTTATGTAGTAAAAGATACGATAGAAATGATCTAAAACACGTTATTTGAACTCCTCAAATCGTTAAATCTAGTTTTGAAATCGAAAAACAAACTTTCTTAGTGTTTGTGAAATTTGGTGAAAATTTATGTAGTAAAAGATACGATACAAATGATCTAAAAACATGTTATTTGAACTCCTGAAAGCGTTAAAATATTGTTTTGAATCGAAAAACAAACTTTCTTAGAGTTTGTGAAATTTCGTGAAAAGTTATGTACTAAAAGATACGATACAAATGATCTAAAAACACGACATTTGAACTCCTCAAAGCGTTAGAATCTTGTTTTGAATCGAAAAACAAATTTTCTTAGTGTTTGTGAAATTTGATGAAAAGTTATGTTCTAAAAGATACGCTACAAATGATCTAAAAACACGTTATTTGAACTCCTCAAAGCGTTAGAATCTTGTTTTGAATCGAAGAACAAACATTCTTAGTGTTTGTGAAATTTGGTGAATAGTTATGTAGTAAAAGATACGATACAAATGATCTAAAAACACGTCATTTGAACTCCTCAAAGCGTTAAAATCTTGTTTTGAATCGAAGAACAAACTTTCTTAGTGTTTGTGAAATTTGGTGAATAGTTATGTACTAAAAGATACGATACAAATGATCTAAAAACACGTCATTTGAACTCCTCAAAGCATTAAAATCTTGTTTTCAATCGAAAAACAAACTTTCTCAGTGTTTGTGAAATTTGGTGAAAAGGTATGTAGTAAAAGATACGATAGAAATGAACTAAAAACATGTTATTTGAACTCCTCAAAGCGTAAAAATCTTGTTTTGAATCGAAAAACAAACTTTCTTAGTGTTTGTGAAATTTGATGAAAAGTTATGTTCTAAAAGATACGCTACAAATGATCTAAAACCACGTTATTTGAACTCCTCAAAGCGTTAGAATCTTGTTTTGAATCGAAGAACAAACTTTCTTAGTGTTTGTGAAATTTGGTGAATAGTTATGTAGTAAAAGATACGATACAAATGATCTAAAAACACGTTATTTGAACTCCTGAAAGCGTTAAAATCTTGTTTTGAATCGAAAAACAAACTTTCTTAGTGTTTGTGAAATTTGGTGAAAAGTTATGTACTGAAAGATACGATACAAATGATCTAAAAACACGTTATTTGAACTCCTCAAAGCGTTAGAATCTTGTTTTGAATCTAAAAACAAACTTTCTTAGTGTTTGTGAAATTTCGTGAAAAGTTATGTAGTAAAAGATACGATACAAAGTATCTAAAAACACGACATTTGAACTCCACAAATCGTTAAAATCTTGTTTTGAATCGAAAAACAAAGTTTCTTAATGTTTGTGAAATTTGGTGAAAAGTTGTGTACTAAAAGATACGATACAAATGATCTAAAAACACGTTATTTGAACTCCTCAAAGCGTTAGAATCTTGTTTTGAATCGAAAAACAAACTTTCTTAGTGTTTGTGAAATTTCGTGAAAAGTTATGAACTAAAAGATACGATACAAATGATCTAAAAACACATTATTTGAACTCCTCAAAGCGTTAGAATCTTGTTTTGAATCGAAAAACAAACTTTATTAGTGTTTGTGAAATTTCGTGAAAAGTTATGTAGTAAAAGATACGATACAAATGATCTAAAAACATGTTATTTGAACTCCTCAAAGCGTTAAAATCTTGTTTTGAATCGAAAAACAAACTTTCTTAGTGTTTGTGAAATTTCTTGAAAAGTTATGTACTAAACGATACGATACAAATGATCTAAAAACACGTTATTTGAACTCCTCGAACCGTTAGAATCTTGTTTTGATTCGAAAAACAAACTTTCTTAGTGTTTGTGAAATTTGGTGAACAGTTATATACTAAACGATACGATTCAAAGGATCTAAAAACACGTTATTTGAACTCCTCAAAACGTTAGAATCTTGTTTTGAATCGAAAAACAAACTTTCTTAGTGTTTGTGAAATTTCGTGAAAAGTTATGAACTAAATGATACGATACAAATGATCTAAAAACACGTTATTTGAACTCCTGAAAGCGTGAAAATCTTGTTTTGAATCGAAAAACAAACTTTCTTAGTGTTTGTGAAATTTGGTGAAAAGTTATGTACTAAAAGATACGATACAAATGATCTAAAAACACGTTATTTGAACTCCTCAAAGCGTTAAAATCTTGTTTTGAATCGAAAAACAAACTTTCTTAGTGTTTGTGAAATTTGGTGAAAAGTTATGTACTAAAAGATACGATACAAATGATCTAAAAACAAGTTATTTGAACTCCTCAAAGTGTTAGAATCTTGTTTTGAATCGAAAAACAAACTTTCTTAGTGTTTGTGAAATTTGGTGAAAAGTTATGTAGTAAAAGATACGATAGAAATGATCTAAAACACGTTATTTGAACTCCTCAAAGCGTTAAATCTAGTTTTGAAATCGAAAAACAAACTTTCTTAGTGTTTGTGAAATTTGGTGAAAATTTATGTAGTAAAAGATACAATACAAAAGATCTAAAAACATGTTATTTGAACTCCTGAAAGCGTTAAAATATTGTTTTGAATCGAAAAACAAACTTTCTTAGAGTTTGTGAAATTTCGTGAAAAGTTATGTACTAAAAGATACGATACAAATGATCTAAAAACACGACATTTGAACTCCTCAAAGCGTTAGAATCTTGTTTTGAATCGAAAAACAAACTTTGTTAGTGTTTGTGAAATTTCGTGAAAAGTTATGTAGTAAAAGATACGTTATAAATGATCTAAAAACATGTTATTTGAATTCCTCAAAGCGTTAAAATCTTGTTTTGAATCGAAGAACAAACATTCTTAGTGTTTGTGAAATTTGGTGAATAGTTATGTAGTAAAAGATACGATACAAATGATCTAAAAACACGTCATTTGAACTCCTCAAAGCGTTAAAATCTTGTTTTGAATCGAAGAACAAACTTTCTTAGTGTTTGTGAAATTTGGTGAATAGTTATGTACTAAAAGATACGATACAAATGATCTAAAAACACGTCATTTGAACTCCTCAAAGCGTTAAAATCTTGTTTTCAATCGAAAAACAAACTTTCTCAGTGTTCGTGAAATTTGGTGAAAAGGTATGTAGTAAAAGATACGATAGAAATGATCTAAAAACATGTTATTTGAACTCCTCAAAGCGTAAAAATCTTGTTTTGAATCGAAAAACAAACTTTCTTAGTGTTTGTGAAATTTGATGAAAAGTTATGTTCTAAAAGACACGCTACAAATGATCTAAAACCACGTTATTTGAATTCCTCAAAGCGTTAGAATCTTGTTTTGAATCGAAGAACAAACTTTCTTAGTGTTTATGAAATTTGGTGAATAGTTATGTAGTAAAAGATACGATACAAATGATCTAAAAACACGTTATTTGAACTCCTGAAAGCGTTAAAATCTTGTTTTGAATCGAAAAACAAACTTTCTTAGTGTTTGTGAAATTTGGTGAAAAGTTATGTACTGAAAGATACGATACAAATGATCTAAAAACACGTTATTTGAACTCCTCAAAGCGTTAGAATCTTGTTTTGAATCGAAAAACAAACTTTCTTAGTGTTTGTGAAATTTCGTGAAAAGTTATGTAGTAAAAGATACGATACAAAGTATCTAAAAACACGACATTTGAACTCCACAAATCGTTAAAATCTTGTTTTGAATCGAAAAACAAAGTTTCTTAATGTTTGTGAAATTTGGTGAAAAGTTGTGTACTAAAAGATACGATACAAATGATCTAAAAACACGTTATTTGAACTCCTCAAAGCGTTAGAATCTTGTTTTGAATCGAAAAACAAACTTTCTTAGTGTTTGTGAAATTTCGTGAAAAGTTATGAACTAAAAGATACGATACAAATGATCTAAAAACACGTTATTTGAACTCCTCAAAGCGTTAGAATCTTGTTTTGAATCGAAAAACAAACTTTATTAGTGTTTGTGAAATTTCGTGAAAAGTTATGTAGTAAAAGATACGATACAAATGATCTAAAAACATGTTATTTGAACTCCTCAAAGCGTTAAAATCTTGTTTTGAATCGAAAAACAAACTTTCTTAGTGTTTGTGAAATTTCTTGAAAAGTTATGTACTAAACGATACGATACAAATGATCTAAAAACACGTTATTTGAACTCCTCGAACCGTTAGAATCTTGTTTTGATTCGAAAAACAAACTTTCTTAGTGTTTGTGAAATTTGGTGAACAGTTATATACTAAACGATACGATTCAAAGGATCTAAAAACACGTTATTTGAACTCCTCAAAACGTTAGAATCTTGTTTTGAATCGAAAAACAAACTTTCTTAGTGTTTGTGAAATTTCGTGAAAAGTTATGAACTAAATGATACGATACAAATGATCTAAAAACACGTTATTTGAACTCCTGAAAGCGTGAAAATCTTGTTTTGAATCGAAAAACAAACTTTCTTAGTGTTTGTGAAATTTGGTGAAAAGTTATGTACTAAAAGATACGATACAAATGATCTAAAAACACGTTATTTGAACTCCTCAAAGCGTTAAAATCTTGTTTTGAATCGAAAAAAAACTTTCTTAGTGTTTGTGAAATTTGGTGAAAAGATATGTACTAAAAGATACGATACAAATGATCAAAAAACAAGTTATTTGAACTCCTCAAAGTGTTAGAATCTTGTTTTGAATCGAAAAACAAACTTTCTTAGTGTTTGTGAAATTTGGTGAAAAGTTATGTAGTAAAAGATACGATAGAAATGATCTAAAACACGTTATTTGAACTCCTCAAAGCGTTAAATCTAGTTTTGAAATCGAAAAACAAACTTTCTTAGTGTTTGTGAAATTTGGTGAAAATTTATGTAGTAAAAGATACGATACAAATGATCTAAAAACATGTTATTTGAACTCCTGAAAGCGTTAAAATATTATTTTGAATCGAAAAACAAACTTTCTTAGAGTTTGTGAAATTTCGTGAAAAGTTATGTACTAAAAGATACGATACAAATGATCTAAAAACACGACATTTGAACTCCTCAAAGCGTTAGAATCTTGTTTTGAATCGAAAAACAAACTTTGTTAGTGTTTGTGAAATTTCGTGAAAAGTTATGTAGTAAAAGATACGTTATAAATGATCTAAAAACATGTTATTTGAATTCCTCAAAGCGTTAAAATCTTGTTTTGAATCGAAGAACAAACTTTCTTAGTGTTTGTGAAATTTGGTGAATAGTCATGTACTAAAAGATACGATACAAATGATCTAAAAACACGTCATTTGAACTCCTCAAAGCGTTAAAATCTTGTTTTCAATCGAAAAACAAACTTTCTCAGTGTTTGTGAAATTTGGTGAAAAGGTATGTAGTAAAAGATACGATAGAAATGATCTAAAAACATGTTATTTGAACTCCTCAAAGCGTTAAAATCTTGTTTTGAATCGAAAAACAAACTTTCTTAGTGTTTGTGAAATTTGATGAAAAGTTATGTTCTAAAAGATACGCTACAAATGATCTAAAAACACGTTATTTGAACTCCTCAAAGCGTTAGAATCTTGTTTTGAATCGAAGAACAAACATTCTTAGTGCTTGTGAAATTTGGTGAATAGTTATGTAGTAAAAGATACGATACAAATGATCTAAAAACACGTTATTTGAACTCCTCAAAGCGTTAAAATCTTGTTTTGAATCGAAAAACAAACTTTCTTAGTGTTTGTGAAATTTGGTGAAAAGTTATGTACTAAAAGATACGATACAAATGATCTAAAAACACGTTATTTGAACTCCTCAAAGCGTTAGAGTCTTGTTTTGAATCGAAAAACAAACTTTCTTAGTGTTTGTGAAATTTCGTGAAAAGTTATGTAGTAAAAGATACGATACAAAGTATCTAAAAACACGACATTTGAACTCCTCAAATCGTTAAAATCTTGTTTTGAATCGAAAAACAAAGTTTCTTAATGTTTGTGAAATTTGGTGAAAAGTTATGTACTAAAAGATACGATACAAATGATCTAAAAACACGTTATTTGAACTCCTCAAAGCGTTAGAATCTCGTTTTGAATCGAAAAACAAACTTTCTTAGTGTTTGTGAAATTTCGTGAAAAGTTATGAACTAAAAGATACGATACAAATGATCTAAAAACACGTTATTTGAACTCCTCAAAGCGTTAGAATCTTGTTTTGAATCGAAAAACAAACTCTATTAGTGTTTGTGAAATTTCGTGAAAAGTCATATAGTAAAAGATACGATACAAATGATCTAAAAACATGTTATTTGAACTCCTCAAAGCGTTAAAATCTTGTTTTGAATCGAAAAACAAACTTTCTTAGTGTTTGTGAAATTTCTTGAAAAGTTATGTACTAAACGATACGATACAAATGATTTAAAAACACGTTATTTGAACTCCTCGAACCGTTAGAATCTTGTTTTGAATCGAAAAACAAACTTTCTTAGTGTTTGTGAAATTTGGTGAAAAGTTATGTACTAAACGATACGATTCAAAGGATCTAAAAACACGTTATTTGAACTCCTCAAAGCGTTAGAATCTTGTTTTGAATCGAAAAACAAACTTTCTTAATGTTTGTGAAATTTCGTGAAAAGTTATGTAGTAAAAGATACGATATAAAGTATCTAAAAACATGTTATTTGAACTCCTGAAAGCGTTAAAATCTTGTTTTGAATCGAAAAACAAACTTTCTTAGTGTTTGTCAAATTTCTTGAAAAGTTATGTACTAAAAGATACGATACAAATGATCTAAAAACACGTTATTTGAACTCCTCAAAGCGTTAAAATCTTGTTTTGAATCGAAAAACAAACTTTCTTAGTGTTTGTGAAATTTGGTGAAAAGTTAGGTAGTAAAAGATACGATACAAATGATCTAAAAACATGTTATTTGAACTCCTCAAAGCGTTAAAATCTTGATTTGAATCGAAGAACAAACTTTCTTAGTGTTTGTGAAATTTGGTGAAAAGTTGTGTAGTAAAAGATACGATACAAATGATCTAAAAACATGTTATTTGAACTCCTCAAAGAGCTAAAATCTTGTTTTGAGTCGAAAAACAAACTTTCTTAGTGTTTGTGAAATTTGGTGAAAAGTCATGTAGTAAAAGATACGATATAAATGATCTAAAACACGTTATTTGAACTCCTCAAATCGTTAAATCTTGTTTTGAAATTGCAAAACAAACTTTCTTAGTGTTTGTGAAATTTGGTGAAAAGTTATGTAGTAATAAAAGATACGATACAAATGATCTAAAAACACGTTATTTGAACTCCTCAAAGCGTTAAAATCTTGTTTTGAATCGAGAAACAAACTTTCTTAGTGTTTGTGAAATTTGGTGAAAAGTTATTTAGTAAAAGATACGATACAAGTGATCTAAAAACATGTTCTTTGAACTCCTGAAAGCATTAAAATCTTGTTTTGAATCGAAAAACAAAACTTTCTTAGTGTTTGTGAAATTTGGTGAAAAGTTATGCACTAAAAGATACGATACAAATGATCTAAAACGTTATTTGAACTCCTCAAAACGTTAGAATCTTGTTTTGAATCGAAAAACAAACTTTCTTAGTGTTTGTGAAATTTGGTGAAAATTTATGTAGTAAAAGATACGATACAAATGATCTAAAAACATGTTATTTGAACTCCTGAAAGCGTTAAAATATTGTTTTGAATCGAAAAACAAACTTTCTTAGTGTTTGTGAAATTTGGTGAAAAGTTATGTACTAAAAGATACGATACAAATGATCTAAAAACAAGTTATTTGAACTCCTCAAAGTGTTAGAATCTTGTTTTGAATCGAAAAACAAACTTTCTTAGTGTTTGTGAAATTTGGTGAAAAGTTATGTAGTAAAAGATACGATAGAAATGATCTAAAAACATGTTATTTGAACTCCACAAAGCGTTAAAATCTTGTTTTGAATCGAAAAACAAACTTTCTTAGTGGTTGTGAAATTTGGTGAAAAGTTATGTCGTAAAAGATACGATAGAAATGATCTAAAAACATCTTATTTGAACTCCTCAAAGCGTTAAAATCTTGTTTTGAATCGAAAAACAAACTTTCTTAGTGTTTGTGAAATTTCGTGAAAAGTTATGTACTAAAAGATACGATACAAATGATCTAAAAACACGACATTTGAACTCGTCAAAGCGTTAAAATCTTGTTTTGAATCGAAAAACAAACTTTGTTAGTGTTTGTGAAATTTCGTGAAAAGTTATGTAGTAAAAGATACGTTATAAATGATCTAAAAACATGTTATTTGAACTCCTCAAAGCGTTAAAATCTTGTTTTGAATCGAAAAACAAACTTTCTTAGTGTTTGTGAAATTTGATGAAAAGTTATGTTCTAAAAGATACGCTACAAATGATCTAAAAACACGTTATTTGAACTCCTCAAAGCGTTAGAATCTTGTTTTGAATCGAAGAACAAACATTCTTAGTGTTTGTGAAATTTGGTGAATAGTTATGTAGTAAAAGATACGATACAAATGATCTAAAAACACGTTATTTGAACTCCTCAAAGCGTTAAAATCTTGTTTTGAATCGAAAAACAAACTTTCTTAGTGTTTGTGAAATTTGGTGAAAAGTTATGTACTAAAAGATACGATACAAATGATCTAAAAACACGTTATTTGAACTCCTAAAAGCGTTAGAATCTTGTTTTGAATCGAAAAACAAACTTTCTTAGTGTTTGTGAAATTTCGTGAAAAGTTATGTAGTAAAAGATACGATACAAAGTATCTAAAAACACGACATTTGAACTCCTCAAATCGTTAAAATCTTGTTTTGAATCGAAAAACAAAGTTTCTTAATGTTTGTGAAATTTGGTGAAAAGTTATGTACTAAAAGATACGATACAAATGATCTAAAAACACGTTATTTGAACTCCTCAAAGCGTTAGAATCTTGTTTTGAATCGAAAAACAAACTTTCTTAGTGTTTGTGAAATTTCGTGAAAAGTTATGAACTAAAAGATACGATACAAATGATCTAAAAACACGTTATTTGAACTCCTCAAAGCGTTAGAATCTTGTTTTGAATCGAAAAACAAACTCTATTAGTGTTTGTGAAATTTCGTGAAAAGTTATATAGTAAAAGATACGATACAAATGATCTAAAAACATGTTATTTGAACTCCTCAAAGCGTTAAAATCTTGTTTTGAATCGAAAAACAAACTTTCTTAGTGTTTGTGAAATTTCTTGAAAAGTTATGTACTAAACAATACGATACAAATGATTTAAAAACACGTTATTTGAACTCCTCGAACCGTTAGAATCTTGTTTTGAATCGAAAAACAAACTTTCTTAGTGTTTGTGAAATTTGGTGAAAAGTTATGTACTAAACGATACGATTCAAAGGATCTAAAAACACGTTATTTGAACTCCTCAAAGCGTTAGAATCTTGTTTTGAATCGAAAAACAAACTTTCTTAGTGTTTGTGAAATTTCGTGAAAAGTTATGTAGTAAAAGATACGATATAAAGTATCTAAAAACATGTTATTTGAACTCCTGAAAGCGTTAAAATCTTGTTTTGAATCGAAAAACAAACTTTCTTAGTGTTTGTCAAATTTCTTGAAAAGTTATGTACTAAAAGATACGATACAAATGATCTAAAAACACGTTATTTGAACTCCTCAAAGCGTTAAAATCTTGTTTTGAATCGAAAAACAAACTTTCTTAGTGTTTGTGAAATTTGGTGAAAAGTTAGGTAGTAAAAGATACGATACAAATGATCTAAAAACATGTTATTTGAACTCCTCAAAGCGTTAAAATCTTGTTTTGAATCGAAGAACAAACTTTCTTAGTGTTTGTGAAATTTGGTGAAAAGTTAGGTAGTAAAAGATACGATACAAATGATCTAAAAACATGTTATTTGAACTCCTCAAAGCGTTAAAATCTTGTTTTGAATCGAAGAACAAACTTTCTTAGTGTTTGTGAAATTTGGTGAAAAGTTGTGTAGTAAAAGATACGATACAAATGATCTAAAAACATGTTATTTGAACTCCTCAAAGAGCTAAAATCTTGTTTTGAGTCGAAAAACAAACTTTCTTAGTGTTTGTGAAATTTGGTGAAAAGTTATGTAGTAAAAGATACGATATAAATGATCTAAAACACGTTATTTGAACTCCTCAAATCGTTAAATCTTGTTTTGAAATTGCAAAACAAACTTTCTTAGTGTTTGTGAAATTTGGTGAAAAGTTATGTAGTAATAAAAGATACGATACAAATGATCTAAAAACACGTTATTTGAACTCCTCAAAGCGTTAAAATCTTGTTTTGAATCGAGAAACAAACTTTCTTAGTGTTTGTGAAATTTGGTGAAAAGTTATTTAGTAAAAGATACGATACAAGTGATCTAAAAACATGTTCTTTGAACTCCTGAAAGCATTAAAATCTTGTTTTGAATCGAAAAACAAAACTTTCTTAGTGTTTGTGAAATTTGGTGAAAAGTTATGCACTAAAAGATACGATACAAATGATCTAACACGTTATTTGAACTCCTCAAAACGTTAGAATCTTGTTTTGAATCGAAAAACAAACTTTCTTAGTGTTTGTGAAATTTGGTGAAAATTTATGTAGTAAAAGATACGATACAAATGATCTAAAAACATGTTATTTGAACTCCTGAAAGCGTTAAAATATTGTTTTGAATCGAAAAACAAACTTTCTTAGTGTTTGTGAAATTTGGTGAAAAGTTATGTACTAAAAGATACGATACAAATGATCTAAAAACAAGTTATTTGAACTCCTCAAAGTGTTAGAATCTTGTTTTGAATCGAAAAACAAACTTTCTTAGTGTTTGTGAAATTTGGTGAAAAGTTATGTAGTAAAAGATACGATAGAAATGATCTAAAAACATGTTATTTGAACTCCACAAAGCGTTAAAATCTTGTTTTGAATCGAAAAACAAACTTTCTTAGTGGTTGTGAAATTTGGTGAAAAGTTATGTCGTAAAAGATACGATAGAAATGATCTAAAAACATCTTATTTGAACTCCTCAAAGCGTTAAAATCTTGTTTTGAATCGAAAAACAAACTTTCTTAGTGTTTGTGAAATTTCGTGAAAAGTTATGTACTAAAAGATACGATACAAATGATCTAAAAACACGACATTTGAACTCGTCAAAGCGTTAAAATCTTGTTTTGAATCGAAAAACAAACTTTGTTAGTGTTTGTGAAATTTCGTGAAAAGTTATGTAGTAAAAGATACGTTATAAATGATCTAAAAACATGTTATTTGAACTCCTCAAAGCGTTAAAATCTTGTTTTGAATCGAAAAACAAACTTTCTTAGTGTTTGTGAAATTTGATGAAAAGTTATGTTCTAAAAGATACGCTACAAATGATCTAAAAACACGTTATTTGAACTCCTCAAAGCGTTAGAATCTTGTTTTGAATCGAAGAACAAACATTCTTAGTGTTTGTGAAATTTGGTGAATAGTTATGTAGTAAAAGATACGATACAAATGATCTAAAAACACGTTATTTGAACTCCTCAAAGCGTTAAAATCTTGTTTTGAATCGAAAAACAAACTTTCTTAGTGTTTGTGAAATTTGGTGAAAAGTTATGTACTAAAAGATACGATACAAATGATCTAAAAACACGTTATTTGAACTCCTAAAAGCGTTAGAATCTTGTTTTGAATCGAAAAACAAACTTTCTTAGTGTTTGTGAAATTTCGTGAAAAGTTATGTAGTAAAAGATACGATACAAAGTATCTAAAAACACGACATTTGAACTCCTCAAATCGTTAAAATCTTGTTTTGAATCGAAAAACAAAGTTTCTTAATGTTTGTGAAATTTGGTGAAAAGTTATGTACTAAAAGATACGATACAAATGATCTAAAAACACGTTATTTGAACTCCTCAAAGCGTTAGAATCTTGTTTTGAATCGAAAAACAAACTTTCTTAGTGTTTGTGAAATTTCGTGAAAAGTTATGAACTAAAAGATACGATACAAATGATCTAAAAACACGTTATTTGAACTCCTCAAAGCGTTAGAATCTTGTTTTGAATCGAAAAACAAACTCTATTAGTGTTTGTGAAATTTCGTGAAAAGTTATATAGTAAAAGATACGATACAAATGATCTAAAAACATGTTATTTGAACTCCTCAAAGCGTTAAAATCTTGTTTTGAATCGAAAAACAAACTTTCTTAGTGTTTGTGAAATTTCTTGAAAAGTTATGTACTAAACAATACGATACAAATGATTTAAAAACACGTTATTTGAACTCCTCGAACCGTTAGAATCTTGTTTTGAATCGAAAAACAAACTTTCTTAGTGTTTGTGAAATTTGGTGAAAAGTTATGTACTAAACGATACGATTCAAAGGATCTAAAAACACGTTATTTGAACTCCTCAAAGCGTTAGAATCTTGTTTTGAATCGAAAAACAAACTTTCTTAGTGTTTGTGAAATTTCGTGAAAAGTTATGTAGTAAAAGATACGATATAAAGTATCTAAAAACATGTTATTTGAACTCCTGAAAGCGTTAAAATCTTGTTTTGAATCGAAAAACAAACTTTCTTAGTGTTTGTCAAATTTCTTGAAAAGTTATGTACTAAAAGATACGATACAAATGATCTAAAAACACGTTATTTGAACTCCTCAAAGCGTTAAAATCTTGTTTTGAATCGAAAAACAAACTTTCTTAGTGTTTGTGAAATTTGGTGAAAAGTTAGGTAGTAAAAGATACGATACAAATGATCTAAAAACATGTTATTTGAACTCCTCAAAGCGTTAAAATCTTGTTTTGAATCGAAGAACAAACTTTCTTAGTGTTTGTGATATTTGGTGAAAAGTTGTGTAGTAAAAGATACGATACAAATGATCTAAAAACATGTTATTTGAACTCCTCAAAGAGCTAAAATCTTGTTTTGAGTCGAAAAGCAAACTTTCTTAGTGTTTGTGAAATTTGGTGAAAAGTTATGTAGTAAAAGATACGATATAAATGATCTAAAACACGTTATTTGAACTCCTCAAAGCGTTAAATCTTGTTTTGAAATTGCAAAACAAACTTTCTTAGTGTTTGTGAAATTTGGTGAAAAGTTATGTAGTAAAAGATACGATACAAATGATCTAAAAACACGTTATTTGAACTCCTCAAAGCGTTAAAATCTTGTTTTGAATCGAGAAACAAACTTTCTTAGTGTTTGTGAAATTTGGTGAAAAGTTATTTAGTAAAAGATACGATACAAGTGATCTAAAAACATGTTCTTTGAACTCCTGAAAGCATTAAAATCTTGTTTTGAATCGAAAAACAAAACTTTCTTAGTGTTTGTGAAATTTGGTGAAAAGTTATGCACTAAAAGATACGATACAAATGATCTAACACGTTATTTGAACTCCTCAAAACGTTAGAATCTTGTTTTGAATCGAAAAACAAACTTTCTTAGTGTTTGTGAAATTTGGTGAAATTTATGTAGTAAAAGATACGATACAAATGATCTAAAAACATGTTATTTGAACTCCTGAAAGCGTTAAAATATTGTTTTGAATCGAAAAACAAACTTTCTTAGTGTTTGTGAAATTTGGTGAAAAGTTATGTACTAAAAGATACGATACAAATGATCTAAAAACAAGTTATTTGAACTCCTCAAAGTGTTAGAATCTTGTTTTGAATCGAAAAACAAACTTTCTTAGTGTTTGTGAAATTTGGTGAAAAGTTATGTAGTAAAAGATACGATAGAAATGATCTAAAAACATGTTATTTGAACTCCACAAAGCGTTAAAATCTTGTTTTGAATCGAAAAACAAACTTTCTTAGTGGTTGTGAAATTTGGTGAAAAGTTATGTCGTAAAAGATACGATAGAAATGATCTAAAAACATCTTATTTGAACTCCTCAAAGCGTTAAAATCTTGTTTTGAATCGAAAAACAAACTTTCTTAGTGTTTGTGAAATTTCGTGAAAAGTTATGTACTAAAAGATACGATACAAATGATCTAAAAACACGACATTTGAACTCGTCAAAGCGTTAAAATCTTGTTTTGAATCGAAAAACAAACTTTGTTAGTGTTTGTGAAATTTCGTGAAAAGTTATGTAGTAAAAGATACGTTATAAATGATCTAAAAACATGTTATTTGAACTCCTCAAAGCGTTAAAATCTTGTTTTGAATCGAAAAACAAACTTTCTTAGTGTTTGTGAAATTTGATGAAAAGTTATGTTCTAAAAGATACGCTACAAATGATCTAAAAACACGTTATTTGAACTCCTCAAAGCGTTAGAATCTTGTTTTGAATCGAAGAACAAACATTCTTAGTGTTTGTGAAATTTGGTGAATAGTTATGTAGTAAAAGATACGATACAAATGATCTAAAAACACGTTATTTGAACTCCTCAAAGCGTTAAAATCTTGTTTTGAATCGAAAAACAAACTTTCTTAGTGTTTGTGAAATTTGGTGAAAAGTTATGTACTAAAAGATACGATACAAATGATCTAAAAACACGTTATTTGAACTCCTCAAAGCGTTAGAATCTTGTTTTGAATCGAAAAACAAACTTTCTTAGTGTTTGTGAAATTTCGTGAAAAGTTATGTAGTAAAAGATACGATACAAAGTATCTAAAAACACGACATTTGAACTCCTCAAATCGTTAAAATCTTGTTTTGAATCGAAAAACAAAGTTTCTTAATGTTTGTGAAATTTGGTGAAAAGTTATGTACTAAAAGATACGATACAAATGATCTAAAAACACGTTATTTGAACTCCTCAAAGCGTTAGAATCTTGTTTTGAATCGAAAAACAAACTTTCTTAGTGTTTGTGAAATTTCGTGAAAAGTTATGAACTAAAAGATACGATACAAATGATCTAAAAACACGTTATTTGAACTCCTCAAAGCGTTAGAATCTTGTTTTGAATCGAAAAACAAACTCTATTAGTGTTTGTGAAATTTCGTGAAAAGTTATATAGTAAAAGATACGATACAAATGATCTAAAAACATGTTATTTGAACTCCTCAAAGCGTTAAAATCTTGTTTTGAATCTAAAAACAAACTTTCTTAGTGTTTGTGAAATTTCTTGAAAAGTTATGTACTAAACGATACGATACAAATGATTTAAAAACACGTTATTTGAACTCCTCGAACCGTTAGAATCTTGTTTTGAATCGAAAAACAAACTTTCTTAGTGTTTGTGAAATTTGGTGAAAAGTTATGTACTAAACGATACGATTCAAAGGATCTAAAAACACGTTATTTGAACTCCTCAAAGCGTTAGAATCTTGTTTTGAATCGAAAAACAAACTTTCTTAGTGTTTGTGAAATTTCGTGAAAAGTTATGTAGTAAAAGATACGATATAAAGTATCTAAAAACATGTTATTTGAACTCCTGAAAGCGTTAAAATCTTGTTTTGAATCGAAAAACAAACTTTCTTAGTGTTTGTCAAATTTCTTGAAAAGTTATGTACTAAAAGATACGATACAAATGATCTAAAAACACGTTATTTGAACTCCTCAAAGCGTTAAAATCTTGTTTTGAATCGAAAAACAAACTTTCTTAGTGTTTGTGAAATTTGGTGAAAAGTTAGGTAGTAAAAGATACGATATAAATGATCTAAAAACATGTTATTTGAACTCCTCAAAGCGTTAAAATCTTGTTTTGAATCGAAGAACAAACTTTCTTAGTGTTTGTGAAATTTGGTGAAAAGTTGTGTAGTAAAAGATACGATACAAATGATCTAAAAACATGTTATTTGAACTCCTCAAAGAGCTAAAATCTTGTTTTGAGTCGAAAAGCAAACTTTCTTAGTGTTTGTGAAATTTGGTGAAAAGTTATGTAGTAAAAGATACGATATAAATTTGGTGAAAAGTTATGTAGTAAATCTTGTTTTGAAATTTGAACTCCTCAAAGCGTTAAATCATGTTTTGAAATTGCAAAACAAACTTTCTTAGTGTTTGTGAAATTTGGTGAAAAGTTATGTAGTAAAAGATACGATACAAATGATCTAAAAACACGTTATTTGAACTCCTCAAAGCGTTAAAATCTTGTTTTGAATCGAGAAACAAACTTTCTTAGTGTTTGTGAAATTTGGTGAAAAGTTATTTAGTAAAAGATACGATACAAGTGATCTAAAAACATGTTCTTTGAACTCCTGAAAGCATTAAAATCTTGTTTTGAATCGAAAAACAAAACTTTCTTAGTGTTTGTGAAATTTGGTGAAAAGTTATGCACTAAAAGATACGATACAAATGATCTAACACGTTATTTGAACTCCTCAAAACGTTAGAATCTTGTTTTGAATCGAAAAACAAACTTTCTTAGTGTTTGTGAAATTTGGTGAAAATTTATGTAGTAAAAGATACGATACAAATGATCTAAAAACATGTTATTTGAACTCCTGAAAGCGTTAAAATATTGTTTTGAATCGAAAAACAAACTTTCTTAGTGTTTGTGAAATTTGGTGAAAAGTTATGTACTAAAAGATACGATACAAATGATCTAAAAACAAGTTATTTGAACTCCTCAAAGTGTTAGAATCTTGTTTTGAATCGAAAAACAAACATTCTTAGTGTTTGTGAAATTTGGTGAAAAGTTATGTAGTAAAAGATACGATAGAAATGATCTAAAAACATGTTATTTGAACTCCACAAAGCGTTAAAATCTTGTTTTGAATCGAAAAACAAACTTTCTTAGTGGTTGTGAAATTTGGTGAAAAGTTATGTCGTAAAAGATACGATAGAAATGATCTAAAAACATCTTATTTGAACTCCTCAAAGCGTTAAAATCTTGTTTTGAATCGAAAAACAAACTTTCTTAGTGTTTGTGAAATTTCGTGAAAAGTTATGTACTAAAAGATACGATACAAATGATCTAAAAACACGACATTTGAACTCGTCAAAGCGTTAAAATCTTGTTTTGAATCGAAAAACAAACTTTGTTAGTGTTTGTGAAATTTCGTGAAAAGTTATGTAGTAAAAGATACGTTATAAATGATCTAAAAACATGTTATTTGAACTCCTCAAAGCGTTAAAATCTTGTTTTGAATCGAAGAACAAACTTTCTTAGTGTGTGTGAAATTTGGTGAATAGTTATGTACTAAAAGATACGATACAAATGATCTAAAAACACGTTATTTGAACTCCTCAAAGCGTTAAAATCTTGTTTTGAATCGAAAAACAAACTTTCTTAGTGTTTGTGAAATTTGGTGAAAAGTTAGGTAGTAGAAGATACGATACAAATGATCTAAAAACACGTTATTTGAACTCCTCAAAGTGTTAGAATCTTGTTTTGAATCGAAAAACAAACTCTCTTAGTGTTTGTGAAATTTGGTGAAATGTTATGTAGTAAAAGATACGATAGAAATGATCTAAAAACATGTTATTTGAACTCCTCAAAGCGTTAAAATCTTGTTTTGAATCGAAAAACAAACTTTCTTAGTTTTTGTGAAATTTGGTGAAAAGTTATGTAGTAAAAGATACGATAGAAATGATCTAAAAACATGTTATTTGAACTCCTGAAAGCGTTAAAATCTTGTTTTGAATCGAAAAACAAACTTTCTTAGTGTTTGTCAAATTTCTTGAAAAGTTATGTACTAAAAGATACGATACAAATGATCTAAAAACACGTTATTTGAACTCCTCAAAGCGTTAAAATCTTGTTTTGAATCGAAAAACAAAATTTCTTAGTGTTTGTGAAATTTGGTGAAAAGTTAGGTAGTAAAAGATACGATACAAATGATCTAAAAACATGTTATTTGAACTCCTCAAAGCGTTAAAATCTTGTTTTGAATCGAAGAACAAACTTTCTTAGTGTTTGTGAAATTTGGTGAAAAGTTGTGTAGTAAAAGATACGATACAAATGATCTAAAAACATGTTATTTGAACTCCTCAAAGAGCTAAAATCTTGTTTTGAGTCGAAAAACAAACTTTCTTAGTGTTTGTGAAATTTGGTGAAAAGTTATGTAGTAAAAGATACGATATAAATGATCTAAAACACGTTATTTGAACTCCTCAAAGCGTTAAATCTTGTTTTGAAATTGCAAAACAAACTTTCTTAGTGTTTGTGAAATTTGGTGAAAAGTTATGTAGTAAAAGATACGATACAAATGATCTAAAAACACGTTATTTGAACTCCTCAAAGCGTTAAAATCTTGTTTTGAATCGAGAAACAAACTTTCTTAGTGTTTGTGAAATTTGGTGAAAAGTTATTTAGTAAAAGATACGATACAAGTGATCTAAAAACATGTTCTTTGAACTCCTGAAAGCATTAAAATCTTGTTTTGAATCGAAAAACAAAACTTTCTTAGTGTTTGTGAAATTTGGTGAAAAGTTATGCACTAAAAGATACGATACAAATGATCTAACACGTTATTTGAACTCCTCAAAACGTTAGAATCTTGTTTTGAATCGAAAAACAAACTTTCTTAGTGTTTGTGAAATTTGGTGAAAATTTATGTAGTAAAAGATACGATACAAATGATCTAAAAACATGTTATTTGAACTCTTGAAAACGTTAAAATATTGTTTTGAATCGAAAAACAAACTTTCTTAGTGTTTGTGAAATTTGATGAAAAGTTATGTACTAAAAGATACGATACAAATGATCTAAAAACAAGTTATTTGAACTCCTCAAAGTGTTAGAATCTTGTTTTGAATCGAAAAACAAACTTTCTTAGTGTTTCTGAAATTTGGTGAAAAGTTATGTAGTAAAAGATACGATAGAAATGATCTAAAAACATGTCATTTGAACTCCTCAAAGCGTTAAAATCTTGTTTTGAATCGAAAAACAAACTTTCTTAGTGGTTGTGAAATTTGGTGAATAGTTATGCCGTAAAAGATACGATAGAAATGATCTAAAAACATCTTATTTGAACTCCTCAAAGCGTTAAAATCTTGTTTTGAATCGAAAAACAAACTTTCTTAGTGTTTGTGAAATTTCGTGAAAAGTTATGTACTAAAAGATACGATACAAATGATCTAAAAACACGACATTTGAACTCGTCAAAGCGTTAAAATCTTGTTTTGAATCGAAAAACAAACTTTGTTAGTGTTTGTGAAATTTCGTGAAAAGTTATGTAGTAAAAGATACGTTATAAATGATCTAAAAACATGTTATTTGAACTCCTCAAAGCGTTAAAATCTTGTTTTGAATCGAAGAACAAACTTTCTTAGTGTGTGTGAAATTTGGTGAATAGTTATGTACTAAAAGATACGATACAAATGATCTAAAAACACGTTATTTGAACTCCTCAAAGCGTAAAAATCTTGTTTTGAATCGAAAAACAAACTTTCTTAGTGTTTGTGAAATTTGGTGAAAAGTTAGGTAGTAGAAGATACGATACAAATGATCTAAAAACACGTTATTTGAACTCCTCAAAGTGTTAGAATCTTGTTTTGAATCGAAAAACAAACTTTCTTAGTGTTTGTGAAATTTGGTGAAATGTTATGTAGTAAAAGATACGATAGAAATGATCTAAAAACATGTTATTTGAACTCCTCAAAGCGTTAAAATCTTGTTTTGAATCGAAAAACAAACTTTCTTAGTTTTTGTGAAATTTGGTGAAAAGTTATGTAGTAAAAGATACGATAGAAATGATCTAAAAACATGTTATTTGAACTCCTGAAAGCGTTAAAATCTTGTTTTGAATCGAAAAACAAACTTTCTTAGTGTTTGTCAAATTTCTTGAAAAGTTATGTACTAAAAGATACGATACAAATGATCTAAAAACACGTTATTTGAACTCCTCAAAGCGTTAAAATCTTGTTTTGAATCGAAAAACAAAATTTCTTAGTGTTTGTGAAATTTGGTGAAAAGTTTGGTAGTAAAAGATACGATACAAATGATCTAAAAACATGTTATTTGAACTCCTCAAAGCGTTAAAATCTTGTTTTGAATCGAAGAACGAACTTTCTTAGTGTTTGTGAAATTTGGTGAAAAGTTGTGTAGTAAAAGATACGATACAAATGATCTAAAAACATGTTATTTGAACTCCTCAAAGAGCTAAAATCTTGTTTTGAGTCGAAAAACAAACTTTCTTAGTGTTTGTGAAATTTGGTGAAAAGTTATGTAGTAAAAGATACGATATAAATGATCTAAAACACGTTATTTGAACTCCTCAAAGCGTTAAATCTTGTTTTGAAATTGCAAAACAAACTTTCTTAGTGTTTGTGAAATTTGGTGAAAAGTTATGTAGTAAAAGATACGATACAAATGATCTAAAAACACGTTATTTGAACTCCTCAAAGCGTTAAAATCTTGTTTTGAATCGAGAAACAAACTTTCTTAGTGTTTGTGAAATTTGGTGAAAAGTTATTTAGTAAAAGATACGATACAAGTGATCTAAAAACATGTTCTTTGAACTCCTGAAAGCATTAAAATCTTGTTTTGAATCGAAAAACAAAACTTTCTTAGTGTTTGTGAAATTTGGTGAAAAGTTATGCACTAAAAGATACGATACAAATGATCTAACACGTTATTTGAACTCCTCAAAACGTTAGAATCTTGTTTTGAATCGAAAAACAAACTTTCTTAGTGTTTGTGAAATTTGGTGAAAATTTATGTAGTAAAAGATACGATACAAATGATCTAAAAACATGTTATTTGAACTCCTGAAAGCGTTAAAATATTGTTTTGAATCGAAAAACAAACTTTCTTAGTGTTTGTGAAATTTGATGAAAAGTTATGTACTAAAAGATACGATACAAATGATCTAAAAACAAGTTATTTGAACTCCTCAAAGTGTTAGAATCTTGTTTTGAATCGAAAAACAAACTTTCTTAGTGTTTGTGAAATTTGGTGAAAAGTTATGTAGTAAAAGATACGATAGAAATGATCTAAAAACATGTTATTTGAACTCCTCAAAGCATTAAAATCTTGTTTTGAATCGAAAAACAAACTTTCTTAGTGGTTGTGAAATTTGGTGAATAGTTATGTCGTAAAAGATACGATAGAAATGATCTAAAAACATCTTATTTGAACTCCTCAAAGCTTTAAAATCTTGTTTTGAATCGAAAAACAAACTTTCTTAGTGTTTGTGAAATTTCGTGAAAAGTTATGTACTAAAAGATACGATACAAATGATCTAAAAACACGAAATTTGAACTCGTCAAAGCGTTAAAATCTTGTTTTGAATCGAAAAACAAACTTTGTTAGTGTTTGTAAAATTTCGTGAAAAGTTATGTAGTAAAAGATACGTTATAAATGATCTAAAAACATGTTATTTGAACTCCTCAAAGCGTTAAAATCTTGTATTGAATCGAAGAACAAACTTTCTTAGTGTTTGTGAAATTTGGTGAATAGTTATGTACTAAAAGATACGATACAAATGATCTAAAAACACGTTATTTGAACTCCTCAAAGCGTTAAAATCTTGTTTTGAATCGAAAAACAAACTTTCTTAGTGTTTGTGAAATTTGGTGAAAAGTTAGGTAGTAGAAGATACGATACAAATGATCTAAAAACACGTTATTTGAACTCCTCAAAGTGTTAGAATCTTGTTTTGAATCGAAAAACAAACTTTCTTAGTGTTTGTGAAATTTGGTGAAAAGTTATGTAGTAAAAGATACGATAGAAATGATCTAAAAACATGTTATTTGAACTCCTCAAAGCGTTAAAATCTTGTTTTGAATCGAAAAACAAACTTTCTTAGTGTTTGTGAAATTTGGTGAAAAGTTATGTAGTAAAAGATACGGTAGAAATGATCTAAAAACATCTTATTTGAACTCCTCAAAGCGTTAAAATCTTGTTTTGAATCGAAATACAAACTTTCTTAGTGTTTGTGAAATTTCGTGAAAAGTTATGTACTAAAAGATACGATACAAATGATCTAAAAACACGACATTTGAACTCCTCAAAGCGTTAAAATCTTGTTTTGAATCGAAAAACAAACTTTGTGAGTGTTTGTGAAATTTTTTGAAAAGTTATGTAGTAAAAGATACGTAATAAATGATCTAAAAACATGTTATTTGAACTCCTCAAAGCGTTAAAATCTTGTTTTGAATCGAAGAACAAACTTTCTTAGTGTTTGTGAAATTTGGTGAATAGTTATGTACTAAAAGATACGATACAAATGATCTAAAAACACGTCATTTGAACTCCTCAAAGCGTTAAAATCTTGTTTTCAATCGAAAAACCAACTTTCTCAGTGTTTGTGAAATTTGGTGAAAAGGTATGTAGTAAAAGATACGATAGAAATGATTTAAAAACATGTTATTTGAACTCCTCAAACCGTAAAAATCTTGTTTTGAATCGAAAAACAAACTTTCTTAGTGTTTGTGAAATTTGATGAAAAGTTATGTTCTAAAAGATACGCTACAAATGATCTAAAACCACGTTATTTGAACTCCACAAAGCGTTAGAATCTTGTTTTGAATCGAAGAACAAACTTTCTTAGTGTTTGTGAAATTTGGTGAATAGTTATGTAGTAAAAGATACGATACAAATGATCTAAAAACACGTTATTTGAACTCCTGAAAGCGTTAAAATCTTGTTTTGAATCGAAAAACAAACTTTCTTAGTGTTTGTGAAATTTGGTGAAAAGTTATGTACTGAAAGATACGATACAAATGATCTAAAAACATGTTATTTGAACTTCTGAAAGCGTTAAAATATTGTTTTGAATCGAAAAACAAACTTTCTTAGTGTTTGTGAAATTTGGTGAAAAGTTATGTACTAAAAGATACGATACAAATGATATAAAAACACGTTATTTGAACTCCTCAAAGTGTTAGAATCTTGTTTTGAATCGAAAAACAAACTTTCTTAGTGTTTGTGAAATTTGGTGAAAAGTAATGTAGTAAAAGATACGATAGAAATGATCTAAAAACATGTTATTTGAACTCCTCAAAGCGTTAAAATCTTGTTTTGAATCGAAAAACAAACTTTCTTAGTGTTTGTGAAATTTGGTGAAAAGTTATGTAGTAAAAGATACGATAGAAATGATCTAAAAACATCTTATTTGAACTCCTGAAAGCGTTAAAATCTTGTTTTGAATCGAAAAACAAACTTTATTAGTGTTTGTGAAATTTCGTGAAAAGTTATGTAGTAAAAGATACGATACAAATGATCTAAAAACATGTTATTTGAACTCCTCAAAGCGTTAAAATCTTGTTTTGAATCGAAAAACAAACTTTCTTAGTGTTTGTGAAATTTCTTGAAAAGTTATGTACTAAACGATACGGTACAAATGATCTAAAAACACGTTATTTGAACTCCTCGAACCGTTAGAATCTTGTTTTGAATCGAAAAACAAACTTTCTTAGTGTTTGTGAAATTTGGTGAAAAGTTATGTAGTAAAAGATACGACAGAAATGATCTAAAAACATGTTATTTGAACTCCTCAAAGCGTTAAAATCTTGTTTTGAATCGAAAAACAAACTTTCTTAGTTTTTGTGAAATTTGGTGAAAAGTTATGTAGTAAAAGATACGATAGAAATGATCTAAAAACATGTTATTTGAACTCCTGAAAGCGTTAAAATCTTGTTTTGAATCGAAAAACAAACTTTCTTAGTGTTTGTCAAATTTCTTGAAAAGTTATGTACTAAAAGATACGATACAAATGATCTAAAAACACGTTATTTGAACTCCTCAAAGCGTTAAAATCTTGTTTTGAATCGAAAAACAAACTTTCTTAGTGTTTGTGAAATTTGGTGAAAAGTTAGGAAGTAAAAGATACGACAGAAATGATCTAAAAACATGTTATTTGAACTCCTCAAAGCGTTAAAATCTTGTTTTGAATCGAAGAACAAACTTTCTTAGTGTTTGTGAAATTTGGTGAAAAGTTGTGTAGTAAAAGATACGATACAAATGATCTAAAAACATGTTATTTGAACTCCTCAAAGAGCTAAAATCTTGTTTTGAGTCGAAAAACAAACTTTCTTAGTGTTTGTGAAATTTGGTGAAAAGTTATGTAGTAAAAGATACGATATAAATGATCTAAAACACGTTATTTGAACTCCTCAAAGCGTTAAATCTTGTTTTGAAATTGCAAAACAAACTTTCTTAGTGTTTGTGAAATTTGGTGAAAAGTTATGTAGTAAAAGATACGATACAAATGATCTAAAAACACGTTATTTTAACTCCTCAAAGCGTTAAAATCTTGTTTTGAATCGAGAAACAAACTTTCTTAGTGTTTGTGAAATTTGGTGAAAAGTTATTTAGTAAAAGATACGATACAAGTGATCTAAAAACATGTTCTTTGAACTCCTGAAAGCATTAAAATCTTGTTTTGAATCGAAAAACAAAACTTTCTTAGTGTTTGTGAAATTTGGTGAAAAGTTATGCACTAAAAGATACGATACAAATGATCTAACACGTTATTTGAACTCCTCAAAACGTTAGAATCTTGTTTTGAATCGAAAAACAAACTTTCTTAGTGTTTGTGAAATTTGGTGAAAATTTATGTAGTAAAAGATACGATACAAATGATCTAAAAACATGTTATTTGAACTCCTGAAAGCGTTAAAATATTGTTTTGAATCGAAAAACAAACTTTCTTAGTGTTTGTGAAATTTGATGAAAAGTTATGTACTAAAAGATACGATACAAATGATCTAAAAACAAGTTATTTGAACTCCTCAAAGTGTTAGAATCTTGTTTTGAATCGAAAAACAAACTTTCTTAGTGTTTGTGAAATTTGGTGAAAAGTTATGTAGTAAAAGATACGATAGAAATGATCTAAAAACATGTTATTTGAACTCCTCAAAGCGTTAAAATCTTGTTTTGAATCGAAAAACAAACTTTCTTAGTGGTTGTGAAATTTGGTGAATAGTTATGTCGTAAAAGATACGATAGAAATGATCTAAAAACATCTTATTTGAACTCCTCAAAGCGTTAAAATCTTGTTTTGAATCGAAAAACAAACATTCTTAGTGTTTGTGAAATTTCGTGAAAAGTTATGTACTAAAAGATACGATACAAATGATCTAAAAACACGACATTTGAACTCGTCAAAGCGTTAAAATCTTGTTTTGAATCGAAAAACAAACTTTGTTAGTGTTTGTAAAATTTCGTGAAAAGTTATGTAGTAAAAGATACGTTATAAATGATCTAAAAACATGTTATTTGAACTCCTCAAAGCGTTAAAATCTTGTTTTGAATCGAAGAACAAACTTTCTTAGTGTTTGTGAAATTTGGTGAATAGTTATGTACTAAAAGATACGATACAAATGATCTAAAAACACGTTATTTGAACTCCTCAAAGCGTTAAAATCTTGTTTTGAATCGAAAAACAAACTTTCTTAGTGTTTGTGAAATTTGGTGAAAAGTTAGGTAGTAGAAGATACGATACAAATGATCTAAAAACACGTTATTTGAACTCCTCAAAGTGTTAGAATCTTGTTTTGAATCGAAAAACAAACTTTCTTAGTGTTTGTGAAATTTGGTGAAAAGTTATGTAGTAAAAGATACGATAGAAATGATCTAAAAACATGTTATTTGAACTCCTCAAAGCGTTAAAATCTTGTTTTGAATCGAAAAACAAACTTTCTTAGTGTTTGTGAAATTTGGTGAAAAGTTATGTAGTAAAAGATACGATAGAAATGATCTAAAAACATCTTATTTGAACTCCTCAAAGCGTTAAAATCTTGTTTTGAATCGAAAAACAAACTTTCTTAGTGTTTGTGAAATTTCGTGAAAAGTTATGTACTAAAAGATACGATACAAATGATCTAAAAACACGACATTTGAACTCCTCAAAGCGTTAAAATCTTGTTTTGAATCGAAAAACAAACTTTGTTAGTGTTTGTGAAATTTTTTGAAAAGTTATGTAGTAAAAGATACGTTATAAATGATCTAAAAACATGTTATTTGAACTCCTCAAAGCGTTAAAATCTTGTTTTGAATCGAAGAACAAACTTTCTTAGTGTTTGTGAAATTTGGTGAATAGTTATGTACTAAAAGATACGATACAAATGATCTAAAAACACGTCATTTGAACTCCTCAAAGCGTTAAAATCTTGTTTTCAATCGAAAAACCAACTTTCTCAGTGTTTGTGAAATTTGGTGAAAAGGTATGTAGTAAAAGATACGATAGAAATGATCTAAAAACATGTTATTTGAACTCCTCAAACCGTAAAAATCTTGTTTTGAATCGAAAAACAAACTTTCTTAGTGTTTGTGAAATTTGATGAAAAGTTATGTTCTAAAAGATACGCTACAAATGATCTAAAACCACGTTATTTGAACTCCACAAAGCGTTAGAATCTTGTTTTGAATCGAAGAACAAACTTTCTTAGTGTTTGTGAAATTTGGTGAATAGTTATGTAGTCAAAGATACGATACAAATGATCTAAAAACACGTTATTTGAACTCCTGAAAGCGTTAAAATCTTGTTTTGAATCGAAAAACAAACTTTCTTAGTGTTTGTGAAATTTGGTGAAAAGTTATGTACTGAAAGATACGATACAAATGATCTAAAAACACGTTATTTGAACTCCTCAAAGTGTTAGAATCTTGTTTTGAATCGAAAAACAAACTTTCTTAGTGTTTGTGAAATTTGGTGAAAAGTAATGTAGTAAAAGATACGATAGAAATGATCTAAAAACATGTTATTTGAACTCCTCAAAGCGTTAAAATCTTGTTTTGAATCGAAAAACAAACTTTCTTAGTGTTTGTGAAATTTGGTGAAAAGTTATGTACTAAAAGATACGATACAAATGATCTAAAAACACGTTATTTGAACTCCTCAAAGTGTTAGAATCTTGTTTTGAATCGAAAAACAAACTTTCTTAGTGTTTGTGAAATTTGGTGAAAAGCAATGTAGTAAAAGATACGATAGAAATGATCTAAAAACATGTTATTTGAACTCCTCAAAGCGTTAAAATCTTGTTTTGAATCGAAAAACAAACTTTCTTAGTGTTTGTGAAATTTCTTGAAAAGTTATGTACTAAACGATACGGTACAAATGATCTAAAAACACGTTATTTGAACTCCTCGAACCGTTAGAATCTTGTTTTGAATCGAAAAAGAAACTTTCTTATTGTTTGTGAAATTTGGTGAAAAGTTATATACTAAACGATACGATTCAAAGGATCTAAAAACACGTTATTTGAACTCCTCAAAACGTTAGAATCTTGTTTTGAATCGAAAAACAAACTTTCTTAGTGTTTGTCAAATTTCTTGAAAAGTTATGTACTAAAAGATACGATACAAATGATCTAAAAACACGTTATTTGAACTCCTCAAAGCGTTAAAATCTTGTTTTGAATCGAAAAACAAAGTTTCTTAGTGTTCGTGAAATTTGGTGAAAAGTTAGGTAGTAAAAGATACGATACAAATGATCTAAAAACATGTTATTTGAACTCCTCAAAGCGTTAAAATCTTGTTTTGAATCGAAGAACAAACTTTCTTAGTGTTTGTGAAATTTGGTGAATAGTTGTGTAGTAAAAGATACGATACAAATGATCTAAAAACATGTTATTTGAACTCCTCAAAGAGCTAAAATCTTGTTTTGAGTCGAAAAACAAACTTTCTTAGTGTTTGTGAAATTTGGTGAAAAGTTATGTAGTAAAAGATACGATATAAATGATCTAAAACACGTTATTTGAACTCCTCAAAGCGTTAAATCTTGTTTTGAAATTGAAAAACAAACTTTCTTAGTGTTTGTGAAATTTGGTGAAAAGTTATGTAGTAAAAGATACGATACAAATGATCTAAAAACACGTTATTTGAACTCCTCAAAGCGTTAAAATCTTGTTTTGAATCGAGAAACAAACTTTCTTAGTGTTTGTGAAATTTGGTGAAAAGTTATTTAGTAAAAGATACGATACAAGTGATCTAAAAACATGTTATTTGAACTCCTGAAAGCATTAAAATCTTGTTTTGAATCGAAAAACAAAACTTTCTTAGTGTTTGTGAAATTTGGTGAAAAGTTATGCACTAAAAGATACGATACAAATGATCTAACACGTTATTTGAACTCCTCAAAGCGTTAGAATCTTGTTTTGAATCGAAAAACAAACTTTCTTAGTGTTTGTGAAATTTGGTGAAAATTTATGTAGTAAAAGATACGATACAAATGATCTAAAAATATGTTATTTGAACTCCTGAAAGCGTTAAAATATTGTTTTGAATCGAAAAACAAACTTTCTTAGTGTTTGTGAAATTTGGTGAAAAGTTATGTACTAAAAGATACGATACAAATGATCTAAAAACACGTTATTTGAACTCCTCAAAGTGTTAGAATCTTGTTTTGAATCGAAAAACAAACTTTCTTAGTGTTTGTGAAATTTCGTGAAAAGTTATGAACTAAAAGATACGATACAAATGATCTAAAAACACGTTATTTGAACTCCTCAAAGCGTTAGAATCTTGTTTTGAATCGAAAAACAAACTTTATTAGTGTTTGTGAAATTTCGTGAAAAGTTATGTAGTAAAAGATACGATACAAATGATCTAAAAACATGTTATTTGAACACCTCAAAGCGTTAAAATCTTGTTTTGAATCGAAAAACAAACTTTCTTAGTGTTTGTGAAATTTCTTGAAAAGTTATGTACTAAACGATACGATACAAATGATCTAAAAACACGTTATTTGAACCCCTCAAAGCGTTAGAATCTTGTTTTGAATCGAAAAACAAACTTTATTAGTGTTTGTGACATTTCGTGAAAAGTTATGTAGTAAAAGATACGATACAAATGATCTAAAAACATGTTATTTGAACACCTCAAAGCGTTAAAATCTTGTTTTGAATCGAAAAACAAACTTTCTTAGTGTTTGTGAAATTTCTTGAAAAGTTATGTACTAAACGATACGATACAAATGATCTAAAAACACGTTATTTGAACTCCTCGAACCGTTAGAATCTTGTTTTGAATCGAAAAACAAACTTTCTTAGTGTTTGTGAAATTTGGTGAAAAGTTATGTACTAAACGATACGATTCAAAGGATCTAAAAACACGTTATTTGAACTCCTCAAAGCGTTAGAATCTTGTTTTGAATCGAAAAACAAACTTTCTCAGTGTTCGTGAAATTTGGTGAAAAGGTATGTAGTAAAAGATACGATACAAATGATCTAAAAACATGTTATTTGAACTCCTCAAAGCGTTAAAATCTTGTTTTGAATCGAAGAACAAACTTTCTTAGTGTTTGTGAAATTTGGTGAATAGTTGTGTAGTAAAAGATACGATACAAATGATCTAAAAACATGTTATTTGAACTCCTCAAAGAGCTAAAATCTTGTTTTGAGTCGAAAAACAAACTTTCTTAGTGTTTGTGAAATTTGGTGAAAAGTTATGTAGTAAAAGATACGATATAAATGATCTAAAACACGTTATTTGAACTCCTCAAAGCGTTAAATCTTGTTTTGAAATTGAAAAACAAACTTTCTTAGTGTTTGTGAAATTTGGTGAAAAGTTATGTAGTAAAAGATACGATACAAATGATCTAAAAACACGTTATTTGAACTCCTCAAAGCGTTAAAATCTTGTTTTGAATCGAGAAACAAACTTTCTTAGTGTTTGTGAAATTTGGTGAAAAGTTATTTAGTAAAAGATACGATACGAGTGATCTAAAAACATGTTATTTGAACTCCTGAAAGCATTAAAATCTTGTTTTGAATCGAAAAACAAAACTTTCTTAGTGTTTGTGAAATTTGGTGAAAAGTTATGCACTAAAAGATACGATACAAATGATCTAACACGTTATTTGAACTCCTCAAAGCGTTAGAATCTTGTTTTGAATCGAAAAACAAACTTTCTTAGTGTTTGTGAAATTTGGTGAAAATTTATGTAGTAAAAGATACGATACAAATGATCTAAAAACATGTTATTTGAACTTCTGAAAGCGTTAAAATATTGTTTTGAATCGAAAAACAAACTTTCTTAGTGTTTGTGAAATTTGGTGAAAAGTTATGTACTAAAAGATACGATACAAATGATCTAAAAACACGTTATTTGAACTCCTCAAAGTGTTAGAATCTTGTTTTGAATCGAAAAACAAACTTTCTTAGTGTTTGTGAAATTTGGTGAAAAGTAATGTAGTAAAAGATACGATAGAAATGATCTAAAAACATGTTATTTGAACTCCTCAAAGCGTTAAAATCTTGTTTTGAATCGAAAAACAAACTTTCTTAGTGTTTGTGAAATTTGGTGAAAAGTTATGTATTAAAAGATACGATATAAATGATCCAAAAACATCTTATTTGAACTCCTCAAAGCGTTAAAATCTTGTTTTGAATCGAAAAACAAACTTTCTTAGTGTTTGTGAAATTTCGTGAAAAGTTATGTACTAAAAGATACGATACAAATGATCTAAAAACACGACATTCGAACTCCTCAAAGCGTTAAAATCTTGTTTTGAATCGAAAAACAAACTTTCTTAGTGTTTGTGATATTTCGTGAAAAGTTATGTAGTAAAAGATACGTTATAAATGATCTAAAAACATGTTATTTGAACTCCTCAAAGCGTTAAAATCTTGTTTTGAATCGAAGAACAAACTTTCTTAGTGTTTGTGAAATTTGGTGAATAGTTATGTACTAAAAGATACGATACAAATGATCTAAAAACACGTCATTTGAACTCCTCAAAGCGTTAAAATCTTGTTTTCAATCGAAAAACAAACATTCTCAGTGTTTGTGAAATTTGGTGAAAAGGTATGTAGTAAAAGATACGATAGAAATGATCTAAAAACATGTTATTTGAACTCCTCAAAGCGTTAAAATCTTGTTTTGAATCGAAAAACAAACTTTCTTAGTGTTTGTGAAATTTGATGAAAAGTTATGTTCTAAAAGATACGCTACAAATGATCTAAAAACACGTTATTTGAACTCCTCAAAGCGTTAGAATCTTGTTTTGAATCGAAGAACAAACTTTCTTAGTGTTTGTGAAATTTGGTGAATAGTTATGTAGTAAAAGATACGATACAAATGATCTAAAAACACGTTATTTGAACTCCTGAAAACGTTAAAATCTTGTTTTGAATCGAAAAACAAAGTTTCTTAATGTTTGTGAAATTTCTTGAAAAGTTATGTACTAAACGATACGATACAAATGATCTAAAAACACGTTATTTGAACTCCTCAAAGCGTTAAAATCTTGTTTTGAATCGAAAAACAAACTTTCTTAGTGTTTGTGAAATTTGGTGAAAAGTTATGTACTAAACGATACGATTCAAAGGATCTAAAAACACGTTATTTGAACTCCTCAAAGCGTTAGAATCTTGTTTTGAATCGAAAAACAAACTTTCTCAGTGTTTGTGAAATTTCGTGAAAAGGTATGTAGTAAAAGATACGATACAAATGATCTAAAAACATGTTATTTGAACTCCTCAAAGCGTTAAAATCTTGTTTTGAATCGAAGAACAAACTTTCTTAGTGTTTGTGAAATTTGGTGAATAGTTGTGTAGTAAAAGATACGATACAAATGATCTAAAAACATGTTATTTGAACTCCTCAAAGAGCTAAAATCTTGTTTTGAGTCGAAAAACAAACTTTCTTAGTGTTTGTCAAATTTCTTGAAAAGTTATGTAGTAAAAGATACGATATAAATGTTCTAAAACACGTTATTTGAACTCCTCAAAGCGTTAAATCTTGTTTTGAAATTGAAAAACAAACTTTCTTAGTGTTTGTGAAATTTGGTGAAAAGTTATGTAGTAAAAGATACGATACAAATGATCTAAAAACACGTTATTTGAACTCCTCAAAGCGTTAAAATCTTGTTTTGAATCGAGAAACAAACTTTCTTAGTGTTTGTGAAATTTGGTGAAAAGTTATTTAGTAAAAGATACGATACAAGTGATCTAAAAACATGTTATTTGAACTCCTGAAAGCATTAAAATCTTGTTTTGAATCGAAAAACAAAACTTTCTTAGTGTTTGTGAAATTTGGTGAAAAGTTATGCACTAAAAGATACGATACAAATGATCTAACACGTTATTTGAACTCCTCAAAGCGTTAGAATCTTGTTTTGAATCGAAAAACAAACTTTCTTAGTGTTTGTGAAATTTGGTGAAAATTTATGTAGTAAAAGATACGATACAAATGATCTAAAAACATGTTATTTGAACTTCTGAAAGCGTTAAAATATTGTTTTGAATCGAAAAACAAACTTTCTTAGTGTTTGTGAAATTTGGTGAAAAGTTATGTACTAAAAGATACGATACAAATGATCTAAAAACACGTTATTTGAACTCCTCAAAGTGTTAGAATCTTGTTTTGAATCGAAAAACAAACTTTCTTAGTGTTTGTGAAATTTGGTGAAAAGTAATGTAGTAAAAGATACGATAGAAATGATCTAAAAACATGTTATTTGAACTCCTCAAAGCGTTAAAATCTTGTTTTGAATCGAAAAACAAACTTTCTTAGTGTTTGTGAAATTTGGTGAAAAGTTATGTAGTAAAAGATACGATAGAAATGATCTAAAAACATCTTATTTGAACTCCTCAAAGCGTTAAAATCTTGTTTTGAATCGAAAAACAAACATTCTTAGTGTTTGTGAAATTTCGTGAAAAGTTATGTACTAAAAGATACGATACAAATGATCTAAAAACACGACATTTGAACTCCTCAAAGCGTTAAAATCTTGTTTTGAATCGAAAAACAAACTTTGTTAGTGTTTGTGAAATTTCGTGAAAAGTTATGTAGTAAAAGATACGTTATAAATGATCTAAAAACATGTTATTTGAACTCCTCAAAGCGTTAAAATCTTGTTTTGAATCGAAGAACAAACTTTCTTAGTGTTTGTGAAATTTGGTGAATAGTTATGTACTAAAAGATACGATACAAATGATCTAAAAACACGTCATTTGAACTCCTCAAAGCGTTAAAATCTTGTTTTCAATCGAAAAACAAACTTTCTCAGTGTTTGTGAAATTTGGTGAAAAGGTATGTAGTAAAAGATACGATAGAAATGATCTAAAAACATGTTATTTGAACTCCTCAAAGCGTTAAAATCTTGTTTTGAATCGAAAAACAAACTTTCTTAGTGTTTGTGAAATTTGATGAAAAGTTATGTTCTAAAAGATACGCTACAAATGATCTAAAAACACGTTATTTGAACTCCTCAAAGCGTTAGAATCTTGTTTTGAATCGAAGAACAAACTTTCTTAGTGTTTGTGAAATTTGGTGAATAGTTATGTAGTAAAAGATACGATACAAATGATCTAAAAACACGTTATTTGAACTCCTGAAAACGTTAAAATCTTGTTTTGAATCGAAAAACAAAGTTTCTTAATGTTTGTGAAATTTGGTGAAAAGTTATGTACTAAAAGATACGATACAAATGATCTAAAAACATCTTATTTGAACTCCTCAAAGCGTTAAAATCTTGTTTTGAATCGAAAAACAAACTTTCTTAGTGTTTGTGAAATTTCGTGAAAAGTTATGTACTAAAAGATACGATACAAATGATCTAAAAACACGTTATTTGAACTCCTCAAAGCGTTAGAATCTCGTTTTGAATCGAAAAACAAACTTTCTTAGTGTTTGTGAAATTTCGTGAAAAGTTATGAACTAAAAGATACGATACAAATGATCTAAAAACACGTTATTTGAACTCCTCAAAGCGTTAAAATCTTGTTTTGAATCGAAAAACAAAGTTTCTTAATGTTTGTGAAATTTGGTGAAAAGTTATGTACTAAAAGATACGATACAAATGATCTAAAAACATGTTATTTGAACTCCTGAAAGCGTTAAAATCTTGTTTTGAATCGAAAAACAAACTTTCTTAGTGTTTGTCAAATTTCTTGAAAAGTTAGGTAGTAAAAGATACGATACAAATGATCTAAAAACATGTTATTTGAACTCCTCAAAGCGTTAAAATCTTGTTTTGAATCGAAGAACAAACTTTCTTAGTGTTTGTGAAATTTGGTGAATAGTTGTGTAGTAAAAGATACGATACAAATGACCTAAAAACATGTTATTTGAACTCCTCAAAGAGCTAAAATCTTGTTTTGAGTCGAAAAACAAACTTTCTTAGTGTTTGTGAAATTTGGTGAAAAGTTATGTATTAAAAGATACGATATAAATGATCTAAAACACGTTATTTGAACTCCTCAAAGCGTTAAATCTTGTTTTGAAATTGAAAAACAAACTTTCTTAGTGTTTGTGAAATTTGGTGAAAAGTTATGTAGTAAAAGATACGATACAAATGATCTAAAAACACGTTATTTGAACTCCTCAAAGCGTTAGAATCTTGTTTTGAATCGAAAAACAAACTTTCTTAGTGTTTGTGAAATTTGGTGAAAATTTATGTAGTAAAAGATACGATACAAATGATCTAAAAATATGTTATTTGAACTCCTGAAAGCGTTAAAATATTGTTTTGAATCGAAAAACAAACTTTCTTAGTGTTTGTGAAATTTGGTGAAAAGTTATGTACTCAAAGATACGATACAAATGATCTAAAAACACGTTATTTGAACTCCTCAAAGTGTTAGAATCTTGTTTTGAATCGAAAAACAAACTTTCTTAGTGTTTGTGAAATTTCGTGAAAAGTTATGAACTAAAAGATACGATACAAATGATCTAAAAACACGTTATTTGAACTCCTCAAAGCGTTAGAATCTTGTTTTGAATCGAAAAACAAACTTTATTAGTGTTTGTGAAATTTCGTGAAAAGTTATGTAGTAAAAGATACGATACAAATGATCTAAAAACATGTTATTTGAACACCTCAAAGCGTTAAAATCTTGTTTTGAATCGAAAAACAAACTTTCTTAGTGTTTGTGAAATTTCTTGAAAAGTTATGTACTAAACGATACGATACAAATGATCTAAAAACACGTTATTTGAACTCCTCAAAGCGTTAGAATCTTGTTTTGAATCGAAAAACAAACTTTATTAGTGTTTGTGAAATTTCGTGAAAAGTTATGTAGTAAAAGATACGATACAAATGATCTAAAAACATGTTATTTGAACACCTCAAAGCGTTAAAATCTTGTTTTGAATCGAAAAACAAACTTTCTTAGTGTTTGTGAAATTTCTTGAAAAGTTATGTACTAAACGATACGATACAAATGATCTAAAAACACCTTATTTGAACTCCTCGAACCGTTAGAATCTTGTTTTGAATCGAAAAACAAACTTTCTTAGTGTTTGTGAAATTTGGTGAAAAGTTATGTACTAAACGATACGATTCAAAGGATCTAAAAACACGTTATTTGAACTCCTCAAAGCGTTAGAATCTTGTTTTGAATCGAAAAACAAACTTTCTCAGTGTTCGTGAAATTTGGTGAAAAGGTATGTAGTAAAAGATACGATACAAATGATCTAAAAACATGTTATTTGAACTCCTCAAAGCGTTAGAATCTTGTTTTGAATCGAAAAACAAACTTTCTTAGTGTTTGTGAAATTTGGTGAAAATTTATGTAGTAAAAGATACGATACAAATGATCTAAAAACATGTTATTTGAACTCCTGAAAGCGTTAAAATATTGTTTTGAATCGAAAAACAAACTTTCTTAGTGTTTGTGAAATTTGGTGAAAAGTTATGTACTAAAAGATACGATACAAATGATCTAAAAACACGTTATTTGAACTCCTCAAAGTGTTAGAATCTTGTTTTGAATCGAAAAACAAACTTTCTTAGTGTTTGTGAAATTTGGTGAAAAGTTATGTAGTAAAAGATACGATAGAAATGATCTAAAAACATGTTATTTGAACTCCTCAAAGCGTTAAAATCTTGTTTTGAATCGAAAAACAAACTTTCTTAGTGTTTGTGAAATTTGGTGAAAAGTTATGTACTAAAAGATACGATACAAATGATCTAAAAACACGATATTTGAACTCCTCAAAGCGTTAAAATCTCGTTTTGAATCGAAAAACAAACTTTCTTAGTGTTTGTGAAATTTCGTGAAAAGTTATGTAGTAAAAGATACGATATAAATGATCCAAAAACATGTTATTTGAACTCCTCAAAGCGTTAAAATCTTGTTTTGAATCGAAAAACAAACTTTCTTAGTGTTTGTGAAATTTGGTGAAAAGTTATGTAGTAAAAGATACGATACAAATGATCTAAAAACACGTTATTTGAACTCCTCAAAGCATTAAAATCTTGTTTTGAATCGAAAAACAAACTTTCTTAGTGTTTGTGAAATATGGTGAAAAGTTATGTACTAAACGATACGATACAAATGATCTAAAAACACGTTATTTGAACTCCTCAAAGCGTTAGAATCTTGTTTTGAATCGAAAAACAAACTTTCTTAGTGTTTGTGAAATTTCGTGAAAAGTTATGTAGTAAAAGATACGATATAAATGATCTAAAAACATGTTATTTGAACTCCTCAAAGCCTATATATCAAAATCGCTCGTCTCGACGAGAGAAATTCAGCCACGCGACTGGATTTGGGAGATTTGGTCATTTTGACGCGAATTAACAGAAAATACATTTTAATCATGAATTATTAAATACGATGATTGTGGCATGATTTAGCGAGATGAAAACACCCTATTTTGCGTGAAGAAATAAAGGCGGAGAGACCGCCTCCTGTGAATTTCGGGCGTATAATTTAAGGATAAAAGTTATTCTTTATTTAACCAATTAATTATAAAATGCAGATAACAATAAATAAGAGAAAATTGTAATGCCATTATGTTAAAACCCTAGTAACTTTCTCATCTTTTTTTTCACCAAATGGCACGATCTATATATCAAAATCGCTCGTCTCGACGAGAGAAATTCAGCAACTCGACTGGATTTGGGAGATTTTGTCTTTTTAACGCGAATTAACAGAAAATACAGTTTATTGTAATTTAGTCATGAATTATTAAATACGATGATTGTGGCATGATTTAGCGAGATGAAAACAACCTATTTTGCGTGAAGAAATGAAGGAGGAGAGACCGCCTCCAGTGAATTTCAGGCGTATAATTTAAGGATAAAAGTTATTCTTTATTTAACCAATTAATTATAAAATGCAGATAACAATAAATAAGAGAAAATGGTAATGCCATTATGTTAAAACCCTCATAACTTTCTCATCTTTTTTTTCACCAAATGGCACGATCTATATATCAAAATCGCTCGTCTCGACGAGAGAAATTCAGCAACTCGACTGGATTTGGGAGATTTTGTCTTTTTAACGCGAATTAACAGAAAATACAGTTTATTGTAATTTTGTCATGAATTATTAAATACGATGATTGTGGCATGATTTAGCGAGATGAAAACAACCTATTTTGCGTGAAGAAATGAAGGAGGAGAGACCGCCTCCAGTGAATTTCGGGCGTATAATTTAAGGATAAAAGTTATTCTTTATTTAACCAATTAATTATAAAATGTAGATAACAATAAATAAGAGAAAATGCTAATGCCATTATGTTAAAACCCTCGTAACTTTCTCATCTTTTTTTTCACCAAATGGCACGATCTATATATCAAAATCGCTCGTCTCGACGAGAGAAATTCAGCCACGCGACTGGATTTGGTAGATTTTGGCTTTTTAACGCGAATTAACAGAAAATACAGTTTATTGTAATTTAGTCATGAATTATTAAATACGATGATTGTGGCATGATTTAGCGAGATGAAAACAACCTATTTTGCGCCAAGAAATGAAGGAGGAGAGACCGCCTCCAGTGAATTTCGGGCGTATAATTTAAGGATAAAAGATATTTTTTATTTAACCAATTAATTATAAAATACAGATAAAAATAAATAAGGGAAAATGGTAATGCAATTATGTTAAAACCCTCGTAACTTTCACATCTTTTTTTTCTCCAAATGGCACGATCTATATTTAAAAATCGCTCGTCTCGACGAGAGAAATTCAGCCACGCGACTAGATTTGGGAGATTTTGTCTTTTTAACGCGAATTAACAGAAAATACATTTTAATGTAATTTAGTCATGAATTATTAAATACGATGATTGTGGCATGATTTAGCGAGATGAAAACAACCTATTTTGCGCGAAGAAATGAAGGAGGAGAGACCGCCTCCAGTGAATTTCGGGCGTATAATTTAAGGATAAAAGTTATTCTTTATTTAACCAATTAATTATAAAATGCAGATAACAATAAATAAGAGAAAATGGTAATGCCGTTATGTTAAAACCCTCGTAACTTTCTCATCTTTTTTTTCAACAAATGGCACGATCTATATATCAAAATCGCTCGTCTCGACGAGAGAAATTCAACCACGCGACTCGATTTGGGAGATTTTGTCTTTTTAACGCGAATTAACAGAAAATACAGTTTATTGTAATTTATTCATGAATTATTAAATACGATGATTGTGGTATGATTTAGCGAGATGAAAACGACCTATTTTGCACGAAGAAATGAAGGAGGAGAGACTGCCTCTAGTGAATTTCGGGCGTATAATTTAAGGATAAAAGTTATTCTTTATTTAACCAATTAATTATAAAATGCAGATAACAATCAATTAGAGAAAATGGTAATGCCGTTATGTTAAAACCCTCGTAACTTTCTCATCTTTTTTTTCACCAAATGGCACGATCTATATATCAAAATCGCTCGTCTCGACGAGAGAAATTCAGCCACGCGACTGGATTTGGGAGATTTGGTCTTTTTAACGCGAATTAACAGAAAATACATTTTAATGCAATTTAGTCATGAATTATTAAATACGATGATTGTGGCATGATTTAGCGAGATGAAAACACCCTATTTTGCGCGAAGAAATAAAGGCGGAGAGACCGCCTCCAGTGAATTTCGGGCGTATAATTTAAGGATAAAAGTTATTCTTTATTTAACCAATTAATTATAAAATGCAAATAACAATAAATAAGAGAAAATGGTAATGCCATTATGTTAAAAAACCCTTGTAACTTTCTCATTTTTTTTTTCACCAAATGGCACGATCTATATATCAAAATCGCTCGTCTCGACGTGAGAAATTCAGCCACTCGACTGAATTTGGGAGATTTTGTCTTTTTAACGCGAATTAACAGAAAATACAGTTTATTGTAATTTAGTCATGAATTATTAAATACGATGATTGTGGCATGATTTAGCGAGATGAAAACGACCTATTTTGCTCGAAGAAATGAAGGAGGAGAGACTGCCTCCAGTGAATTTCGGGCGTATAATTTAAGGATAAAAGTTATTCTTTATTTAACCAATTAATTATAAAATGCAGATAACAATCAATTAGAGAAAATGGTAATGTCGTTATGTTAAAACCCTCGTAACTTTCTCATCTTTTTTTTCACCAAATGGCACGATCTATATATCAAAATCGCTCGTCTCGACGAGAGAAATTCAACCACGCGACTGGATTTGGGAGATTTGGTCTTTTTAACGCGAATTAACAGAAAATACATTTTAATGTAATTTAGTCATGAATTATTAAATACGATGATTGTGGCATGATTTAGCGAGATGAAAACACCCTATTTTGCGCGAAGAAATGAAGGAGGAGAGACCGCCTCCAGTGAATTTCGGGCGTATAATTTAAGGATAAAAGTTATTCTTTATTTAACCAATTAATTATAAAATGCAGATAGCAATAAATAAGAGAAAATGGTAATGCCATTATGTTAAAATCCTCGTAACTTTCTCATCATTTTTTTCACCAAATGGCACGATCTATATATCAAAATCGCTCGTCTCGACGAGAGAAATTCAGCCACGCGACTGGATTTGGGAGATTTGGTCTTTTTAACGGGAATTAACAGAAAATACATTTTAATGTAATTTAGTCATGAATTATTAAATACGATGATTGTGGCATGATTTAGCGAGATGAAAACACCCTATTTTGCGCGAAGAAATAAAGGCGGAGAGACCGCCTCCAGTGAATTTCGGGCGTATAATTTAAAGATAAAAGTTATTCTTTATTTAACCAATTAATTATAAAATGCAGATAACAATAAATAAGAGAAAATGCTAATGCCATTATGCTAAAACCCTCGTAAATTTCTCATCTTTTTTTTCACCAAATGGCACGATCTATATATCAAAATCGCTCGTCTCGACGAGAGAAATTCAGCCACGCGACTGGATTTGGGAGATTTGGTCTTTTTAACGCGAATTAACAGAAAATACATTTTAATGTAATTTAGTCAAGCCTTCGTCATTATCTAACTCATCGCTCGAATGTTCTGCGACTCTACTAATGATAATAAATATTTCCATAGTACTTTTTGAGATTCAACAATATTATCGATTTTATTTTTCTTTTTTTTATCATGCTCCGACATATAATTTATTTTTGGCAGCATGATTATAATAACTACGAAATTAAATAGAAGAATAGAACCTTTAGTTGCAATTTATCATTTGACAACACAAGTAAACAATATACGAAGATAAATAGAAGAATAGAACCTTTAGTTGCAATTTCAAACTTTGAAGGAATTATTTGCAATTTCGAATTTTTGTTTTACAAATTGAAGGAATTATTTGCAAAATTAGAGATTAATTGCAAGCTATAACATTGTCAATTTGCCATCTATAATTAAGTGGGACCATGTCTGTGCAAAACAAACAAAAAATTTATTAAAGCTAAACAAAAATATTATCAGTAATTGCAACTTGCAAGTTGCAGTTTTGCTACAAAATTGATTAATTCGGCCACAGTTTCAGTGCACCACCCGCGAATTAATTAATTGAATTATTAATTATCCACAGGTGCAATGGAAATTTAGAAAGTATTTGCAGTTAGCATCATCCGATAATTCCTTTGTTTCCTTCTATTCATTTTTTTTTTCAAATGATTATTTTTTTTTTTATATCATATATGCAGGAGCTAATAAATAAAAATCATGTGAATTTTGTTGGTGAATACTTAAATCATTATTTAAAAAAAATTATACCAAACACTGATAATGATAAGAATAATAGAGTCAAAATTTATTGGGTATTATTATTTTGTTGTGTAATTATTGTACACTACTGTTATGAGTGTTAGTTTCCAATAAATTTGTGAATAATAAGACTTATTATGATATATTGTAAGTTGTTATAAGATGCATTTCTATTATAATTTTTTAATTAATATTTACGTATTAATTTAATTTTTTAGATGAAATTATTGATGTATGACAAATAATAAATTTAAAAAACTGCAGCAAACTGCAAATATTATTTTCTAGCGTGGTTAACAAAAATAAAACAATGGCTCAGAGTAAGACTAATCGTGCCTATAATTATTTTAGTGTGATATTTAAGACAAAAACTTGTATGTTATCTTTAATATCTTCTTAATCTATGAAATGATTATTTTCATGGTCATCGGCAATTATAAACTAACGATGGGTTCATTTGCAGTTTTGCTATTTTGGTAATATGTAAATTTGATATTTGTTTTCAGAATAGTTATTTAGTGATGGTCTTATTTGATCTTTTGACTTGTGTGAAGGGGAAAACACCAAAATTGCCATAGACTAAATTAAATGAAGTTCAAACCTTTAAAATGCATTTTCATTTTTAATCTCCTCCAATATTTTATTTAACATGCATTCACTAATTCCCAAAATAAAAAAACATACATGATATGATAGGATCTTTTTTGTTTTAAGTTTTTGCATCATGAAATAGCCTTATATAATAAAAGCTAATTGTTGACAACTAAATTATTATTATTATTATTATTATTATTATTATTATTCATCATACAAAATGCATGAGCAAGTCACACAATATTACTTCTAGTCATACAAATATATTGTGCTCCCACATTTCACCAAAGCTTCTGCTATATACAAATTAACATAATTAATTAGCATATTAATTAACATATAAAGTATATTAATTAATACATGTTAATATCTCAATATTATTATGTACTGCACTTTAATAATTAAACTTTATATACCGATTAACATGTTAAATACTTGTGTTAATTATCATATAAAAGATTCGTTTGGTGGATTGTTGGTCAAGATAAAATTTTCCAATTATAAATCTTACTTCACTTATTGGGCTGGAATTTCTAATTGAACTGGGCTTGGACTAATAAAACGAATATATATATGAATTGGACTAATAAAATGAAGATGGCATATGCGATGTCCCTCAAATTCTCTTACCATCATCAATTAACAATTAATTAACATGATAATTAACAAAAATATAATTTACTAACAGTTAAGTAATATATAATTAAAATACATATGAATTAACAATTCTTAATCAATATCAATTAATCGTTAATAAATTATGATTAATTGTTAATTATTTTAGTGTGATATTTATGACAAAAACGTGTATGTCTTTAATATGTTCTTAACCTATTGATGTATTGACATTTGATAATAATTATATTAAGCGATAACTCACTTTAATTAATGCGGTAAATCACATTAAGTATGTATTAAAATAATCTTATCTATATATTTTATCATTTTATTTTACACATGATAAATCATATTTATTTAAAAACAAAATTGTAATTATTGATCTTCAATCTCTCTAATAACAAAGTATTTTCATTTGCATTTTTCTAATGTTTGTGAAATTATTTTTTTTAATCTCAATTCTTATATTTTTGTTTATCATTTATTTTGTAAAATTTTCGACAAACTAAAATTTATGATTTTTTAATGTTTGTGAAATTTATTCGAACTTATTAAAAAAAATTGCATTATTTTTTAAACCAAAATGTATTGAATTTTTCATAACTGTTCATAACATTTTATTATTATTTATGTTTTGTAAAACGAAGAAAAAAAATATATTGATAAATAACCGAAGTTGTGGTAAAACCAAAAGTTCGACGTGGTAAATGACAATCCAGTTTGATTTATCACCTCGTCAATGTGTATGCTAACGATTTACCATCTTATTAACATGTACACTATGTTGCACGGATACTCCAAAAAATCGAATTTAGCCGTATCGTATCCTAAATCATATGTTAAATGACCGTATCGCCGTATCGCCGTATCGGCGTATCCGTGCAACACAGCATGTACGTCAATGATATAGGATATTTGTATTGATAAATCATAGGGATAAGAGAGAATCATCACACATTGATTAATCCTCAAATAAAATAGTGGGTGAAGTAGACTAATCCAAGCGAATAATTTTTCTAGTGTGATTAATATTTAATACTTGAAATAATATAGTAAGTGAGAGCAAGACAAATTCAGGCGAATTACTTTATTTTTCTAAAGTGGGTGAGACTTTAGAGTGAAACTAGGGATGTCAATGGGCCGGGTAGAAATCCGAACCCGCAGGTACCCGACCCGAACGGGCGGGTAATACCCGAAAAAAATACCCGCGGGTCGGGTAATACCCGAAAAAAATACCCGCTCCGGGTTCGGGTTCGGGTACGGGAGAAATTTATTACCCGCGGGTATATCCGTTACCCGAACCCGAAAAATACCCGAAAATATCCCATAATAAGAAAATTTTGGATGTTTTATGGATTAATTATTTGTAATATTTGGATTTTTGACGTATTTGTACAAGTTGTTTGTTTTATGTATTTAAAATTATTGATAATTTTACGTATTTGTTTAATAATTTTTAATTTTTTAATTTTTTTAGATTATTTATTAATAATTTTCGGGTAACGGGTTCGGGTTCGGGTATACCCGTTACCCGCGGGTTCGGGTTCGGATATGGATTTTTACCCGTGGGTATTTTGGGTTCGGGTTCGGGTATGGGGGAGGCTTACCCGAACCCGACCCGCCCCGTTGACATCCCTAAGTGAAACTAATTTACGGAGATGACTTTTCTAAAGTGATTATTAATCCTAAAAATTCAAAATAATATAGTTAAATTGAGACCATTTATCCTGATCCCAAATTTCACATCTTCTATGTCATAATTAATATATAATTAATATGATAATTAACAAAATACCATATAAATAATAAACATATAATATATAACTAATTATTCTTAATTGTTCTTAATTAAAGTATTGTCAATAAATTCATAGTTCAATCGCTTGAGTGCATTATACAATAAACTATAAATCACGAGTTCAATTTTTATTAACATCGAATAATAATAAACGAGTGAGAAAAACTATTTTTCATTCAATTAAAATAATTTTAACTAATAGTTAATGATGTATTCTCTATTAATTATGATATAGAAAATATTGTGGTGAAATGTAGGGGCAAAGTAAATTTTCCCTTTCAATATTGGGCAGCCGTAATCAATTGGATCATTCTTCGAATCTTCCTTCTTCCTCAACCTAACCATTTTCAACAACCAACCACAGCCAAACAAAGCCTCTATTTAAGAAACCAAATTTAATCTCATATTTTTCATACTCCACAAGTTTACTCTTCAACTCAACATCACAAAAACCAATGGATTGCGAACCGCAATTAAACGACGATACAATCGGGTCTTGCATGACAAACGAGGACCCGTTGAATTGGGCGAAAGCGGCTGCGACCATGAGTGGAAGCCATCTCGATGAGGTTAAAAGAATGGTGGAGGAGTTCAGAGCGCCATTTGTAGTGCTCGATGGAGCCGATCTAAAGATATCTCAGGTAATGCCGGTCCCCATGCAAAAACCATTTTAATCATTATTATTTTTTTGAAATTGTAAAAAGACAAATTTGCAAGATGTAGTTATAAGCTTAATTTTTTTTTTGTAAGGAAAATATGAAAATTCTCATATTTTGTAATAGGTGAAAGAAGAAAAATACAATAACTCCCATAATCATTCGCTGTTGGACACTGCCAAATAGATATCATAGTATTGTGAAAAAATAATATTTTGGATAACATAATCACCACGTTCGATTTAAAGAAAACCACTATGCTCGATTTAAAGAAAACCAGTCTGACAGTGACGGCATTACCACTAAGCTAAACCAATGAATTTGTTTCATAACAAATTTTAACTCTTTAAATCAGCTAATGACGCTTATCATCATCAAATTTATTTGCACAACTTTAAATGAAATTGAAGCCTTTAAAATCCATTTTCATTTTCAATCTCCTCCAATATTTTAGTTAACACAAATTTTCAAGAATCCCAAAAATGAAAGCATGTATAATAGAGATTTTTTTGTTTTAAGCTTTTGCATCATGAAATATCCTTTATATAATAAAAACTAATTTTTTACAACTAAATTATCGATCATACAAAATGAATGAACAAGCCACACAATATTACTTCAAGTCATACAAATCTACTGTTATTCCAAATACTTGGATAATATACCCTCACATTTCACCAAAATTTATTCTATATACTAATTAACATAAATAATTGCATATTAATTAACACGTCTCACGATAATTAACATATAAAATATATTAATTAATACATGCTAATCCCTCGATATGTTAATTCTATACCACATGTTAATAATTAAACTTTATATACTAATTAACATGTTAAATACTAGGCAAGATAAAATTTTCCAATTATAAATAAATCTTACTTCATTTATTGGGCTGAAACTGAAATTTCTGTTAGAACTGGGCTTGGACTAATAAAACGAATATATTATGAATTGGAATAATAAAATGAATATATTATCAATATTGATTTATTCGTTATTCTGAAATTAAATATTAAAATTTACTTCATTCATATAGGTTGCGGCCGTGGCCCTGAGGGATGAAGCCGAGGCAGTTAAAGTGGAGTTGGCAGAGTCGGCCAGAGAAGGGGTGACGGCAAGTAGTGATTGGATCATGGACAGAGTCAACAAAGGGACCGATATCTACGGCGTCACCACCGGATTCGGCGCCAACTCACACCGCCGAAGCAACCAAGGTGGTGCCATTCAAAAGGAGCTTATTAGGTAACGCTCCATTTCGTAGTATTCGATGCTTTATGCGCATCTACTATAATAATTTTGTGATTCAGATTCCTCAATGCTGGGGTTTTTGGCACCGGCAAAAACTCGTCTTGCACATTGCCATCTTCGGCCACTAGAGCCGCGATGCTTGTTCGGACCAATACGTTGCTTCAAGGTTATTCAGGCATTCGTTTTGAGATTCTTGAAGCCATTAAAAGCCTTCTCAATTCCAACATCACGCCGTGCGTACCTCTTCGTGGCACCATTACCGCCTCCGGTGATCTTGTGCCCCTATCCTACATTGCCGGCCTCCTCACGGGTTTTTACTCTCAAACATTCAAATGCACAATTTTAATTTGAAAAAATTCTCTCTAACATAACATTTCGGTGTAACACAGGCCGTTCCAACTCCAAAGCCATCGACTCAAATGGTAAGTTAATCGATGCTACCGAGGCCTTCAAGCAAGCAGGAATCACAACTGGTTTCATTGTGTTTCAGCCCAAAGAAGGGTTCGCGCTAGTCAACAGTACCGCAGTGGGTTCTGGGCTAGCCGCGGTAGTTTTATACGAGGCCAACATCCTTGCGGTGCTTTCAGAAGTCATTTCTGCCGTTTTTTGCGAGGTGATGCAAGGAAAACCCGAGTTTACGGACCATCTCACGCACAAGTTGAAGCACCATCCTGGCCAGATCGAGGCTGCCGCTATCATGGAGCACGTGCTCGAAGGTAGCTCCTACATGAAGATGGCCAAGAAGCTTCACGAACTCGGCTCGTTACAAAAGCCCAAGCAAGATAGATACGCACTTCGAACCTCCCCGCAATGGCTCGGTCCGCAGATCGAGGTTATCCGTGCCGCCACCAAGTCGATCGAGAGGGAGATTAATTCGGTGAACGATAATCCTTTAATTGATGTCTCGAGGAACATGGCGCTTCACGGGGGTAATTTTCAAGGCACGCCTATTGGTGTTTCTATGGATAATACTCGATTGGCTATAGCCGCAATTGGTAAGCTCATGTTCGCGCAATTCTCCGAGCTCGTCAATGATTTCTACAACAATGGGTTACCATCGAATCTATCTGGCGGGCGCAACCCGAGTTTGGACTATGGTTTCAAAGGAGCGGAGGTAGCGATGGCCTCGTATTGCTCCGAGCTCCAATTCCTCGGGAATCCCGTGACGACTCACGTCCAAAGTGCGGAAAGCCACAATCAGGACGTGAACTCGTTGGGGCTCATCTCATCTCGCAAAACCGCCGAAGCCATTGAAATACTACAACTCATGTCTTCAACGTTTTTAGTAGCGCTATGCCAAGCAATCGATCTAAGGCATCTCGAGGAGAATCTAAAGGTCGCGGTGAAAAATACCGTGACTGAAGCCGCCAAGAAAGGTCTTTTCTTGGGTCTTCACCCTTCGAGATTTTGCGAGGAGGATTTGATCAAGGTTATTGATGGCGAGTATGTGTTCGCCTATGCTGACGATCCGTGCAACATGGATTACCCGTTGATGCAAAAACTCAGACTGGTTCTCATGAACCATGCACTCAACAATCGCGACAAAGAGACGGACACAAACACTTCCATATTTCAAAAGATAGCTTCGTTTGAAGAGGAATTGAAAATAAATCTGCCAAAGGATTTAGAGGCGATTCGTGTAGCTTTTGAGAATGGCGGTTTGGGGATCCGTAACAGAATAGCAGAATGCAGGTCTTATCCGTTATATAGATTCGTGAGAGAAGAATTGGGCGCTGAATTTCTTACCGGCGAGAACGTCCTCTCACCCGGAGAGACGATCGAGAAAGTTTTTAATGGAATTTGCAATGGAAAATTCATCGATCCGTTGCTCGAGTGCTTGAAAGAGTGGAACGGAGCACCCCTTCCCTTGTGCTAGAATATGTATTATTTTGTTGCAAATTTAAAATTATTAATGTAATAAAGTTATTTGATTACATGATAATATCAGTGAATCGAATATAATAATATCGCTCTCGCATTTGTTACGATATGAAAATTTGATATTTTACATTATTAATTCATTATAGTGGTCTATTAAGTATTATCTATACAACTTCATTAAAAATGTGACGGTTGTTTATATAAAATTAATTGATTTCTTCATAAACAAGAATTATCATAAATTTGAAAAAACAATGTATCAACACTACACAATTATTTAGACTGGAAAAATAATGTTTTTATAAACAAAATTTCATGTATTCGCCTAGAAAAAGATTAAAAAAAAAAAAACTCGATCACTTATATTTGAGAAAACAAGTTATAAATAAAATAATATTTCGAAATTTTCGATATTAAAATAGAAACAAGTCTTACAATTTAACTTGGCCAGAGCCTTGACAATTCCTACAAGTCCGAGCCGAATTACACTTGGAGCAATACGTCCACTTCGTCGGTAGCCTGAAAAAATTACAATTTAATTTCCATCAATTAATCCTAAATTAAACAACAATATTAAAATAAATAAAATAAAATAAAATAATAATATATGAAGAGTACCCTGCAGTGTACCGAGTCGCGGCATCCTTAGCAGCCATTCTTGCTTTTCTCGCTTTCTCCTCTGAAATATTCTTGAATACATATCCTTCTCCTTTACACTCTGAACACAAACCCGAACCTTCACATTCTTCGCAAGCCTTCAATACTACTTCCTATTTCCAACATCAGAATTGATAAGTACAGAGCAATTGAAGGATTAAATGGAAGAAAAGAGTATACAGTGGCAGTGTTGGAATTTTTCAGTCTTTTCGCGAGAATCGATGCCGCTGCGCCGACGACTACAGAAGTGACTAGAATTGAAGCTGCAGTTTCAACCAAAGCCAATCGTGTAAAACTCTTCTTAGATCTTCTTCCATACGGAATATACAGAAATGGCGGATTATTTGCAGTTTGAACCCTGAAATTCGACACTAAAACAGAATTTCAGACTCAGTTCAGCAACGATTAACGAAAACTGCAAGAAATAAGCGTAAAATTAAGGTTTTCATTACCATGAGATGTAAGAGAAGGAGTAGATCGAGTGGTAAATCTTATTCGCTCCATTGTTGCTCTGTTTATTTTGTCGTAAGAGAAGAAGAAGAAGAAGAAACCACTCGAACCGATAAGGAAGACAAAACGGGCGGGTCATTCATATTCGGGTCGGGTTATCTTATATTCGGATCACATTTACGTTCGGATCGAGTCCGATTAACTCAAATCGCATCCGATTGAATTTAGTTGGACCGCGTTTTGACCATTTCCTTCAGCCCGCCGCCTGACTTGACTTGAACAAACCAAACTAGAATCCACATCCATACTTTTTTGTAATCCTGGATCCCTTATCCGCTTGGAATAACCAAACCGGAATCCTAATCCGTACTTAAATCAACCCGGAAGCCGATTCCGAACTATACTCGGACTCTAGCTTAGCGTATACACAACGGTCTCAACCCGTCCTGTTCCGTATCCCTTTCCCTCCATCTTCCTCCTCCTCCTCCTCGGCAAGGCAAGGTGATCCTCCGCAATGGACGTCGGCTATGGGGCCTATGACGTCGCTCAGATCTGCACGGGAGAGAGAGTTGTTGTGCTTCTCTTCGTATTCCGTGTTGCTTTCGCTGTCCCTTTTCCTCTCTTTCTACACGCATCGGCTTTGCTCGTCCTCTCTATTGCTGCACTTTTCGTCGAGATCTCCGTCGAGAACTCCGATTCTTCCCTCCTTCGCTTCAAAACGAGGTACTGTTTACCAATTGTGGTGTTATTTAGTTCGATTTGTTTACAATTGAGCTGCTCGATGTTCTTTCTATCTGATTAGAGAATTGGAAAAATACTGAAAATTGCTCATAAAATCATTATGATCGTTTTCATGCAACAAATTTGATCAATTTTGGGGTCAATTTTCATAATAATGTTGTTCGTGATCAATTATATAGGCCTGGTGTAACCTCTGGTATACTTCTTGGCTCAATTACACTGCCAAGTGTCATGCTTTCACGCCTAATTCAGCTTTCAAGAATACAATTATCTCATGATATTGGACCTCATGGTAAATATCTTTTTTCCCATGTTAAAGATTTTGTTACTCATAAATCTAGTGAAATTAAAATTCTAATTCTATGTGTAGAATTCGCTTATTTGGAGATGCAGTATTGGATATCGTTAGCTTGCTGCTTTGGCGTAATAATATTCTTCATGTATCTTCTCAAATTGTCTCAAAATAACTGGACCTCTCCATTTTCACAAGCCAAATTATTGGTCTATTCATCCTTTTGTACAATTGCATGCATATTTACATGCTATTTATTCTTGCCAACGAAACCAAACGAAGGTACATTTATTTATTTATTTTACTTCTTACTTGAACATAAAATTGAACCATAAATGACTTAAAAAAATTCTATATGATAATAAATATTTTTTAGGGCTTTTGGCTTCAAACATGTTTTATGCAATATTTCATGGAGTGGCTACAGTGATTCTTATTCAACACATTTTAACCAAATTTCCATGTTGCGCATCACTTGGTATTTATACTTGAGGTTTAAAATTTATTTCCTATATATTTGTTTATTTTCAAGTTAACTAATCTTATTACGAATGGTAATAATTAAATTTAATATTTTTTTGTAAAATAGGCGAGGCTCTTCTTGTATCGAGTGGTATGGTTTTATACTTTGGAGATATGATATCTCATACTCTTGCAAAGGTACGCAATTAATCAAACCGGTACCAGTACAAACTGACTGGTACGGTACTATATCTGATGCATTTTTTTTGGCAGATGAATTTATTATCGCTATCTTCGAATCAATATTATCTTGCAAATGGAAGTCATAATGAAATTTCCACAGTTATTCAGGTACCAGTTCTTAGCGGTACCAATCAAAAGTCAAAGTGAACTTATGAATCTAATGCTTGAATAAATCTTTTTTTTCTAGGGTGAATTGCTTGGACTTTTACTCTTTCCCGTATTTTACAAAAAGACCCTTAAAGTTTGGGGTTATTTGAGAAATACGAGAAGGATCGAAAGCTCTATTTTGTTTTATGCTTCGATTTTAGGAATGTTGGCTTTTATAATACCGTTTTGGATGCATTTTGTTCAGGATTTTCACATGCATCCTCTTTTTTGGTAAGTATCCTTCAATTTAATTTAATTTTTTTGGGTTTAACTGTTTAATTTAATTTTTCATTATTTTTTATAGGGTATTAAATTTTGTTTTGACGAATCCAATAGAGAGGCTAGCGTTATGTTTGTATTGGATATCCATAATATTTATTTCTGTTCTGCGGTTTTATAATATTTCGAAGACGAGTACAACTGAGCGAATACTTCTCAGAAAATATTATCACCTCATCGCGGTGTTAATGTTCGTTCCAGCCCTTATATTTCAGGTAAATTAATTTATTTTCTTCTCAGAAATGTTTTAATTGTTATATAATTATTTTTTTATTTTTTATTTTTTTTGGAATTTTTGCAGCCAGATTTTTTGGACCTGGCATTCGGTGCAGCTCTGATGGTTTTCTTAATTTTAGAAATGATTCGGGTAAACTATTTTCCTTTTGATTTTTTATATTTTGACCTTTGTATTTTACTATTAATGAATTATGAAATTACAATTATACCCCTTAGGTTTGGAAAATTTGGCCTTTAGGCAAAATGGTGCATCAATTCATGAATGCTTTCACCGACCATCGCGATTCTGAAATTCTCATCATCAGGTACACTATTTATTACGAAAATACCCCTAGGGACCTTTTTGAAATAATAAAAGGGCTTTTTTGAAATTATTTTGTTTTTCGCAGTCATTTTTCTTTGTTATTGGGTTGTGCTCTCCCGAAATGGATGTCGTTAGGGTTTAATGATCGGCCTCTCGTCCCTTTTGCTGGTATTCTCAGCTTAGGCATTGGCGATACTATGGTTCGTTTTTATTTTACAATATTTATTCAAATTTTTTAAATTTCAAATTTGAAAATTTTGAAATTCTGTAACAGGCATCAATGGTTGGTCATAAGTACGGTGTTATCAGATGGAACAAGACTGGCAGTTAAGTCTATAATTTGAATTTGAATTTTAAATATTAAATTCGAACGTATTTTTTTAATTCTTTTATTTCAAAAAATAATAAATACAGATAAGACGATAGAAGGTACAGCAGCGGGAATTATGTCAGTATGGGCGGCATGTCAAATACTCCTTCCTGTCTTGGCTACAAGTGGATACATTCTCTCTGAGGTAAACTCTTTTTTTACATATAGGTCCCGAAAAGTATTTAAATATTTATTGAGGGTCGTTTAATTAAATGCAGAATTGGGGATCATTATTTATTGCGGTAATTTTAAGCGGGTTATTGGAGGCGAATACCGCCCAATTAGATAATGCTTTCATACCCCTTGTCTTTTATAGCCTTCTTTGTCTATAGCTTTTTTTTTTAATACTTTTTTGTTATTAATTAATATATAAAAGGTAATATGTTTGTATAAATATATCATTAGCCTGATTAGGAGCTCTTTAATTATTTTATGAAATCCATATAACTTCTTATTTTCATTTTCTTTTAATTACGAGTATTATTATTATTATTATCATTTTTAATTAGGGGATTCTAATATTAAATATAGGTTTTAATGCAAAATATAAAATTATATTCCTTGTAAAACATTCCAAGTATCAATCCAAAATCCTTACATATCAACAAAAAAAACTATATCCTTTCAAAATCGAACCACTATCTTTTGTCAACAAAAAACTATATATCATATACTTATCTATCCAAAACCCTAATTTTAGTATGAATGTACCTTTCTACACTCTTTCGCCCAAAACCCTAAAAAAACCAAATTTCAAAAACTCACATAACAGAGCAAGCGTTTGGATTTTCATCGCTGAAAATCTGAGGCGCGTAAACCATTTGTACCCGGTACCCGTTTTCATCGTACCAGCCACCTGTCAAATCAGCATGACGACACTTGGCTTGATCCTGACCCTTCTTCTCGTTCTCCTTTTTCTCCTGTTTCTCTTTCTGTTCATTCTCTTTATTCTGCTTCACCAGCTCGGCTTTCTTTTTTATTTTATACACCACGTACTCTGCGAACCCGTTCGTTTTCATCGTCCCTTTTATCGTCACTTGCGACTTTTTCTGATCTATAATTACTTGCTCTACCCCTGTACAGACAAATAAAAATTCGTGAATATTTTAGGGTGTAATTGGTAAATTATAATTTATAATTTATAATTATACCGGAGATTTTTAAAATGGTGTCGCGGATTCGAGTAATGCATCCATCACAGTGAAGCATAATTTTGAGCACAACAGTGGAAACCACAGGAACCTTAAAAATGAAGTAAAATGAAAATAATATTATTAGATAATTAAAAGTTATATAGAGAATTATATATAGAATACCTGATTTTCTTTTTCGGCCTTTTTGTTTTCTTCTTTGGGAGTTTCTTGTTTCTTCTTTTCGATTTTGGGGCTTAGAAGCTCGATTTTCTTCTTTGTCCTTTTCTGAATTCTTTCTACTAGCTTCAATGGATCCATGGTTCCTACCACTGTAAGTTTGTTGGTATCTTTGTGCACTTTTACTCCCTCCACGCCTGTGAAGGAGAAGTAAACAAACGTGGTACATTTTGTATATAAGAGCAATTTTATGCCTACACCCCTACAAAATATCATTATTTCTCAGGGGTCCTAAGGATATAATGAGATTTTGTGGAGATGCACGTGAAAATGTGGCTTGTATATAAGAGAAACAAATTACGATGAGAGCATCTATAAATATTATTATGCTTAACAAGTACTGATTAATAATTTATTTCAAGCTGATTTGAGTTATAAAAGGATTTTTGTTTTGAAAAAAAGTATATATTACATCCATTTAAATTAAATATTTGAGAATGATTCTCGATTCCTTTTTTAAATAAAAAAAGTAAATAAAAAAAGTTTGAATTTAATTTGGACAGAAAATGCATGATTTGATTATAGGAATTCAATCATTCAAACTAAAAAGGAAATTTCAAAATCTCGCGTTATTCAATAGATTAACAAGCAAAAAGAACACGAGATAAGATAGCAGAGAAAGAACTGAGTACCTTTGAATCCCTTGAAGGATTGAATAATCCTCTCAGTGCAACCATCACAATGATAATCAACCTTCATAATCGCCGTGACCGATCCGCCACCACCTCCTTTCTTCCCTCCATCGCCGCCTCCTTTCTTCCCTCCTTCGCCTCCTTTCTTCTCTCCTCTCTCACTTTGATCACCATCTCCGTCCTGGTCTGCCTGATTCTTATTCTCTTTCACTTGCGAAAAGTCTGCATAATATGGATATACATACCATCCATCACCTCCTCCTCCACCTCCAACTCCACCTCCGCCCCCTCCTCCTCCGCCTCCGCCTCCGCCTTTATTTTTCTACAAAAACAAAATCAGGAGTGAGCAAATTGATTAGTATTAGCTTGATGGTTAAAATGTCAAAGAGAAATCAGAAAAGCAAAGAACCTTTCCCATGGCCGGCGATTCACTCTGTCTTTCTCCTCCGAGAAGAGAAAGGAAGGATTTGTATGGAGAAGTGTGAGAGAACGATAAAGCTTCTATATTACTATTTGTAGCCAAGCTTCCATGTGCATGGCCATTCCAAAACCATTCATCTTTCTCTCACACATTACCTTTCTACGACTTACTACAAAAATCCCACGTGGCCCAGTCATTTCGTATATATTTCATTACGTAGTTATGTGGTTAATAGAAGTAGAAGGTCGTGGAAATTAATACGTGAAGGTGTTATCGAGGTATTTTGTGGCCTACAGTACAGTCTGACGACTGGGTCCTAGTGTATGTACGTACGTATCAGCGATTAACGACAAACAGACTGCGCTTGTTCTTTTTGCAGGTATGGTAAATTACATAAATACCCTGAACTGATTTATAATTATGACCAAATGACTGAATGAGCGTTTATATTTTGTCCTATTTGGTCTTTTTACATTTTGTTTTGTTATTCTAACATTATTGTATGAAATTAAATTAAATTATTTAGATAATACATACTATTTTTTTGAAATTTTAAAAAATATATTTATTAAAAATCAATAATGAGATATGAAATTGGTATCATTAATGATGGAAATCAAAAGAAAAATACTGTAATATTTTTGTTATCTGATTTTGTAAGATTCTTGGCCCACAAGAAAATTTATTTAGCCCACGAGAGAGATGTATTAGAAAATTTATTTAGAATCTTCAATTTATTAATAAAATCATAAAATCTTCAAATGATATTTTCATTGTATAGCCTCGTGATAATATTTAATTCCCTTTCTACAAACTTATTAATAAAATCATTTTAGAGGTAAATAGGTAAAGATGCAAATGAATTAGAACAACATAGTAGCCCAAAAAAATGAGGATTTTTCCTCATTTAGTTCTTCTCTCTCATTGTTTTACTCCAAATTTATTTCTACAAAAATATGTCAGCAATTAACGAGATTTCAAAATATGGGCATAAAAATAAGTCGAGATCGGCTCGTAATCAACTTTTGGAGATCAATTTGATATCGGCACAAGATCTCGACAAAAGTTTCGAGCAGAAAAAATTATACGCAGACATATCGGCCTATCCTCAAGTCGAGAACGTGCTTACAAAAATGTGAAAATAAGTCGTGGAACAAACAATTCGTAGTTTGGGTGGACGATAAGTTTCTTCAGTCCGAAACTTCCGCGATCACCGTCAAAATTTATGCCGTGAAGAACAAGACCATTTTTGGTCGTGATCGTCTTTTAGGTACTTCATTGCCTCATTTTATTAAAATTAAAAATATTATTCGCGAATATTTTTTTTGACCGTACATTGACAGGCATAACGCGAATAATTGTAAGCACGTTCCTTAATCGTTCGCGCCGAAACGTGGCTCTTCAGATTAGAAAGCCGAAGGCGCTTGATCCATGTGGCATCTTGAATGTTACAATCAGCCAGCTTGTCAGCCAATCGTGACGTAGCATATCGACCAAACATGAAGTTCATGTGACGAATGAACAGGAACAATTTGAGCGCAAATATCTTGATTCGAAAATTGAGTTTTGGAAAACATAATTGATATCGTGTGATCAATCATTCGAGATCTGCAATAGAAGAACATACGACAAGCAGTCATTTTAAGTTTCGTTTGTGTAGAGGTTGTATGAGTTTTGATGAGTTATTGAGCTTTTCTTCAATACACCAAAACTTTCTCCACCCTTTATTTGGTTTAATCTAACGGCTCTTGTTACTTCTAGTGACCGGTTATTTTAATTCAGCCTGTTAAAATTACCAATCAGCAGGTTACAAAATTTTGAAGAAAGGGTATAATAGTAATTTTAGTTGAGGCTCAATTTGGCCCTTCTTCCTCTCCATCAGGACATGTTCTCTCCTCTTATCAATTAAAATGTTTCTCCATTTCTCTAGCTCCCTTTGCCCCCCGTAAGCTCACTCTCCCTCACTCCACATAAGCTCAGACGAACAAACATCCGATTTCTCTGTGAAAGGCGAAGAAGGACAATGAGTTGCGTTTTCTTCAAATCTCGGATTTCTTGGACGAAAATAGACACTCACGGGCAGAAATCGACGAATATAACATTTGTCAACGACCTTCTTTCACAGGCAAAAATCGACGAAATCGCTAGAAACTCTGATTTACCATTTCTTTTTATTACTGTTAAATTAGGGATTTTTTTCTCAGTCAAAACTTCTAAATTACTTGTAATTACTTCACTTGAATTGATATGTTGCTCTTAGATTCTTGGTAGCAATTTAAGATCATTTATGTTAAAATTGGTTGCATTTCTTAATTATCCTCATTTTACAATACTTTATGAGGTATTTAGATTTTTTTTATGTTCAAGTGTATATCTGTTTTTCTTTTCTTTTTGGTATTTCTGGCTTTTTAGGGTTCAATTAGCAATTTTGATATTTTCTTGACTGATATTCTAACAAATATGAATTTATTTGAATTACGAATATTGATGCTTAATTAGATTTTTTCTTTTTTTCTTTTCTAATTTCAGATACTATAAGGGTTGTCATTTAATCATTGTGTATGTTCTTTTTTTAAAGAGGAACCTTTGTGTAATTTTAGAATTATAAACTTCACAATTCAACTATGTTGCTCGGATACGTCAAAATCCGAACTGTACCCGTATACGATACGCATCGTATACGCATCCGATACGCCAGCTGGCGTATCTAATATTTTAATATTAAATTTTATCCAAATACGTTCAAGATACGTATTGGATACGGTCAAATTACATTTGGATACGGGCCACACAAGAATATATGTTAGCCCAGATCCTTCAGTAAATTTTTATTCGTACTGCACCCCTTTATTTATAACAAAAATCATGACTTCTTTATCTTGATTGACTGTTGTGGGACAAAACATTCTCAAATTGTTCCGGAGGTATATCATGGATGGGCTTCAACGGGCTGTTTTTTATTTTTTCCTTATTATTAGGATTATTCAAACAAAACCCCCAATATATTTTAATCTATAAAAAGAACCCAACACTTTTTTATAACTTAATTATATGAAATACATATTTGTGGTCTTTTACGATATATCATATTTTCAAAATCAAAATAATTAGTTGAATAAAATTATATATATATTGAATTTCTTTTATTAATTAAATTTAGTACATTAAAAATAATATAAAATAATGTATATATGAGACGTATCGTATCCGTGATTTTTTGAGAATTGCCGTATCGCCGTATCCATATCGTATCGGATACGACACTCGTATCCGTATCCGTGCAACATAGCAATTCATGCAATCAGATGTACGGAGCATGAAATTTACAATATTATATGTTTTTATGTTATTTCATGCACTTAGATGGAATTCATGTAATTTATATTCTGATGTAATTCCTGACGCTTGAGCTTTATATTTTTATATTTTTATTCAATTTTCAGTGCAAATAAATAGTCTATTGGTGTCAATATATATATATATATATATATATATATATATATAGGGAGTCCCTATTTGGAGTCCTTATTTGGAGTCCCAATCTTGGCCCTTTATTTATTTCTGATAAGTGGTTCAGATTCATTCAAAAATAAAACGATGCCCATATTTTCATCCTGCCCAAACGTTTCAACTTCTCCCTCATGCACTTACACTGTGGGTAGCTTCCTCTCTCTCTCTTCTCTCTCTCTCTCTCACGTGATTATTAGGAGAAAGACACTGCAAAATAAATTCCTCCCTTCATGGACATAGGCTCAGCTCTCTCTCTCTCTCTCTCTCACGCGACACTTCTTCGTGCTTGGGCGACAAGCTTGCTTAACCAGGGATCCTCGACCGGTGAGAAGTTCATGCCCGATCCCTCACAATCCATCTCCCTATGTAACCCTAAATTGATGATTCCTCCCTCCTCTCAAATTATGCCCCTCAAAAGCTTGAGACATTCATGTCATGACAGGTTCGTACTTTTATCTCGTCAAAATTTAAATTGTGTCTCGTCCTTTGAAATATTATGATTTCCCCTAATTTCAGCATTAATTTCTTGTTCTATATAAAATTAAGTTCTTATGTATAATTGATTTACTTGATATCACTTGGATTTATTCATATCCTTGTGCCATTCTAGTCGAGAAAGAAAATCAATAAATGGAAATGATGCTAACTATTGTTGTCTTGTTAAACAAATTAAGATTTGTATTTTTGTTTCTTCGGACGATTATAATCGATGCTAATAGTTTTTATTGCACTTTTCAGAGGTTGTAGCCAAGTTGTTCGACAAAATGTCTAAGATGATCTTATTGTTTGCAAATTGGCCTGTTTTTTCATAAGTGTTGTTCTCTAAAGGTAAAATCTGTAACCCTAAATAAACTCGAATATTAACATATGAAAATATTTTTTGTAAATTAGAAAAAGATTTATATGTTTCTGCAGGCTGCATCGGTTTTCACGTATGCGAACCAAGCTGGTGCATTAACTACAATTTCCTCTCATATATATCTGTCAAGCCGGCTCCTCGTGCTAGACGGCCTTCTCTCTCGTGCGACAACCTTTTTTCTCCCTCATTTTCTTATTCATTATTGAATTATTCGCAAAAGACTAATCTTTACTGGATAATTAGAATTTAATTGGTTTATGGTTATGATAATTGTAATTCGATTAGGGTTGGGAAAATTGTAATAGAATGAAGTGCATGTATACAAATTTGTTGATAAATGAATTGTATTTGAATGATGACTTTGCGAATACAAATTTGCTATACAACTTTGTTAGTTTTGACTCCAATAAAAACTTGTTTACAATACCCAATTAAGTCCATGATACTTTAAAATTACAAAAAGATTTCAACAGGGACTCGGTACACGGTACATGGTACAAGAGGTATTAAGTACTGAAACTGGGACATAAAGATTCAACAAAAAGATTCAACAGAAAAATCTTCTTGTTGAATTCTATATCCAGTTGAAATCTATATCCCCTGTACCAAGTCCTTGTACCACGCTATTCAGGGCTAATTCTATACCCAATTTTTGAAGTTAGACTAATTTGCAAACATCATTTGTAAAACAATTAACACACATACTAAAAATCATTTGTACAAACCCCTATACCAATCCCCGCTTAAGGATCTTCCATTTTTCAGTTTAAACATCAACCATACAAGTACAACAAAGTCCAAATTCGCCTATAGACCCTTTCAAAATCTCATAATACTGAGTCGAGAAAGACTTGATCGTCAAGGTCAAGCGTTGCAGGGAAGTGAGAAGCTAGGGTTTAGCAGATACAAAAACTGGTGGCGAAGGTATTCGGAGATAACGAGAGGAGCGTACTGGATGGATTATGTGGAGAACACACTGAAAGAAACAATACACGACAAGTTAATTTCATTCAAAAATGAAAAATTAAATTACTAAATCTTAATTATTAGTCTGTGTCATAATTACTAAAGTAACTAAACATAAATAATCAATATAAAGCTAACTTGCAATAGACCTACTGACCAATCTAATATTGAATTCTAAAACTACATCACAAGAAGCAATCGACTATTTTTATTATGAATCGAATTTTCACATAATCAAATTACAATATTATTTCATATTCCAATTTAACCAGAAAAAAGGAAGAAATGATTGCGCGGTCTATTCAATATCCAGTTTGAAATTTCGAGAGAAAAAGGAAATACAGTACAAAATTGACATGAAGATTTGGTTGAGACAATTTTGACACACATTTCAAACAAGAAAAAGGGCTAATTTCAAAAACACGTTTAAGTTCACTGACATTCCATTTGAATTCAACACCAAAATTTCGTCAATTCAACAGAAATAGTCAACTCAATTCCTGATATGAGAATACAATAATGAACACTGACCTTGGAGTTGAACTGGCCGTACCTGTGGCGCGAGAGGAAGAGCTATTAAGACCCAATGTTTCTATCAAATCGTCAGAGTCGTCTTAGAGAGAGAAGAGGCATGCTCTGACGAAAAGAGAGGAAGAGATGAGCAGTCGACGAAAGAAAGAGAGGTGGCACTCCAACTCTTCGGGAGAACTCACCAAAGAGAGGGATATATATTCGTGGTTGTAGGGGGGAGGAGGATGGAGAGGAGAGAGACGATGTGCAAGAGAAGAAGATAAGTAGGGCAGTTATTTAATGTTGGGCAGTATCACTTTCTTCTCGAATCTGAGCCGTTCAAACAAATAAATAAAGGGTCAAGATTGGGACTCCAAATAAGGACTCCATATAGGGACTCCATGGAACATCTCCCATATATATATATATATATATATATATATATATATATATATATATATATATATATATATATATATATGTATATATATATATATGGGGCAGGCTCAATGGCCAACAAGGTTGTGTGGCCAACACAGCCAACATTTTATGGACCGTCGGATGAGCAAATCGGATGGCCAAAAATAAATACCGCACTTGATGAGAAAGATCAGGTTTTCATTCTAAACCGGACGGTCTATGATGTTTTGTAAAAAAAACCCGGACCTTTCCTATACTCGGTTCATCCCCTTTCTCTCTCTCTCTCTCTCTCTTTCATTCGAGCAGCCCAACCTCTCTTTTCCTCTTAAACCTTCAATGGAGCTCTTCTCGCCAGCAAACAGATGAAGGAAATTGGGCGTTCTTCTTTTCTACAAAGAAGAAACGAATAGCTGGAAAGGAGAATTTGTTCTGATTCTCTCATGCGAACAAAAGAAGAAGTCGAGAGAGGTATCTGTTGAGGTATTTTCTCTATTTCTTTCTAGTTGAAGACCCTAAGTTCACTCTTGCCTTTGATCTTTTTGCCCAATCCGTCCTTCGCGATTTTTTCATCTGCCTCTTTTCATAATCGAAATCCTAAGTTTGTTCTCTTTTTAAATTTCAGATAGATTCAGATTTTTCGCATTAATACTACCAAATTTTACTGATTTCATCAAATTGTAACTGGATTTTGGTTCGAATATGCGGATTTCGGCATTTACTGGCAGAAAAATAGGATTTATTGAATGGATGTGGAATTATTTCAATGTAATACAGTAGTGCCTTGTACCACTACCTGCAATGGCACTTTGTTCTTATTTTATTTTACAAGCATTCCAATTAGGGGCCGACCACGTCAATTAGGGCCCAATTACTACTATTAATGTTTCAATTAGGTCCTAATCGTAATTATTCTAATTATTATAATTTTTACAATATTCAGGGGTTCCTAGGTAAGATGACCCAGCTACGGGTTTCCGCATCAGTGGCTTTCTATGATAAAAAATGCTCTTGGGCTTAATCCTTCTAAGATATGATGTGGCAGGCATCGAGATAATATGATGTGGCCGAAGTTAACGAAGACCCCTCCTTTTCAACTGGACGGGTCCCTTAATAACAATCATTTGATTGCACTCTGTTCTAATACGAGAAGAAAATAAGCATGACTTAGAACAAATGTAGGATTTGTGAATGAAGTTTCGAAGGTTTATCTTTTAGAAGAATGAATTATAAGAACATAGCATATCGAACATGCGAAGGAGTGAAGAGTCATCTCAACAATGAGCGATACAGTTTTGTAATTTATCAGTATGGTTTTTTTTTGTTACAATTTTTATTATTAGTCTAGTAATTTATTAGTATTGTCTCGTAATGAGTTAGTACAATTTTAATGGGTGTAATAATTAATTTGAAATATTAAATCTGGTGATTTTCAATGAGAACTTAGAAATGATAAATTTTGGATCATCATAACTTATCAAAAAAGCACTAAATTTCATCAAAAATACACAACAAAATCTCAACTCTAGTTATTGAAATACTCACACATACTCGCCATTATAACACCTTAATTCTAATACATCGAACTTAAAAATTACCCGAACAAAAAAAATAATTTAGGAACTTCTTTTCAGATCACCCAAATCTAGTCTTGAAAGTCGAAACTTTGTAGCGGAGCTTGATGACTTTGGAGTTTAGGGTTTAGTTCAATGACAACTACATACTTTTATCTTTTTTGAATTTTCATCGTACCTATTTCTGCACAAAGAAAAATCTAAAAGCACTTGGAACAAATATGCTACCACAACCCTATCATAAAAATATTTTATAAAAAAGTTTAATTGGATTATAGATTGAATCGCAAAGACCAATAAAACTTTAAACTGAAGTGCAAGAGTGGTCTCTAATTTACATTATTAAACCTAATTGAACCAATAATAATACTAATTGGGCTCCTAATTAACGTCATGTCATGGACCCCTGATTGAAATGATTGTTATATAAAATAAAGAACAAACTACCATTGCCAGTACAAGAGATGGTATGACATTGATATAAATCCGTACTCATTCTACAAAACCTATTTTTTCTACTAGCAAATGCTGAAATTCGCATAATTAAACAAAAAATAAGTTCAAATTTGATGAAATTCAGTAAAATTATGTACTATTAATGCGAAATATCAGAACTTATCTTCAATTTACTGAATTCCGCCTAATATATCCAAAATAAGCTAAATTTGGCTGACTTCGACAGGAATTTAAAAATAAGACTGGGAACAAACTTAGGATTTCGATTATGAAAAGAGGCAAATAAAAAAATCGCCTGTACAGGAAGGACGGATTGGGCAAAAAGATCAAAGGCAAGAGTGAACTTAGGGTCTTCAACTAGAAAGAAATAGAGAAAATACCTCAACAGATACCTCTCTCGACTTCTTCTTTTGTTCGCATGAGAGAATCAGAACAAATTCTCCTTTCCAGCTATTCGTTTCTTCTTTGTAGAAAAGAAGAACGCCCAATTTCCTTCATCTGTTTGCTGGCGAGAAGAGCTCCATTGAAGGTTTAAGAGGAAAAGAGAGGTTGGGCTGCTCGAATGAAAGAGAGAGAGAGAGAGAGAGAGAGAGAGAGAGAGGGGATGAACCGAGTATAGGAAAGGTCCGGTTTTTTTTTTACAAAACATCATAGACCGTCCGGTTTAGAATGAAAACCTGATCTTTCCCATCAAGTGCGGTATTTATTTTTGGCCATCCGATTTGCTCATCCGACGGTCCATAAAATGTTGGCTGTGTTGGCCACGCAACCTTGTTGGCCATTGAGTCTGTCCCTATATATATATATATATATATATATATATATATATATATATATATATATATATATATATATATATATATATATATATATATATCTTTTATATGATCTTTAATAATTTTAGTGTAATTATATTTATTTGAACTGGATAAATAAAAAATTTCAAAAATATAAAGATTCCTTAAAATTTTGAATACGAAATCCGGACCTCTTGGATATGTAGCTGAGTCAACCTTGCATATGCGGCAGAGCTACACCCATTCGAGCGAACCGACCGAATAAATCTTATTTTTAATATTTTTTAATATGTTAGTGTTAAGATATAATAATTTTATAAAATAATACAATTATATTTTACAAGATTAATTTATATTTTTTGATAAATAAAATATGAACTTTATTGATAATTCATTTTTATTTTGACTTTATAATGTGTTTTATTCGGTCTGCATTTAGATTAGTTTGTATCATACTATTTTAAACACATTAGTTTATTCATAATTTTCCTGTGTCGAAAATAATATTTTTGTGTGTGTATGTGTGTGTCTGTGTATGTCATGTCCTTATTGGTTCCTTCTCAAATATAATTCTTGGATATGGATAATTTTATCATGCATTTATGTTATTTTCACGATAATAATATTGTTTTTTTTAATTCATATGTCATATTATAAATTTAAAATTGTTACTTATTTATTGTTTCATTAATTTTATGGTATATAAATGCATAAAATAGTAAACATATAGATGTATCTTTGTTATATATGTTTTGAAATTGTCATATCGCTGTATACGCATATGTATTCGTATCAGTGTGATATTGCTAACATTTGAATATTGACACCGCAAAATAATGTATTAACCGTATTAGTATCGAAAATTGAGTATATACATCCAAAATAATATATTTGCACCCACAATGTTTGTTGCACTATAAAATATACAAAAGTAAATATATTATTAACATGCCATTTGATTTCCTGTTTTAAAAATAAAATTTATTTCGACAAAAAATAAAATATGTAATTTTCGTCTTTATAAAAACATAAAAACTACGATGATGCTAAAAGAAGTCTTATTTATGAGCATTGTTTTTTCTTTAAAAAATATAAACTACATAAATAATTTGTCGGAAAAATAATATGTTTTTTTTAAATGATAGGGATTTATACAAATACTTTAATTTAATAACTTGAATTTGTACTGTTATAATACTTGACATTGACATTGAAGTTTGTAAAAAGATTTGCATGCTTGCTTGTTAATTGTAGAAACATGATACACTTTCTTGGAACTTTCATAATTTAATGTATTTAATGACGTGAAATTTTCAACATTTAATATCATAACTTTTTATCTCTCTAATTAACCGGTTAAAATAGACTTCCCAAATTACCCTTTTATAAATGTGTGGTGAGGATTAAATCCATCAAAAAAGTTGGTGAAATTTTGGGTGTATGGAAGAATAAATATTATCACGTATCCCTCATATTTTTTCTCAATAATTGTCATTGTCTTTTAAAGCAAAGATATTACGAGTAATTTCTCAATTATTTTGAGTTTAATTTTAAACATAAATAAATAAATAATCAATATTTCACAACTTATGTAAATAAATAAATAATGGAGCAGATATCCTTATTAAGACTCAAAATTTATTATCTCATATATAATTTTATTTTATTTTGAATTATGAATCCTAACTAATATGAATACATAAGTTGTCATTTCATTGCTTGTCATTTATTGAGAAAACATTTTATGTCCATAATTAATATAGTATCTATCAAATGTAAATGAAGAAATATAAGGATATATACAATCAATATCAAATATATTTATATGCTCGTTAATATTTCCCATATTATCTGAATATATTAGTTTATACAAAATATTATATTTTGAGTTGTTTCTTGAACGTGTCCTAGAGAAATGACATTTTCGAATTATCTTGAAATATTTTTGACAATGTGCATAAATGATGAAATAGCACAAAAAGAGTGATTAGGATAAATGGTTTCTATTTTATCAGCTTTTATTTTCTCATATAAATTATTTATTGTAATATATTATTATACATATGTATATTTAAATTTATATATACTACGTTCAATGATCATGCAAAATGTGACTTGACTGACAAAAGAAGTCACAAGTTGTGCATGCAAAAATATTGACCATTCACTTTATTGTAGTATAAAAGTGGTTAAAAGTTTGTAACATGCAAGAATTGTATGCATTTATTCGTGGAAAAAAATAGAAGAAAAAATAAATAATTTACCTTATCCTGTGACATTGGTGGAAATCACAGTATATGAAATCAATTCATAATATTATGTTTCTGGCACTTTTCTTATTCTTATCGTTGGTTCAACGTCGCTAAAAATTTGGAGACGCACAAATCTCAAATCCGTCGTAATGCACCTCCACCTTCACCAAAAGTTGTTGACGTGGTTCCGTTCAACACTACTTGACACACGTGTTTACCCTCAATAACTTCTTGACAGGTGGCACAGTCACGGAACCGGCCACGTAGAATCTTTCAGCCATTAAAGTACTTGACATAAATAACTTGGAACGAAGATAATGAGTTCGTTCATGGCCAAGAAAAATCTCGAAATGCTTTAAAGTTGTATTTAAACTTTTTTTAGGAACTGATTTCCAAAACGTACTATGACCTTGTCTGTCCCATGTGTATTTTACATATATGTGAAATATTGATTCGCCAAAACAAAATGTATCGTAATGTATATAGTGTTTTCTAACATAGTGGTATTTTGAAATAATAAAAAAGCGATATATACTTGTTTATGAACCATTTCCAATTGTAATCTCTTTAGATTATCAAATATAATATCGGATGGGATTTACTCAAAAAAAAAAATATCGGATGGTAAAATGTGGATGACAAAATAACTTATGAAAACTAAGGGTACCGTCGAAAATAAAATAATTCCTATGATTAGCTCTACAAAATAAAATAAACACGTGCGATGTGTTGAGAAAAAATGATATTATTGCCGACGAAAGAGAGGAAGAAACAACAACCACTATTTTATCAATTGCCCATAGATGGTGACGGTTTGGAAATTGTTCGAACGAAAAAAACGCTCCGTTCCGAAGAATATTATTGCCGACGCAAGAAGAGACTTGATTAGTAAATAGAAAGAGTGCATATACCAAAAAAAAAGGACTTGAAATAAATTATGAGCGTCTATAACATGTCAAATATGACTAGAACGTAATGTCCGAAATTTCAGCAAAAAAGACAAAAACCAATAAGAATGACGATAAAATCGGTTTTTGAGACGACACTTTATCCGTTTGGACAAGAAGAGGCGCTACGACATCTGAATTTATTATAGGTTTCAGGTTTCAATTCATCAATTAAATCATTTTCATTAAAATTTCTGAGAGATAAACGATTTAAAGATGATAAAATTTGTTTGAAGCTTCTCGTTTGATTTTTTTTTTTTGTCATTGTACTTTTATGTTCATCTACAAAAGTAATAAGAACGAAAATAAAATATATTGTCATTAAAATACAGAAGAGTCAAAAAACAAAATTAAAAAAATCCGACTTGCCGGATTCGAACCAGCGACCTAAGGATTAATCTGCAACACTACAGTCCTCCGCTCTACCAACTGAGCTAAAGTCGGTCTTGGAATATGTTCACAGGAGTTTGTAGCAGACACACTCACAAACATCTTCGTGAAAAGGCCCAATAACGGATAAACCTCAATGATGGATCACTGCAGGTAATTTTACTCTACTTATTCATTTCTTCGTTTCTATTTTTTTTTTTCATGGATTTTTTTCTCGCGATGTTTCTATTTCAACGTCAAAACCATCCCTAAATCAAAGGTATAAAATAAAATATAAATAAAACATTTATATAAATTATGTTTCTTGTTTTATTTATTTTTGATTCTTTTGAAACAGATGGATAACAAGTATCAACATGACAGTACAGATTTATATATGATGGATGGAATTTAAAGCTGAATCAAAATTTGAAAAGGATACAAAATTTAAGAAACAAAAACAAAGAATAGCAATTTGGCACAAGCTGCCATGGAAAATTAACGAGGCGTAATTTTATTTCGAACCACTAAATTATACATATAAAAACTCTCAGGTTTAAACCCTCGCAAAATAAGTATAAAATAAATAGAACCTAGCTAAAGTAACTAACTTGCAGCCCAATAAATAGATATAAAAACTGAATTTCAGTTACTGCTTCAAAACCTGCACATACACAAAAAAATATTCTCAGAGAAAAAAAAAATCACCAAAAAAAAAATCAAATGTTGAAATATAAAGTTTGAACGTACATCTTATTGCAGATAGTCTCATTTATATTCGAAATTAGGAATTGGGGGCGAATCAAAGCTCTCCAAAACCTCAGTCTTGGCCCCGCTTTTAACCTCGTCTTTCTTCCCTCCGAATAACCCTCCCAACCAGCCACCATCACTCTTCCCCTCCTCCACTTGCAGACCCTGCGCAGAGGGACCGCCACCCATTGCGGCGGCGACATTTGGCGGCAACCCATTGGCTGTTACGGGCTGTTCCTCCATCATAACAGGGAGGTTTTGAGGATTGGCGAGGACACGATTGAGCATGATTCCAGCTCCTTCTATTAGAGCCAATAGGACACCTCCAAATGCTGCTGATCTGGCAGCCGGACCTGCTCCCTGACGCATTGCAAGGAAGCCACCTGTCGCTGCTCCGGCGATTATCGAGTTCCACGGGTCCTCTTTCTGACGCATGTACACCTGTTTTCAGGTAGACTTTTTAACCAAGCTTAAATCTTGAGGAAACCCTCAATTTCGAAACGATCTATCAAAGGGCAAGAAAGAGATTGTTACCATGGTACAATCAAAGGTGGAGAAGAGGCCGCCCCAGACGGCAAAGCTCCCGCCGACGCGTGGGGCGTTCATACGCACGGCTTGCACGCCACCTACCATTCTCTCGCCATTAGGGGAGTTATAGATACCCTTTATGAAGTGAAAAGCAGAGCCGCCTACAGCACCCATTCCAAACGCGCCGCCTACGTCGTCTAAGATACGATCAGGGCATGGCTCGCGCGATGTCTCCGGCGTCCCCATACCGGCCTTGAGCTAGATTAGGTTTTGCTGTATATACGAAACGGAGAGAAAGGAGAGAGATTCGAGAAGACGAAGAAAATTTCTACTTCCCCTTCTTATTTCGTTTCCCGGATTTAAGTTCCTGGATACTAATAAAACCGGACTCATTGGGTCCGTGAGTAATAATCCGGATTCCAATTCCACTAGGCCAAGAGATCAAATTTTTACTCTCAGCCTAACAGAGTAACAGTTCTGCTTCTGGCTTCTACTTCCACTTATATATTTTTGGCCCAATAAGTTAGATATAATTATCTACTCCTATAATTTTCGGAAATTTTAATTTGCCCCAACCAACATGTAATAATTTTTTTTGATGCGGACAGCGTGACGTCAACAGTTAATTGATTGTCCTCAAAACTCAATTTTGGGAATTTTTTTTGGTACAGATAATATTTTAAAATGTGATTTTTACTTTTTTGCAATTTTATTTATATACTTGTCTGTTTTGTGTTAATTATTAGTGTTATGCTATTTAACTATGTCATTTTTAATTTTTTAGAATTATACAGACCCTCACAAATTTAGTCGATCGGGGTTTCTAATATTTTTACATCATATGAGAGACCCAATTCTACAAGGCTGGAAACCAAAATTAGCGGAGTTATATTTAATTTGATTTCTTAAATTTGTGCTTCGAAAACAATACTACGCTAAAGCTGTCGCGTTCATATTTAATATACGCTCCGGCAATAATAGATCGTCCGACATCAGGGGCGGCTCAACCACATAGGCTACCTAGGCCATGGTTGAGAGCCCCTTAAATACGCAAGGCCCACATATATTTGTTACATATTTATTATATATTGCATTGGTAATTATACTAGTGATTATATATGTTATTTTTTCTCAAGTCCACAAATGCTTATCAATAATTCCCTTCTGATCCGTACAATAATAATTTTCGAATTAAATATACCAAAACAACACACTTCTTTCCATTTCTCCGAAATTTTTTGGTGTGATTAAATGTTTCTTTCTTAATGATGATTTATTATTCTTTCCATTTAACTTTTTTTTCTTTCTTCTTGAGGAAGATAGGAAAAAAATCACCTGTTTATTTTTAAGTTATATTGCCGAGATTTAGGTTTTGGCCTTTGGGTTTGGAGAATCACGAAGATCTCTTTCTGCTTTTATAACATTCGTTTGTTGTTCATAAAATAATTTTAGATTTGATAGAAATAACACAAAAAATAGGGTTTTATTTCCGATATCTTTCTCAGTTTTTTGATAAAAATTGATTGGTTTTCAAACATTGCAGGCTATGAATCTAGTTATCTAATTCAGATATTCTATCTAACATAATAAGATAATTAGATTTAGTATAATTTGGATCATTAAATTTATTTGTTCTAACATTATCAATAGTCCATCATCAATCAATTGTGCGCTCCTCCTCTCTCCTCTCTGACCGGATCATTTTTATGAAGCTACATAAATTATAATTTAAGTTATTATGTTAAATTTATCATTGTGGTTTATTTTATTTTTTTTTTATATTAAATAAGTTAGATTCATCATTTTCATGTTTTAACTAAATCAATATAGCAACATGTGTATCATATGAAGTAATAAAATGCCTCTTTTGAGTTTTTGCCGAGAGCCTTTCGGATGGTTGAGCCGCCCCTGTCCGGCATAGGTTACTATGACATTAAAAATTAAACATTTTGAATAAAATTAATAAAATAATATCATTATACTTTTTTTGAAAGAAATAATAATATCATTATACTATTTTGTAGTATCTTAATGTTTGTATAAGAGCCCTGGTAATAAATACAGGATGCTCCAAGTGCTCCACAATCGACAATCATCCGTTACTTCTAAACCTTCCCTTTTTTCTTAGCCAAAAATAAAACACAAATAATATTAACGAAATCCATGAGTTAATTAAGGGGTTCTTTTGCAAAATGGCCTACTTGTGAACAAGTTTGAACCCAGATTCAAGCAAAGAAGGTCGCATAACCTATAGAATAATAAATTAATTTTGCAACAAACTAAATGAAACAAAAAAAAAAATGGATTTTTTTACCTGTGGGGTTTGCATTTCCCAAAGTTTTTTTTCTATCTAGGGTTTTAAGTTTCAACCACAAACGATTCGCTATTCGCCTAAAAATTATGTAATATGTTTGGAATAAGAATTAAAAATAGAAATTTACATGTGCGTATTCAATCACGGTTTTTTTTTGAGTAAAACATGAAAGCTAAATATTTTTTTCCGTTTTAGACATCAATTTTGATAATTTTCATAATAACATGAGAATTGATATTTTTGAAGGTGTTAAACTTCACTTTCGAATTTGTTTTAAAAAACTAAAATTTGCATACGTTAATCTGCAATGATGGAGTTTTTTTTAAGAATACATGAACATTGGATATTGGATAATTTACATGTATCATACAAAAATATGGAGTTTGTTTTTGAAAAATATTACAAATTTAGTTTTTGAAGGTGACACACACATTTCTATTTATTTAATTTTTTTTTAAATGCAAAAAAACGAAATCTAACACCTTGAAAAAAGATCAATTATCATATTTTGTAAAAAATGTCAAAATTGAAGTGCCACACGAGCAAAATACTCAATTTTTGTGTTGTCGTCAAAATATTCCGTAAAAGAAGACACCCACAAATTTTTGTTCTTTCAAAAAAATTTTAGAAATGCAAAAAGAGAAGTCTAACACACCTTCAAAATAACAAATTATCCTATTTTCTAAAAAAAATTCAAAATTGAAGTGTAACATGAGCAAAATACTAAATTTTTATGTTGTCCTCAAAATATCCCGTAACAGAAAACTAACAGACACAAATTTCTATTTATTCAAAAGTTTTTTTTAAAATGCAAAAATTGAAATCTAACACCTTAAAAAAAAGCCAATTATACTATTTTCTACAAAATGTGAAAATTGAAGTGTGATACAAGTATAATACTAAATTTTCATGTTGTCTTCAAAATACCCCGTAACAGAAGACTAACACACAATTTTCTATTTATTCAATTTTTTTTTAAAATGCAAAAAGTTAAGTCCAACACTTTTTTTTAAGAAAACATGAACATTGGATATTGGATAATTTACATGTATCATACAAAAATATGGAGTTTGTTTTTGAAAAATATTACAAATTTAGTTTTTGAAGGTGACACACACATTTCTATTTATTTAATTTTTTTTTAAATGCAAAAAAACGAAATCTAACACCTTGAAAAAATATCAATTATCATATTTTGTAAAAAATGTCAAAATTGAAGTGCCACACGAGCAAAATACTCAATTTTTGTGTTGTCGTCAAAATATTCCGTAAAAGAAGACACCCACAAATTTTTGTTCTTTCAAAATTTTTTTAGAAATGCAAAAAGAGAAGTCTAACACACCTTCAAAATAACAAATTATCCTATTTTCTAAAAAAAATTCAAAATTGAAGTGTAACATGAGCAAAATACTAAATTTTCATGTTGTCCTCAAAATATCCCGTAACAGCAAAACTAACAGACACAAATTTCTATTTATTCAAAAGATTTTTTAAAATGCAAAAAGTGAAATCTAACACCTTAAAAAAAAGCCAATTATACTATTTTCTACAAAATGTGAAAATTGAAGTGTGATACAAGTATAATACTAAATTTTCATGTTGTCTTCAAAATACCCCGTAACAGAAGACTAACACACACAATTTTCTATTTATTCAATTTTTTTTTAAAATGCAAAAAGTGAAGTCCAACACTTTAAAAAAAATCAATTATACTATTTTCTAAAAAATATGAAAATTGAAGTGTGACACAAGTATAATACTAAATTTTCACGTTATACTAAAAAAACTTCGTAACAGAAGATTAACACACACAATTTTCTATTTATTCAAAAGTTTTTTTAAAATGCAAAAAATGAATTCTAACACTTTCAAAAAAGACCAATTATCCTATTTTGTAAAAAATATCATGATTGAAGCGTAACACGAGCAAAATACTCAATTTTCGTGTTGCCGTGAAAATACTCCGTAAAATAAGACTAACACACACAAATATATATTATTTCAAAAATTTCTTAGAAATGCAAAAAATGTAGTTTAAAAAATCATTTATTCTATTTTCTAAACAATGTGAAATTGAAGTGTAATACGAGCAAAATACTAAATTTTCATTTTGTCCTCAAAATATTTCATAACAGGACTAATAATTTACGACTTGCAAATAAAATAAATTGGATACGAAGATAAACCTACTACAAAAGCAATAGACGAAAAATAAAAAACAATTTAAAAAAAATCCGACTTGCCGGATTCGAACCAGCGACCTAAGGATTTATCTGCAACACTACAGTCCTCCGCTCTACCAACTGAGCTAAAGTCGGTCTTTTATTTTATTTTCATAACAATCATTCGTAATAGCTTATTTATTAGACTCTCTTACGTCCGTATTACTGAAAAGGCCCATCGTCTCTTTGTTTCATTTTTCTTTCGGAAATTCGAGAATTCTCAGTTAATTGGTAATAACGAATAAACCTCGACGATGGATCACTGCAGGTATAATTTTTACTCTACTTATTCATTTCTTCGTTTCTATTTTTGTTTTTCATGGATTTTTTCTCTCGCGATGTTTGGGTGGAACTTGTAAAAAGTTCATCACGATGAAAACAGTAAGGGTTAGAAACAAAAATGCATTGTATTACGAACTCTTAATCAGAAACATAGTGCTAAACTTGTCGATTTTATACCCTAATGAGAGGCTAAATTGGTCTGTTCTATTTTTTCCTTTGAGATTTCCACCATAGATTGCCAGATTTTGTTACTCCTGAGAACCGATTAATCATTTATTGAGCTCATTTGCACTGGATCGTTTGTCATAAAATGTATGCATGTTTGATTGAGAATTAAACATCAAATTATGACCAAATTACCCATTTAATCACTCTAATTCATGGTCATATGTGTATGACCTGTTTAAACCTTGATCCCTTTATATAATTAGGTTGAATTCTCCAAGCACGTCAGCAATTTCAATTGAAATTTTCGGTCATAAGCTCCAATTCTCTCAGGTACTGTTACAACAATTTCTACAATTAAATTCTTTAAAATGTAAATCAAATTTGATATTTTTAAATCCCATTTTCAACCTTTTTCTCAATAAAAATGCTTCAATGAATTGATTTATATTTACAGGATCCAAACTCGAAACATCACGGTACCACAGTATGGGACGCATCTATGGTTTTTGTCAAATATTTGGTAATTAAATACACATTTCCCCATTATTATTGTCTTCATGTAATTATATTCTCAAAATTATATAAAATTACAGGAAAAGAATTGTAGGAAAGGACGATTTAGTCCAACTAAAATGAAAGGAAAACGTGTTATAGAACTCGGTGCTGGTTGCGGTCTAGCTGGACTCGGTAAAATAAAATTCATTAAAAACTTTAAACTAAAATCATAAAAGAAATAATATTTTTTATTATTTTATACAGGAATGTGTATGTTAGGGTGTGATGTAATTTCAACGGACCAGTCAGAGGTGCTTCCTTTACTTTCAAGAAATATCGAGCGAAATAAATCTTATATTTCTCAATCCAATCCTGATTATACAGGTTTAATCCCCTTTTTTACTATTATATTCTTTTGATATACTATATTAGGAGGCCAATATACCATTTTTAATTATGTAGGTTCAATTGGGTCGATTCAAGTGGCTGAGTTGGATTGGGGAAATAAATCTCAAATCGAAGCTGTGGGCCCCCCTTTCGATTATATTATCGGAACAGATATTGTATGTTTTCTTTTCAAAACTATATATATGGGTATTTACAGGGGTATTCATGATATTATATAACTATGAATATTGTCTTTATTTTTTTTAAGGTTTATTCAGAGAATCTATTGGAGCCGTTGATGCAAACTATTTTGGCTTTATCCAGTCCAAGAACTATTATACTAGTAATAATAATTCTTTCCTTTTCTTTTTTCGATATTAATCTTCAATCTTCAATATTATATATTAAATTATATTATAAACTCGATAAAAATGATTTTTTTTTCCTCAATTTCAGATTGGTTATGAGATTCGCTCGACAATAGTACACGAACAAATGCTTCAAATGTTAAGAAATAATTTCAATGTCAAAACCATCCCTAAATCGAAGGTATAAAATTTAAATAAAATATTTATATAAATTATGTACATATATTATGTTTGTTATTTTATTTATTTATGTTTTTTCTGAAACAGATGGATAACAAGTATCAACATGACAGTATAGATTTATATACGATGGAATTTAAAGCTGAATCAAAATTTGAAAAGGATACAAAATTGGAAGAATCTTCAAATGTATTAAGTGATGGAGAAAGCGATAATCTCGAGATCGGTACGGAAGTAGAAATAAAGCATGCGGTACCGAAAGGCGGTACGCCAGACGAGTGGGAAATTAGGAGATTTGGCGCCATGGCTGCTAGGCTCATGAAAGATGTCAAGTTGACTTAATTTCTTTTTTGGCTTCGAAATTTTAATGAAGCAATAAGCATGACATTAAATTTCCTTTTTCAGTTCAATGGAGTATTATTTTAGCTAGTTAATGAATAAATAAATAATAATTCCGGCACGTATTTTTTTGTATTTTTTTCGTGTATTTTTCTTGGTAAGGCGAAACGGTTATATTTTTCTGGGCAGATATCAAATTTGAATATTGACACAACACATAAATATATAATTATAATTTATTACATGTTAATATATTTTTTATAATTTTATAAATTAATGTTTCTGATAAAATTTAATATTTGATAAATTTAATACTTGCACACGTTTCACTATTGTACTTGGAGAATAAATCCCCTCATTGTATCCTCTCTTTTTTCTCCTCCGACTAGTTGAGTGAGCTGCTTCGCTCAGCTCTAATGGCGACCACTAATCTCTCTCCTCTTCTAATCCACCTCCCAACCCAATCCCACACTCACTCTCGCGGCAGTACATCTCTCATCTCTTCCAGTAATTCCATTTCTCTTTGTAAGAACAAATATCACCTCCATTCCTCCTTGCGTTGCTCCGCTTCCTCTAATGGCCGCCCGTCGGACTCCGACAAGGAAGCAGAAAAGCGAGAGCTCGAGGAGAAACGCCGTTCTGAACTCGCTTCTCGTATTGCTTCCGGCGAGTTCACCGTGCAAGAATCAGGGTACACTAAATTTAATTCAAATTTGAAAAATTCGAGCTCAATTTCATCCATCCATGCATGTTCGTTCTTTCAATTACAACAATTCTTAACTAAATTTTTCTTAAATTATCTCATTTTTGTCAAGAAAAGTTGGATTTCTCTGATGCAAAACCTTAAAGAACTCTTCTCCAAATTGACTGGAGACAGAAGTACTAAACTCGGTCCAGAAATTCCAAAAGCCAGAGGATCGATATCTTCAGTAGGAGGCCAAGCTTTCTTTCTCCCTCTCTACGAACTTTTTCTCACTTATGGCGGTATTTTTCGCCTAATTTTCGGTCCCAAGGTATATATCTCACCCTCCAAAATTCAAATAATTACCAAATTGCCATTTAACCCTTTTCGATTTTCCAGTCCTTTCTCATCGTCTCCGATCCAGTCATCGCAAAGCATATATTGCGCGACAACTCCAAAGCTTATTCCAAGGTTTATTTTCCTTCAAATTTGAAATATATATATATACCATTTTCTACATTTAATTAAAATTAAAATTAAATATAGGGTATTTTAGCAGAAATATTGGATTTTGTAATGGGGACAGGATTAATACCCGCAGACGGCGAGATCTGGCGCGTTAGAAGACGCGCCATCGTACCGGCTCTTCATCAAAAAGTAATAATAATAAAATAATATAAATATTTTCAATAAACACCGTATAAATTAAATAATAACAGTATGTAGCGGCGATGATAAGTCTATTTGGAGAAGCGTCGCAAAGACTGCGCGATAAATTAAATAATTCCGCACTAAATGACGAAACCGTGGAAATGGAATCTTTGTTTTCGAGATTCACTTTGGACGTAATTGGAAAAGCCGTCTTTAATTATGATTTCGATTCCTTGACTTACGACAATGGAATTGTCGAGGTATATATATATTTTTTTAATTTATTTATTTTAAAAAATAGTTTTAATTTATTTTTGTGTGACTGATTAGGCGGTGTATGTGGTGTTGAGAGAAGCGGAGATGCGAAGCACATCGCCAATACCAACATGGGAAATTCCAATTTGGAAAGATATTTCGCCTCGTCAGAGAAAAGTTAATCAAGCTCTTAAATTAATTAATGATACTCTTGATGAATTAATCGCTATTTGCAAGGTAATAAAATACGAAAAATATATATATATTTATTTATTTATATATTTTTATATGATTATTGGAATTATTTAGAGAATGGTGGATCAAGAGGATCTACAATTTCACGAAGAATATATGAACGAACAAGATCCTAGTATTCTTCATTTTCTTTTGGCTTCTGGAGACGATGTAATATATTTATTTATTTTATTTTATTTTCAAAATATTTTTTTTTTAGTATTTTTGTTTCTAATAAGGTTTCGAGCAAGCAATTAAGGGACGATTTAATGACAATGCTTATAGCTGGTCACGAAACTTCCGCTGCGGTTTTGACATGGACTTTTTATCTTCTTTCTAAAGTAATTTAATTTATTAATAATTAAATTTACAATTTATAAATATATTTAAAAAAAAAAAACTGAATATTAAATACAGAATCCAGAAGTAATTGCCAAGCTGCAAGAGGAGGTGAGTAATGATTGTTGATAAAAATATTAAAAAAATTTGTTATTATGAAAATTGAAATGACTATTTTGCCCTTGTTGTTAGGCTGATAGAGTATTAGGTGATCGTTTGCCCATTATCGATGACATGAAAAAATTGAAATATACTACTCGAGTAATAAATGAAGTAAGCATTATTAAATTCCAAATTTATTTTCAAATTAATTCTAAAAAATTGTGAATTAATATTTTATTGTTTATTCATAAAGTCTATGAGACTATATCCTCAGCCTCCAGTATTAATTAGGCGATCAATTGAAGATGATGTGCTTGGTGGTTATCCTATTGGAAAGTAAGGGTAAATTTGATATTTTTTATTTTCGAGAAGGGTAAATTTGATATATTTTGAATTTGTTGTGATAGGGGAGAGGATATATTTATATCGGTATGGAATTTGCATCGTTGCCCTAAAAATTGGGACGATGCGGACAAATTTAACCCTGAAAGATGGCCTCTTGATGGCCCAAATCCAAACGAAATCAATCAGAATTACAGGTTTGAAATTCGAATCTTATTTGTATTATCAATATTATTTTTCGAGTTGAATTTTATTTAATTTTTTTGAAATTGCAGTTATTTGCCATTTGGGGCTGGACCGAGAAAATGTGTTGGGGACATGTTTGCAACTTTTGAGGTAATTTTTTTTTTTTCGTAAATACCCTTAAAACCATAAACCCTAATAGATATATTTGTTTTGAACAGAATGTTGTAACAACGGCAATGCTCATGAGAAGATTTGATTTTCAAATGGCTCCTGGAGCGCCACCTGTACATTTTCTCTCTTTCTATAATTTATTTACTAAAATATCACGTATACCCCCCTATAAAATGAGAAATATCATGCATGCCCCTATAAAACATCAAAAATACCGAGTATACGTCTACAATAAACATATGCAAGGGGGGGTATACATGATATTTTGCGGTTTTGTAGGGGTATAGGTGTAATTCTGCCCATTTTGAATAAACAATATATGAGATAATATTTTTTGTAAAAAGAAGGGGTTTTGATGTAAAATTATGAAACAGGTGGAGATGACAACTGGCGCGACGATTCATACAACACAGGGCTTGCAAATGAGAGTAACGCGCAGAACGAATCTCGATGCAAAAATCGTCTCTGACGATCAAACTAGCCAGGTCACCGCTAGAATCTGAACTCGTTCTTTTTTGAATTTTTTTTAGATTAATTAAGGCATATTAATTTATGAAAAATTCGCAAATATATTATAACTATTTAGCAATTGTATATATTTGAACATTTATATAAAGATTGATAAACATGATTTTTTTTAATTTTTCTGAAATTTAAATTCCCCTTTTTATTTATTTACATTGGAAATTACACATCCTCATTACAAGTCGACAATTTGATTTATTTACAAAAATTCATAGAAGTTTCATTCGAAGATTAAATCTTCAATAAGGCTTCGAGCTCACGAAGAACATCTGCTCGAGTAATTATTCCTGTTCACAAAAATTTCACAAATTATATATTATCTTATTAAAAATATATATTGATGTATTGTATGAAATATTAAGTTTAATTAACTTTGCTTATTACCAATAACATTTCTCTCTTTGTTCACTATGGGTATCTTGTGTACCTTCTTCTTAAGCATAAGTGATGCTGCCTCTGCAAAATCATATCATATCATATAATAATTAATATATGTGAACAAATCCAAACTAATGTAAAATGATATTGTAATTTTGCAATATGACCCTTCTCTTTGAAAATATCACAATTATACAATGCAAGTGCAAATCAAGCTAGTTTTTATGTAGGGAAATTACCCATTATTGTTTTGTCTTCTGTGAGAGTGATTGCTGGTGATGTCATTATTTCGCAAATCTCTGTCGATACCTGTAACAAGTAACGTAACAACTAAATACTTACTTGATGAGAGAGAGAGAGAGAGAGAGAGAGAGAGAGAGAGAGAGAGAGCAAACCCCATGAGAGGCATTGGTAATGTCTTTCTCGGAGACGACTCCAACACAACGAAGGTTTTCATCGATCACTGGAAGTAACGAAACAGTGTCGAAGTGGTAAGCCACTTCCTCTAGTGTTTGATCCACCTTGGCAACGCGTACCGGTCGAGACATGACTTCACCAATCAATACCGGTCCACGAGGCTACGATAATATAGAAAGATTAAAAAATATTAAAATTCTAAATTGGGCAAATTTTTTTGAAAATGTACCTCGTGAATAGAAACGACAGGCTCTTGAGAGAGAAGATACACACGGAGATCATCAAAGCTGAGGAGAGAGAAATTATCAGGCCACTCGCCGGAGATGATGCCTTGAGGGTTTTCGTCCATGCCGAGCCTGAGTCCACTCGAGAAAGTCGATGCGTGAGGCCTCTTCAGCAGATTTCTACCGTTTCCACGTTGTGCGCCGCAAAAGAGATTCGGCGAGATCGCAGAAAATGAGTTAATACAAGACATCATTTGAATCAGAGAAAGGAAGAAATATAGTATGAGTGAGTTTGATTAACGAATGAAAGACCGTATTAAAAGGAGGTGAAAGTGGGCCCCACTTGTAATAATCTGAAAACGAAGGCTTGGAGGGATTGATTGGTCAAGTGGTGGGGACTATTTGAACTTATCTAAAAGTGATGTAAAAAGTATTTTTACAATGTCTCTTAAGTTATGATTAACTCAAATTTAGATAGAATACAATACAATTCTCCTTTTCTTGATCTTTCAAGGTGAGAAAAAGAAGTGTGGATTTGATCGTTTGGGAAATTTTGGAATTGAATAGTGATGTACACCTCAATATATTCTCCTCCAAAGACTTTGATGACGTGAATATAATTTAATTTCTTAAAAATTAATACATAAAAACATGATTTAACATATTAATATATGATTTAATTATCTTAATTTATGATTGAACATCTAATTAAGATATCAAATTATGAATGAAGATGTTAATTTTTAAAGTGTTAAATCATGTTTACGTCATCAAAATTCTTTGGGAAGAGGTGAGGTTATGTCCAACATTTTCCTTTGGAATTATTTTGTATTGGCATGGCATGGCACCACGTGGAAACTAGTTGCATGGCACGTTTTGATTGGGGTGCATAGATTCCTTAAGGCCCCACAATTCCAGAGGATAAGGTGATGGGTACATGCAGGGAATCAGAGGTACGACACGAGGCACACGGGTTTTGTTAGTTTTGATTCCAGATTTAATTTAAATCGAATGATTTGATTGATCATAGTTCTTTCAGAATAGTTGATTTTTCAAAATAAGATCAAAATTTCGCAAGCTAGACTTTTGCATAGTCTAGATTCAATAATGAAATGAAGACAAATCAGTCACCACTAGTGGTATGCTTTTTTGACTAAAAAATGGATTTTGGTTAAAATTGAGTTCATGAATTCATGCTGCAGCCACTCGATTTAAAAATTATACAAATAAAACATTGAAAAAGTTTTTAGTCAAAAAAAAGAAAATCTGATATGACATATTTGCCATTATCTTCGTAGCAAAAAATAATAATAATAATAATAATAATAATTTTAGATGTTTAATTAGTGAAACACTTAGTGGTACTAATTATGATAGTATTAAACATAGTACTACAATAAAAAAAATTAAAAAAAGCCAATCATACTAAATAAGTTCATTCAAAATTAAATCGCTTATATTGGTAGATAATTGTTCTTTTTCCATCACAATTATTATTAAATTATGTGATTTTTTATATTTTGATGTCTTATTTCTTGATTAGTAAAAGTTGAATGAAATTAATTATTTAATTTATTTCCGTCTTATTTCTTTTATTGGTATTTAACAGTGTCATGGCCATTTAAAAAGACCATCATAAGATTATAATCCAAAGATTAACTTGAGTTTTGAGAAATCGAAAACAGTAAAAAAAAAATGTAAACCAATTTTAAATTAATTTTATACATTAAAACCTCAAAAATAAGATGAACGATTTAAAGTATATAAAAGCGGTTTTATAATTACTTTTTTAAGAATTAAAATAATTTTACTATCACTGCTTAAGTTATTGACATAATTCTAAGTAATTTGAAAATAATTATTTAGATAGAATTTCACTTGTGCCTTACGAAACATCATAATTGCACGTATACCCTCGAAACGTGAAATTTCATGAATACTCTTATAAAATCATTAAAATACCATTTCATGTATATTCCTACAAATTCATTGAAATGTATCATCAATGTCCTCGTCATTAGTCTTCCGCCAGCATTCGTTAGTCAACTAATACGTAAAAGTTTTTTTTTTTCATGTATAATTATTTAGTTTGAAATATGAAATAATTATTTTGCCCTTACACGAATATAATAAATCGTATAAAAAACAATTATTATCATCCATATGTTGATTTCTTTCGAAATATTATGCTTGTCCCTCCGAAAAAACTAAAATTAAAACCCTGACAAAAATATTTATTAGCTACTATAATTGTATATGATAAAATATTCTAAATGGAAAATTAATGTGTCTTTAAAAAAAATGTCAGTTTAGAATTTTTTGTAATATTTTAAGGATTGTATTAGGGTCCTAGAGATGACAATGAGCCGAGCCGAACGAATAAAATATAACTCGAATTCGGCTCGAGTCAGCTCTCCTCGACTCGAAATGGGAGTTCGAGTTGTGTTTTTCAACTCGAGCTTCTCGAGTTGAGCATAACTCGACTTGCTTTGACTCGAGTTGACTCAGTTCAGTTCGAATTTGTTCGAGTCAATTTCGAACGAAATTTTTTCAAGTTATGTTCGAGTCGAGTTCGAATGAACGTCAAGCTGCGAATTTCTTTTCGATCAGTATTCACATTTTCAGATATATTATGACGTTTTGTAGGGCCTTGTGGGATTTGCATTCTTATCCCAGTTTTAAAAAAGGACAATTATATTGTGCCCTTGAAGTTTTCTTAATCTTTTTTATATCACGAATTAGTGATTAATCAACATTGTGATTAATAAAATAATATTTTATTAATAATTAATTAATATTAATTATTAACTATTAATGTATAAATATTTTAATTATATATTAATTAACTATTAATAAAATATATTTTTTGTTAATCATCATGATAATTAACGCTAATTCATTATATAGAGTGTTGGGGAAATTTCAGGGTACAGTAAATGGGCTCATTAAAAAAATATCAATACATAATTGGCAAGGGAAGTTAGATTAAATTGGGCCGAACCAAGTCTATAGAAACAGCCCATATCACCCCTATCTGATCTCTCTCTCTCTCTCTCTCTCTCTCTCCCCACACCCGGTCTCCGGCGTCTCCGGCTCTTCGTATTCCGCCTCTCCCCTCCGAGCTCAGCTATGGCGGTCGCGGTGACCTGCCGTGCAATTTCAAGTCCTCTTTTGCTCCCACCACTTCAGTCCTCCCGCTTTTACGGCTCCGCGTCCTCCTTTCATTTCGCTAAACCTTGCCCAACATCACCATCCAAATTCCCGTCAATTTGTTTGCATCTTCGCTCTCGCTCTCCTCTTCCTGTCGTTGTCGCCGCCCAATCAAATATCTTCAGAGGTCTCTCTCTCTCTCTTTCTCTCTCTCTCTCTCATGATTTCGAAATATGCACCCAATGTGTTTGATGTAATTACCACTCCACTTGAAACAACATCGTTGGAGAATCCATATTTCTGTCGTTTCTGGTACTTACTGGTACTGCTCCCTATTGAAACACGTACCGCCGGTACATCAAATGTTTCATCACATACATAACTCGACAAAACCATGTTCTTTTTATATAAATTTCATTCGTAAAATCTCCAACAAATTAATACGATCCATCTCAAACATTAATATCATTTTTATTTCAGTGTTTCAAACAGCAATTAAGGTTGGGAAAAATGTAATCGAAACAGGAACCAGTTTCGTACCTGTAAGTATTCATTGATTCTTTTCTTTCGTCGTACATATTTTTTCAAAATGAATATTTTTCTTTTATTATTTAAATTCAGGAATCGGTACCGAGACCAATAGCGAAGATCGGTGTAGGCGTTGTTTCTGCATTTTTATCGCTGTTTCTTCTCAAATCCATTCTCTCCACCGCTTTCTTTGTACTGGTATGTACATAACTATCTTACATTTTTCTTAAATTTCAAATTTGCCCTCCAATTTCTTGCTAATTTTATTTTATATATTTTCAATTTTTTGTTTAAACAGGCAATGATGGGGATAATTTATTTCTTATTTCTTGCGTTTAATTCTGACGAGGATGCGGGAAGTAAGGGAGACAGTAAAACGAGTACAACAATGTCGAGCGAAGATGATTCTTTGGAAGAAGCTCGACGCATAATGGATAAATACAAATGATTTGTATTTTATTTTTATTATCTTTTTTTGCCAAATACAGTCAAATGGTAAAAAAAAAATGTTACAGAAATTAATTATAACATTTCCATGTTATCATTTGTATAGTTGTCAAGGATAAGAGAGTATTTTATTAAGAAATTTGTTTATATATACATAAATAAATTACAAAAATAACACGAGAAGCGGAATTGCTTCATCCTTCCATTTAAAAAACAGAAATATATTACAAAACTCCATATTGTATCCCCATTGAATAAATGATACACATTTAGATTTTTTTTATCTCGATTTATACCTAAAACCTAACAATTAATTATAAAATTTACAAGCTCATCAAACAAATAGATTACAAGGAGTCAAAGTAACTTTGACTTGTATATAACAATTAATTATAAAATTTACAAGCTCATCAAACAAATAGTTTACAAGGAGTCAAAGTAACTTTGACTTGTATATAACAATTAATTATAAAATTTACGCTAGACTAATCACACAAATTGATTTCCTCAAATATTTTAAAATAACTTATAATAAGGCATTGAAATTAATCTAATATCTTTCATAATACGAGTAGGAATTTTTTTTTGTTTATCTGACTCGTAAAATTATCGCAAACTAATTACCTTTTATATATACTAGTTCATGTCATGCAAAAAATTCATCATGATTATGAAATACATATGGTGTGGGCTCATGATTATTTTGTCGATAAATAAAAAGTAATGCAATATTCATTTGATATGTATCCACTCCTTCACGTAATATGTATGGAGCTTCTATCATACACCCTTCTTTTATAAAAAGATAATTTAGGCATTAAAAATATTAATATGTACATTTGATTTAAGCTCTTCATTTCCCTTAACTAAAATTTTCTCCATTTTCAATATAAATTAGCTTTATCCCCGCGCAATTGCACGAGACAACATATCTATTTTTTATATGTTTTTTATATAATTATTTAAATAGAATTAACTCGTGTGCAAATTAACGCGCGTGCGTTTGAACTAAATTAATTTAATCATGACATATTTGCAAATATCGTGATGTCAATAGATGCATAAGATTAATGAAATTAATCTATCACGGATATTATTTTCTGATATAATTTGTACAAATAAAATTTGTTCAGGTGTTTTTAAAATCGATTAATATAATCATGACATATTCGCAAATATATTTGCTGTCAATAGATACATTATAGTTACGATTCATTAAAGGATCACAATGTGTCATCTGGATACAACGGGCAAATGACAAAAAAACTCGCATAAATTTGAGGTTACAAAATTTCATATATACACGAGCAAAATGAGCAAATACAAAAAAAATTGAAAAGCAAAAAAAGGACCAAAATGTAAAAAAGAAAAAATTGGGTAAAAAGGAAAATATAAAAAAAAAAAATTGAACTTACGATAAAAAATTGAACTTACCAAAATATAAAAAAAAGATCAAAATGTAAAAAAGGACCAAAATATAAAATAGGAAAAAGATGAAAATGTAAAAAAGGACCAAAATGTAAATAAACAAAAAAGGACCAAAATACAAAATAAGAAAAAAGGACCAAAATGTAAATAAAAAAGTATCAAAATGTAAATAAATAAAAAAAGACCAAAACATAAAGTGATGACGTGGCCTCATGTATGAGCCCAAATTTTTCTAACTTTATATATAAGAAGAAAAAGAAAAATGTAAAAAATGACCAAAATATAAAATATGAAAAAAGAACCAAAATATAAATAAACCAAAAAAAATGACCAAAATATAAAATAAGAAAAAATGATCAAAATTTAAATAAAAAAGGACCAAAATATAAATAAATAAAAAAAGACCAAAACATAAAGTGATGGCGTGGCCTCATGTATGAGCCCAAATTTTACTAACTTTATATATAAGAAGAATAAGAAAAAATGACCAAAATATAAAAAAAGGCCAAAATGTAAATAAAAAAGAACCAAAATATAAATAAATAAAAAAACAGACCAAAACATAAATTGATGACGTGGCCTCATGTATGAGCCCAAATTTTTCTAACTTTATATATAAGAAGAATAAGTATACTTAAAAAAAATATCAAATTTAAAACAAAAATATAAATAAATAAACATAATAAACATTACTTTTATAACGTCATGTTTCGATAATAATTAACTTTAAATATCTTGTGAATACAAATGCTAACACTGAGGTTCAACCGTTCAAGTAGAACAACAATCAATTTTTTTTATATATTATTTGTCGTATAACTACTACATTAAATGGTCAACTGGCTAGGACCAGTTCATTATGTTTTTGCTTCGATACAAAACTACTTTTAATAATAATAATAATAATTAGTCTTAAAAAAATGGATGGTACGGAGAGAAATCAGAGAGGAAAAAGGGCGATTTTTTATGAGAATGGATGGTCTCACGTAGGAAGGAAAACCCAATCCCCTCCACAGTATGCCTACACTCCATATTTGAAAGTCCAACACCCTTCTTTGAAACCCCCACTTCTCCTCACACCACTCTCTCCACTCTCACCTGACAACAAAAAAAACACCATGGCAGCAGGCCAAAGGAAGAGACCTCATCAGACCTTGCCGAGGCGTCTCTCATGGCCCCCAAATGTAGCTCACCCAGATTGGGCTCACAGATGCTGGCGATGTCTGGCGCTCGACCATGAAACAACTACCTGCAGGAACCCACGGGTATGTGTGCGGTGTCGTCTCCCAGGCCACACGGCGAGGGACTGCCCGACACGTATGCAGCAAGACCAGGCCAATATCCCACCAACTCAGCCCCCAACTCAGTCAACTCAGAGGATACGCCGAGCTACCGTTCAGCACAGAGCCAGCTCAAGACCCTCCTCTAGAACAGCAAGGCAGCCTGCTGCAAATGCTTCGTGGGCACAAGTGGCGGCGTTGCCACCCCAACAAGACTGTACTGCACGTGTAAGCACGCAACACGGCCAGTCCCATGCTGCAAATGGAGACTCGCAGGATCGCAACACAGTCCGTGGCCAGCCAGAGGAGGAGGATGATGGCCCGGACCCCTTCGACCCTCTCCAACCTCGCGGCATAATCGGAGAACAAGGCATGCCGGCCGACAGACCCGACGAAATTACATGTTTTTTCAAACAAAAGGCGCATCACGCGATCGAAATAGAACGCCTCAAAAGATCAATTGTCATCGATGCCAAGTTTGTGCCTAATCACTCCATTAGAGGTATTGATCTAATTTTGAGGAGATGTACCAAATGGGAGCAACAATACCAGTTGGTATACCGGGGCAATAATAGGTACCTTCTCTTTATACCCGGAAACAGAGATAGAACCGAGGCCATGGAAAATGAGTTGTGGTCACTGCGAAATGCAAATTTCCTTCTCTTCAAGTGGGAAATATCCCTGGATGCAACCCCAATTGACCTGAATTTCAGAGTATGGCTAAAACTGTACAATCTCCCCCCGCATGGCTGGTTTTTCGATGATCTGGCATCTTCTCTAATTAATGCCGGAATAGTTCTCAATCATGGTCCTCTCGCTAATCTGGATTCCATGGAATATCTGATGGTCGTGATAGGCACGACAGAACTCAAGAAAATACCTAAATCTATCGGATTATGGGCAAATGGCTTATGGCACAAAATTACGATCAAGGTGGCTGGCCGAGTCGAGGAAAATTTCAGGTCGTATAATCCACCGGACCCGACACCACCAAAGGAGGTGTACATGCAGATGATGCTGGACATTGCCGAAGCGGAAGAGAGATCTCATTCAGGAAATACAAACGGCATCTCCCCACGTGGTCTGAGTGATGACTCAGATTTCTCCGATCAAAACCCAAATGCGGGAAGAAAAAAAAGGCGCCAGCCCAACAACCAGATTCTGGTCGACGTTCACCTAATCCAGCAGCTATGCCGGATTGCCGGTCAAAATTGGCCAGTTACGAGCCACGATCTCCGGCCACCGCCTATGACATCGGACGCGGTAGCTACTGGTACGACTGACCATGCCGAGGGACAAACTCGTCAGCTGCAGAGAGGAATTATCATCTCTGACGACCTTGAAGAGCGTGCACGAGTCAGAGGAAGGGACAACTCCGGGAATCGAGCGAACAGCCGAGCAAGGAATGGACGTGGAAGAGACAAGGGAGAGAACGGCGCATTAATTATCTCGGATAAAGGGAAGGAGAAGGCAGTTAATGCCTCGGATGGTGACAGCTCTGATGAAGATGGCTCGTGCTCAAATCCAAAGAGGCGCCCATCCATTAATGATGCAGGTACGACTAGCACTCTCCCTACTTTAAATATTCAAAATACTTTGTCTTGTTTAAAGGCCCAAACAATTTCTTTTAAGCCCAAACCACTCTCTTCTCATCACAAAAAAAAAGTCTTGTTTCAAATTCCCAACATAAAAGTGGGCCGGCCTCTCAAAAACAAAGGAATATTGGGTAAATACAATTTACTAAAATCTTTAACTGGGACAGATCAGGGCAAGGTTAAGGAAAAAAACAGGGATCTCTCGATCACCATTTATCAAAGTAGTGAGTTGGAGAAGGATAAATTGGGCCTATCTGAAAATAGAGCTATAATTGGCAACACATCCAAGGAATTAATTATAGATGCTGTTGCACCTTTATCACCGGCCACAAATAAAATGAGACAAACTAAGGCCATCCAGAGGGCAAAGAAGAGAGCTGAAATACTCGAACTGTTGGAGAAAGACAAAGAGAATCCCTCTCATCTTTCTAAGGAAACAATATCCATAATACATGATCTATGTGGGATTAAAGAACCTAAAACGGTTCCATCAGCGGCCCCAAGGAATAATTCAATAGACATTAACATGCCTATAAAATTATTAAAGAGACCAAAAAAAATAATAAAACAAATCTCTTTATCTCTTTCTATTCTTCCCAATTCAGGGCAATCATCAAAGGCGGGGGAGCCATATGAGGACCTCGAGGACTCGGATGGTACGGAGCGGGTCGACTACGACTAGAAGCTTCGGAAACTTCTTAGGGATTATATTTTGGTTTAATTATGTTTTGTAAACCTTTTGATTTAGTAACTTGGAATGTAAGAGGACTTGGTAGATCCTCAAAGCGAGATCTAATTAAAAATTCACTCCGGGAGGCTAAATGTAATATTATTTGTTTTCAAGAAACAAAATGGTCATCTATGAATATTTTTAACTTAAGATCCGTTTGTCCCTCGTATTTCTCTCATTTCTCGCATAAGGATGCACTCGGCTCCAAGGGGGGCATCCTAACAAGTTGGAACGATTCTCTCCAACTTGTTGACACCTTCTCTCTCTCTTTCTCCCTCAATACAACTCTAAAAACCACTAACGGGTTTACATTCCTACTCTCTAACATATATGGACCGGTTGAGGACTCCTTAAAAACATCCTTTCTGGACGAATTAAAAACAATTAGTGCGCAAAACACGCTGCCCTGGATAGTAGCGGGAGACTTTAATTTGTTAAGATGTGCAAGCGAGTCAACGGCTACAAACATATCTGAGCCTATGATTAACAACTTTAATCAAACTCTAAATGCAATAGCGTTAATGGAAATCCCACTTCAAGGTCGTAAATTCACTTGGTCCAATAGGAGAGCTTCACCGACCTTCTCTAAACTGGACAGGATATTTCTGTCCGTCCATTTCCTCAACGCAAACACAAATCAATTCCTAAAAGATTTGCCGGCACCAACTTCAGACCATGCACCCCTCAAGCTAACGATTTCTCCATTGCTAAAAAAGCCGAGGACAATCAATAAGATCGAAAGAAAATGGATTAACATGGATGATTTCAACACTCTAACAAATAATTTCTGGTGCACACCATCAGCTGGTCAGAGGGGATGTGTGGCTACCAATTTCTTTGAAAAGTGTAAAAAGTTTCTGATGCAAGCTAATACTTGGGCCAAAGAAAGGTTTCAAAATGAAAACTCACAACTAAATAATGCTAGGATACTAATCCAATGGCTTGACACAAAAGAAGAGTTGAGTGACTTAAGCTCGGAGGAATTTACCCTAAGGATCGCACTTAGAGAAAGGCTAGAGGAAAAGGCATCTCTTGACGAGATCAAATGGCAACAAAGATCCTCATGCACGTGGATTAAGTTGGGAGACAAAAACACAAAATATTTTCATGCCTTGGCCTCATCGAGGAGACGGGAAAACCACATTAACGAGATACATTACCAAGGAAATACCTTGAGAGAAGGCAAAGAAATAGCGAATGCAGCGAGTGATTTTTTCGCGGATATATATGGTACACGGTCTCATGCTTACTATGAATATGATTTAAAAATACTATATCCAACAGAAGAAAGGCTGTCGGTTCTATCTCAATTGGATGCCCCGATAACTGAGGCCGAGATAGATATAGTCATACGGGAACTCCCAAAAGGAAAAGCCTCGGGCCCGGATGGGTTGCCGGCAGAGTTCATACAAGTTTTTTGGCAAATTGTCAAGGATGATTTTTATACAATCGTGCGGCACTTCAACAATCTCACGATTAAGCTAGGATGCATCAATAAAGCTTCTATTAGTCTAATTCCGAAGAAGGAGGGAGGGGCAACTCTCGATGACTTTAGGCCCATAAGTTGCATTAATGCACCTATCAAAATAATATCCAAAATTCTTGCTAATAGACTACAACCTCATTTGCCATCTTTAGTATCCAAAAGGCAAACCGCGTTTATAAAAAACCGCTCAATAATTGAAACCTTCATAACTACGAGAGAAATTCTATCTCTTTATCATAGGAAGAAGATCCCCGCGGTTATGATAAAGGTGGATTTCAAAAAGGCATTTGATTCCGTGAATTGGGAATACTTGATGAGACTCATGAGTGTGAGGGGATTCCCGCAAAAATGGAATAAGTGGATAGGGGATCTTCTAAACTCCTCCTCCTCTTATGCGGTAGTAAATGGATGGAGAGGACACGAGTTCCGTCATTATAACGGACTACGACAAGGCGATCCTTTGTCGCCTTTCCTCTTTAATCTTGCGGCCGATACATTGCAACAAATGATAGCGAATGTATCACCACTCCTATCGGCTAGGGCATGTGTACCCCCCCAAGCCTTGCAATACGCGGACGATACAATTATATTTGTAGAGGCCACTCCAATCAATTTGGAAATTATGAATAGAGTGCTAACCCTATTTAGCAACATAACCGGCTTACAAATAAATTACGAAAAGAGTTCTTTTGTTCCAATTGCGATACCGGATGAATTACATGATCATGTTGGAAATCTACTACTATTCCAAAAAAAGGCTCTACCAATCAAATATTTGGGTCTCCCCCTTACAATTCGGAAACCAAAAAATATTGTATTCCAACCTCTAGTGCGCTCACTAACCAAAAGGCTAGCAACATGGAAAGGGAAGATGCTTTCGTTGGGAGGAAGGCTAGTCCTAGCGAAATCGGTTTTAAATGCGCTCCCCAATTATTACATGCAAGCCTTCAAATTACCAAAATCAACAATTAGGCAAATTGAAAGGACGACGAGATCATTTCTTTGGAAAGGCAAGGATACATGTAGCGGAGGGGCATGCTTGGTAAATTGGGAAAAAACGTGTTTACCAAAAAAATTCGGAGGTATAGGTTTGACCAATATACCGTCCCAAAATGATGCCTTATTGATCAAATGGTTATGGAAAATGGAGACCAATCAAAATGAGCTCTGGGCCGAATCGCTTAGGGCCATTTATGGTCGAACCTCGGTCATGGAGTTGAACTCAATCACCGCCGCGAACATGTCATTCTTCATTAGGGATCTCATAAAAAATCTTGATTTCTACAAAACCTCGACCTCAAGACAAGGGAATGAACCGCGTTGGAAATGGACCCCGCAAGGAACTTTCTCAACAAAATCGACATACCAAATTTTGAGAAATCCGGGTATTACGTGTCCGTGGAATAACGCACTGTGGAAGACGATATGTCCGCAAAAAATTAAGTTCTTTGCGTGGCTTTGGTTCCTTAATAGGCTCTTGACGGCCGACAATCTAGCGAAGAGGGGGTGGCCAAACAACGGAACTTGTCCTAATTGCAATTCATGTCCAGAAACTATCTCGCATTTACTGGGTACTTGCTTCTTCATATCTACTATTTCCAACCGATGGAAAAGGGACAGAGGCTGGACGATGACCGTGACTGATCCGGATCCGATCCAAGGTTGGGCTACGCCGAGGAACCAAATGTCGAAAGATCAGAAAATTGAATGGGACTCATCCTATTTCTCGATTGCTTGGAATGTGTGGAAGGAGAGAAACTGCCGTATATTCCAAGGAAAAACCGCCACAACGGACATCGTTTACGCAAGGGCGTACGAGGAAGCGAGGAGTTGGATCGCAGCAAATGCCAAGGCTCCAACACGGAACACGAATTAATCCTTCTAGCTTGATTTAAAATCTGTGTAAATATCTATTTCTGTTGTAAACTCTCTAGAATTGATTTAATCTAATTAAAGAGCTCGGCAATTCGCCGACCTCACTCAAAAAAAAAAAAACTACTACATTAAATATCACTAGTTGATTTTAATCGGACAATTTGAATTTAAAATATCAAATATTACGTGACTTAATAAGATGATTTAAAACTTGTCATCAAATGTAATTTTCAATAAATATAGTCAAAAAATAATAAATGAGTTAAAACTACACATCAGTTCAATAGCATGCTTATAATCAAATCAGTAACTTTCTTCCATCAATATTTACTGCAATAAGTAATCCGATTACATACATCTTACATTTTTTTTTTTTTTTGAAATTGAATAATTGATCGATATTGTTGAATTTTGTTGGTTTGATACTTCAACTGATTTCTCAGCAATATTTTTCATTTTATTTTCAGTAAAAGAACTACAAAAACTCAATATTATGTTTCTAAGAAAACAAACAAGTTTACTATACCAATATTACCTAAAGAACCATGAAATTAAAAAAAAAAAAAAAAATCAGTTTTCAAGATCTTTCCATTTAATTTTTCGAAAAAAAAATCGTTCCAGTTAGTACTAAATTTAGTATTGAAGCTCGGTCCGTACTGATTAAATTTCTAAAAGAAAAACAACGAAGGGGAAGGTTCGGTAAATTTCTCCGTCCATTGATGTCAACAAGACTCGAATCTACAATCTTTCACAACATACGATTTTTTTTGTGTCTCACAATCGATCAACTGAGCTACGGGCTCATTGGCACAGATGAAATTTCTTGATTTATTCTCCCGTTAAGAAAAAAGTTGAATTTCAGATCAATTTCTAACACAAGTTAGCAACTCACTAAAGAATCAATTGAAAGAAATATAAACATAAAATTAATAAGAAATAAAAGAAAATTTTAATTTCTTGACATTTAGTTTGAAAAATCTGATATGGAAAGATCTGGCATTAACAATAGCCATAATTCGTAAGCAATCATCTTGGTACTGGACCAAAATCAATAAACCATTACATCGACAATTAAAATGAAGTAGTATACTAATATTCTCAAATAGCTGAAATTATAAGTAAAAATATATAATAAATAATGTGATAGCCCCCAGTATATTTCGTACGGGTATCCAAGAATATTTTTATTTTTTTTTGTTTTTTTAGTTTGATTTGAGACGGGTCGTACCGAGTAATATATTAATAAGAGATTGAAAATAAATATTGAGAGTTACACGTAAATTGGTCTTTTGAAAAAGCTACGGGTAAAAAGAATCTCTATTTAGTGGCTTTTGTGTTATTAAATGGACAAGTACTTGCACACAAAAATTTACTTTTTAGCATTTATTGTTGTTATTTTTTTAAAATACAAACACAGAATGTGCATAAAAGAGAAAATAAAATGCTCTTTCACTTTTGTAAAAAAAAACACATATAAGTGTTAAGAATTTTGATTTAACAAAAAATTGAACTTGTATTAGGAAATAATTACAATTTGCGCCAACCACTTGGATTTGGATTTAATAAAAATGATAATTCCAAAAAGTAGATTTTTTATTTTATAAACACGGAGTGGATAATTTTGATCAAAGTGTAATACATAATGTCATAACAAATTATCTAATCAAAAAATTTCTTGTTTTGAAGATTCAGTTTTACACAATTTCACCAATAATAAAATTCAAGACACGTAAAAATGATTTTCTCAAGTTATATTTGTTTTGATAGATACAAGGTGATTGTGAGAATGCTTGATATTTTTATCTTGAATTTCCAAAAATATTGATTTTTTTTGTGAAATTAGGGTTCAAAAGACAGCATCAATATTGTTTATTGGGAAATTTTTAAAAAATCCCCTAACTTTTTTCAATATTCTAAAAAACCCCCTCACTTTTCAGAAACTCCAAAAACCCCCCTAAAAGCAAACTTTTCTTTCAAAAAACCCCCTCTAGGTGTTAAAGTTAACTCTTTTGATGTTAAATTTTTTTTTGGACCAAAATACCCCTCTAGTTTTATAAAATATAATTTTGCTAAATAGTTTTAGCATTTTTTTATTTTAAAAATTCATAAATATTTCATAATTAATTCAGGACTGAAGTAGAAGAAGATCCTGATTACGTCTTGTTTCTCAGTTCGGTATGTTCCCCTTCGCCGGACAATATACCCCGAGTAGTTCGGTAAACTTCGCCAACTTTGGATCTGCATCATTGTTTATACGTAATAACTTTAACACATATTTTGCCACATCGACAAAATGCAAATTAACCTAGACTAATCACACAAATTGATTTCCTCAAATATTTTAAAGTAACTTATAATAAGGCAATAAAATTAATCTAATATCTTTCATAATACGTGTAGGAACTTTTTTTTGTCTATCTGACTAATAAAATTATCGCAAACTAGTTACCTTTTATACATACTAGTTTATGTCATGCAAAAAAAAATCATGATTATGAAATGCATATGGTGTGAACTCATGATTATTTTGTCCATAAAAAAAGTAATTACAAACAAGTACTCTATTTATTGTTATTATATATGATATCCAGGCTCCTACAATATTCAATCCTTCACGTAACATGCATGGAGCTTTCATCATATACCTTTTTATAAAAAGATAGTTTTAGGTATTAAAAATATTAATATGTACATTTGAGTAAGAAATATAAACTTAACATTAATAAGAAATAAAAAAAAAAATCTTGACATTTAGTTTGAAAAATCCGATATGGAAAGATCTGGCATTAACAAAAGACATAATTCGTAAGTTAGCATCTTGGTACTAGATCATAATCAATAAACTGTTACGTTGTGAGAATTAAAATGAAGTAGCATACTAAAATTCTTAAATTGCTAATTATAAGTAAAGGTAAATAATAAATAATGTGACAGCTTTTATCAAATATTTTTTTTTTACCATATACATAAATAACTGGATAATTATGAAAATATACAAGTGTTTGAACAAATTAAAAAAAAAAACATGAGAAGCTGAATAGCTGCATCCTTCCATTTAAAAAACAGAAATATATTACAAAACTCCATATTGTTTCCCAATTGAATAATGATCCACATTTGGATTTTTTTTAATCTAGATTTGTACCAAAAACCTAACAAGTATTCTATTTATTATTATTATTTATGATACTGATGTCCCAACAATATTCATCTGATATGTATCCAATCCTTCACGCAACATGTATGGAGCTTCTATCATACATATTTTTATAAAAAAATAGTTTAGGTATTAAAAATATTAATATGTATATTTGAATAAGAAATATAAACTTGATCCAAACCAGAATGTCTTAAATTTTCATTCCAAGACCAGACAAAGCCACGTATACCTGAACCAAGGCGATGGATGTATTGAAATTTTCATGATGAATATTTGCATATAAAAAAACCAAAATTTGGCCAAGAAATGAAGAAAATAGAAGAGTTTTAGTCTTGCATAAACTTGGTGCACATAAGGTGTATGACGAAATGTGGGAGTCAGAATGTCTTAATGGGTTCGAATCTTGACTATGATCCGGACCCGGTTTTTTGAACTGGTTCAAGTGGATCTTGTGTAACAACCAGATCTCGTAACTCACCTTCTTTGCACGAACGACAGACATCTTGACCACAAAAGATCCTCCTCAAGACCCAACTGTTTTAACCTTCCTCTACTGTTTATTTCTACTGGAGACGTTCGGTGCTAATTTCCCTGAAGAAATTACACACGAACAGATGCACTGTACCCTCCTCCGACTTCGAGGAAGTGGAGATGAGAGTCGTTCTCGCCCACTCGCCCATTTGCCTGTTACGGCTCCAAAACCGGTTGAGAGGCTTGGTACAGTCTCCCACCACCGTCGTGGAGCTCTCAGACCCCCAAAATTCTCTCCTCTCTACAGTTCCGCCCTGAATTTTGGCCCCAATTTCACCACCAATCCCCCCTCTTATACTGAATTAATAAGTTCTATCTCAGGTCCAAGCCAATTCAGTGGGTTTCAGCAAAAAATTGGAGGCTTTCGTCGAATCTAGTAAGTTCTATCTCAGGTCTTTTTGTAATAATTAACGGGCCTGTTTGTAAATAAACTATTAACTTTGCAGTCTTATGTCCGAATTAATAAGTTATATATTTGTTTTGATAGATATGAGATGATTGTGACGATGCTTGATATTTTTATCTTGAATTTCCAAAAAAATGGACTTTTTTTTATTGTGAAATTAGGGTTTGAAAAGGCAGCATTAATGTTGTTTATTTATTTTTTGTAGTAGGATATGGAAAACGATGAAATGACTATTCTATACGATGGAAATGCCGATAATTATTTGGCGAGGACCACTGATTTCAGAAATAGAGCGGTAGGGATAAAACAAAAAAATGGAATTGGGGTTCTCCCTTCGGCCATGGAAATTGGGAACAACAGTCCATATACCGATGTTCTTTTGTCGGAGGGAGATTGTTCTCTTGTCGTGAGGATGATGAAGAAGAATGCTTATGTTGTTGCGATGAGAGAATTATCAATCGAGACATGGTTACAATTCAGGGCTCAAGGAGAAGAAGATCCTAATTATGTTTTGTTTCAGAATTCGGTGTGTTTCCCCTTCACTGGGCAATATACCCACATTGAGAGGTTCAGTAAACTTCATGAAACTCTATTTGGATCTGCATCGATTCGAAACGCCATTGTTGGTCTAGCTCATTTATCGAAGAAACATAGCGATACTTCTCTCCATATGTCCTCAAGAAGCAATATGAGAAATTGGGCTAGATGGGTCTTTACAGTGATAATTCTAACGAGCGAAGCGTTTAGGTTTGGGCCTATCCATGATTTCGTTACCAATTCAATTCGTAATGGACCACAACAATTTGGGCCGAATAATTTGAGTTTTATAAGAACTTGGAAGGCAAAATCCAAACTTATTTTGAACGAATCGAATCGGGAAACGAAGATTTGGAGGATCTGAGAAGACAGGTGAAAGTAGCTCTATCAATTGATGGGCATGATTATTAGAAGATTTGGAGGATCTGTTAGTTTGTTTTTTTAGTAAGTATCTTTGTTTTGCTTAAAAGTGCTTATTATACTTAGTTTGTTTGTTTTTTTCTAGTAAGTAATATAGAAGAAAAAAAAAAGTAGGCAAACATAACAAAAAAGATTAAAACTGTTTACTAGTGACATTGATTGCAATGAATTCTTTGTATGTAAATGAATTGGCATATTCCTTGCATAAAATCCGATAATCAGTGTGGAATTAGGGTTGGATTTTATTTATTGCCATAGAGAAAACATGAGATTTTTCTTTGGGGATCAATATCTGATTTGAATCAAAACAACACAAGACAACACAAACACAAACTACTAAAGCAGCAAAGCAAGCATGAATCATGATAAAAACAATGCTACAGTTTTTTATTATAAACATAACATAGTTAAGTCAGTAGAGTGTCAGAGTAGATAAAATATAAGTCAGTAGAGTAGAGTATCCGACTAAAGTAAGTTTGACTATAGTTATGTCAGTTCATTGTAATATTTTAAACACAGTTCAAGTCAGTAGAGTAGACACATTCTCCACATAATCAAACAGATAATTTATAAGGAGTCAAAGTAACTTTGACATGTAAATTGCCGCAATCACTGACAATAGTCTCCACATATTCACCAAAATATTCAGCTTTCATCATCAATGGGATGCATGCAGAGTCCCTCAGATTCGCGCTAATCACAAGACATGACGAACATGGTACCGTCAATAACTTCCTCGACAGAGGGATCGGGTCCCCACGCCTAACGTCGACGCTCTCCTCACATTTCTTGTCGAACATCACAACCGTCATATCTGCATCCCCGTCTATACAAGCACTAATCTTGCCCCATACATTACCAGTGTCCTCCTTCTCCATAAACTTCATCTCCACTTGCCCAATTACCGCCTTCTCCATTATGCACCAAGTTACTGCAAACACACCGCGTTCCCCATCCTTTTTGTCGTCAAATACGTCAATATATACTTTCTCGTGTTTGGCGCGTGATTCGCTAAGCGAGTAAAACCACCCTTCCAACAAAACATTCTCTCCTTCCAGGAGACGAACGCCCACTGAAAATGCTTCCATGCACCAAGTTGCTCTTTCCGGACCTGCTAATGGGATCGTATCCTGCAATCCATTGCCCATCAGTGCATATCAGAGAGAGAGAGAGAGAGAGAGAAGAGAGAGAGAGAGACAGACACAGACTTACCATAGGCCCAATTGTCAACGCATCTTCCTTGTTGCGCTTAAAAAGGTGGATCTTCCCAAACATATCTTTCAGAACGATTTTGCCGTGTATCTTGCATTCGGATCTCCCTTTCAAATCGAGAACACGCACCGAGAATATGTATGCCAAATCCGTGTTAGATTCCATCTTGTTCCTTCCGGCCGGAGTAATCTGCACACCAATCGGTTCCGACACCTTGTTATCTTCTGATGGAGGCGATTCATCGGGGCCACACTTGCTGAAGTCCAGACTAGATGATGGAGATAGTCTCTTCTTGTCATCACACACATTCAAAATGCCGCGTTTACTTAATTCATTCAGGACCTTGTGAAAAAGAAAAATAATTAAAGAGTTTAAAAGGAAATCTTAGTTCCACCAAAATTTCAACATCAATTCTGTAAAAGCATAATAAACGCACGACTTTGAATCATAATTCTGTAAAAGTTAATCAACTTACTTCAGAAAAATTAGAGGCGTAAAATCCAATACCACGACCGAAATACTCGTCGTCGTCGAATTCATCGTCGTCACGATACTTCGTGAACCTTGACTTGCAACACGCCATTCGTTCCGCTTCGGGCTTCGAGATTAGGTAATAACGGGTCGAAAGAGAAAGTGGGGGTGGGGGAGCGAAATCGCGAAGGAGATGATTCTGACGGAGTACGCTAGGGTTAGGGTTTGGCGATGGGACTTCACGCGGGGAGCGATGTGAATTGTGATGTATTGTATTTGTTCTGTTTGCTTTCTTTTTCTTTTATATTACTAAAGCTGGGATTTTTTGTGAATTTATTTGTACAGTTCTGTATAATGACTTGTATACATTTCTAAAATAATTATGCTAAAATTCAAGTTTATACAAAAATATTTAATCAAAAATAATTAATATTCAAATTTTCCAAATAATATCGTATTATCGTATCATACGACAGGGGCTGAATATGCAACAGCAATCCAAGGGCGCATACCTAGACGAAAACTAAGTTCCCACTCACGACCCATATAACAAGCCACTCCAAGTAAGAAGTGTAGAACAATTAGCTCATAAGGACCACCATTGTATAACCATTCATCAACAGATGCTGCTTCCCATATTGGGTAAAAATGTAAACCGATAGCTGCAGAAGTGGGAATAATAGCACCGGAAATAATATTGTTTCCATAAAGTAAAGAACCAGAAACAGGTTCACGAATACCATCAATATCTACTGGAGGAGCAGCAATGAAGGCAATAATAAATACAGAAGTTGCTGTCAATAAGGTAGGAATCATCAAAACACCGAACCATCCGATGTAAAGACGGTTTTCAGTACTGGTTATCCAGTTACAAAAACGACCCCATAAACTTGTACTCTCGCGTCTCTCTAAAATTGCAGTCATTATAAAATCTTAGTTTATTTTATTTTAAATGACTCCCAAGCACACATATTCACTATAACTATCTATTAGTGTTCAAATTTTAAAGGGCAATTTTTAAAAAACCCCTATCTTTTTTTAATATTCTAAAAAATCCCTATCTTTTTGAAAACTCCAAAAAAATTCTTCTACCAAATTTTTATTTTCAAATAACCCATATGAAGTTAAACTTAACCATGGATGTGGTTAAAAATTATGATTCAAAATATCCTTCTTTTTACAAAGGTTGTAATTAAAATAATATTTTTGTTATTTTTTATTAATTTTAAAAGTCCTAAAAAATTTTAGCTTATGATTATTAAAAATAATAATTATCATATGTTATATTTATATAATTTTAATATTTCATACATTATATATGTTTCACTTTTGTATTTTTTTTTCCTGAAAAACTAACATAAAAATAATAATATGATGACAAAAAATATTAAAAGAACATCTTGAAAATTTTTAAAAATTAAAATATCATGAAACTATTACAAAAATACATAAAAAAGAACGAAAATAAAAAAAACTAGATGTTCAAAAAAATATTTTTCTATCAGTATATTTTCAAGGTGTTTATTTAATTATTATCTGATGTTAGTTTTTCATGAATAATAAATGTAATATTAAAATTATACAAACACAACATTTAATTATTTTATTTTTTGAAATCAGTATTAAAAAATATATACGAATTTTCTTAAAACTAATAAAATTAATGAAAAAATAACAAAATTAGTTTTTTTAATTACTACATATGAAAATAGAAGGGTATTTTGGTCATTTTTTTTTAAGACCGTCAATGGTTAATTTTAACACCTATAGGGGGGTATTTGAAAATAAAAGTTTGGTAGAGAGGTTTTTTTGGAGTTTCCAAAAAAAATAGGGAATTTTTAGAATATTCAAAAAAGATAGGGGATTTATTGAAAATTTTATTTTTCAATAGCATCAACCCATCAAATATTATAATTTGTATATGTATCGGATATGTATATGTATCGGATAATATTAGAATTTGTACTTCCGACGTTTCTAATACGAACTACAACGTGATCGGTCACGTGAGTTGGGAATCGTATAGAAGAGGGATTTCGAAAGGAGATTTAGGATCTAAAGGTTGGTCTCAAAATATCAAAAGATTTGAGGATCAAGGCTAGGAGTTTCTCTCTTTTGGATGTGCAATGATTTTTCTAAAAAGCTTAGAGAGAGAAAGGTATGAGTGGTTCTATTTATATCATCCATAAAAACCACTTATCATGTGCCAAAATTACATAGTTCGTTCGAACGAACAATGTAGTGTGTCCGAACGAACTGCATTTTGAAATAGCCGTTTCAAATGATTTATTCATAAACATGATGGGTTCGTTCGAACTGACAAAGGGGTTCGTTCGAACGTACTTGGATTATTTGAATGTTGGTTCGAACGAACACAATAGTGTGTTCGAACGAACCAAGATTTCTTTATAGTTCGTTCTATGAATCTTAGAACGAACTATGCAGGTTCGTTCGAACGTATAAATGATTCGTTGGAACGAACTATTGATTTGTGTTTATTTTACCACATTGCCAGGATTAGGTTCGTTCGGCGAGGTTCGTTTTTCATTCACTCAATTTTAAATATTATTTTCATTTTATTGTAGCACAAATGTCTAATTTCGAACAAATTTTTGACTTGAAAGTAAAACATTGGGTTATATTGTTGTTCAAGCATCATCTGAAAAGGAGGAAAGAAATCCCTCATCTGATAAGGATTTAATCATACATTTTACTCATTTTTCTTTTTATCTAGATTCAATTCAAAATTTCATCGAATTTAGTAATTCAAATTCAAATAGTTTTTAATTGTAAATACTTTATTGCTCTCTTTCTTTTTTGAAACTAATTTAATTCTCAGAAACAATGTGATGTAACAATGAGGATTCAAAAGGCTACAATTGATATTCTCGAAGACCAAGTCTTTGGTTTCGACACTATTTTTGTTACCAGTCGAGAACTATACCAGGTAAGTATTTCTACACTTTTACCTTTCTTAACCTCTTATTTCACATCATATCTATACTATATACTAATTCAAGGGGATTTGCAGCCCCCTGGTGCAGCCACGTCACCAGGGGCCTATTCGTAAAAAAAAATATTTTTTTTTACATTTTGGTCCTTTTTTATTTACAATTTGGTCCTTTTTTTAAAAAACTATTACATTTTGGTCCTTTTTTCCTTACATTTTAGTCCTTTATATTTGCATTTTGGTCCTTCGAGTTTTAATATTCACATTTTGGTCCAGCGGCCTCAAATTGGTCCTGTTTTTTAAAAAAAAATACATTTTGGTCCTTTTTTATCACATTTCGGTCCTTTATATTTGCATTTTGGTCCCTCGAAGTTTTAAAATTTACATTTTGGTCCTTTATTATTTTTCTTGCCTGGTGCAGCCACGTCACCAGGGACCTATTTGTAATAAAATTTTTTTTTTTACATTTTGGTCCTTTTTTTTTTACAAATTGGTCCTTTTTTCGAAAAAAAATTACATTTTGGTCCTTTTATTTTTACATTTTTGTCCTTTAAATTTGCATTTTGGCCCTCGAAGTTTTGAAAAAAAATATTTATTTTACATTTTCGTCCTTTTTTATTTACAAATTGGTCCTTTTTTCGAAAAACAATTACATTTTGGTCCTTTTTTTTAAATATTTATTTTATATTTTGGTCCTTTTTTATTTATAAATTGGTCCTTTTATCGAAAAACAATTACATTTTGGTCCTTTGTTTTTACATTTAGGTCCTTTATATTTGCATTTTGGCCCTTCGAAGTTTTGAAATTTACATTTTAGTCCAGGGGCCTCAAATTGGTCCTATTTTTTAAAAAAAATTATATTTTGGTCCTTTTTTCACATTTTGGTCCTTTATATTTGCATTTTGGTACTTCGAAGTTTTAAAATTTACATTTTGGTTCTTTATTTTTTTTCTTGAAAAACTAAAATAAAATTATAATAAGTTGAACAATATTAATAAAAGAACATCTTGCAAATATTTAAAAATAAAATATCACAAAACTATTAAAAAATACATAAAAAGAAAACTAACATAAAAAATAGATGTTTAAATAGATATTTTCTATGAATATATTTGCAAGATGTTTATTTATTATCATTTAATGTTAGTTTTTTTATGAATAAAGAATGTAATATTAAAATTATAGAAACAAAATATGTAATAATTTAAATTTTTTTAAATCACTACGTGTTAAGAAGTGTTTATGAATTTTCTTAAAATTAATAAAAAATAACAAAAATAACTTTTAATTATTACATATGAGATTTGGAGGGTATTTTGGGAAAAAAAAAATTAATATCATCCATAAGGAGTATTTTAAAATAAAAGTTTGGTAAAGAGTTTTTTTTTTTTGGAGTTTACGAAAAGATAGAGAATTTTTTATAATATCCAAAAAAAAATTAGGGGGTTAAAAATATACCAAATCATGGATGTGCGAATAATCATGACATAATTTAAATTAAAGTTTCGAACGAAACGGTTAGCGATGACATCGTCAAACTTTGTTGTTGGCTGACCACACAAAGGACGAAAAATATTTGTGCTAAATATGTAGCGAAATTAAGGATTTGTGAAATTAAAAACACTCTTTTTTTCAGCAATGTTTTCTGAACTATTATGTTCTTAATAAATTTCATGACGACTCATTCGTTCTTTTTCCTTATTTTACTTATGAAGTATAAAATATATATAATTTTTTTAGCAATAACCGTTTGAATTATTCAAGAAATCCGGCTCTTAAAATATTCAAACGATTTTTGCTAAATTACACATATAATAATGATTACAAAAAGAAAGTCACATACACAAAATGAACAACAATTTTTTTCAACTACATTACTTATAAACCCGAACAGCCCCGCGCAATTGCGCGGGGGTAATGCTAGTAATATTTAATTGGGGTTGTATGTGGGTATGCATTAGGGTTAATTTATATGAGATTTAATTGGGATTGTATGCTTAAAATTGATTTATTGGGCAAGGAGGTATGTATTAGGGTTAATTTGAAGTATGTTTCTTCAATTGATTTGATCATTATTCTTGTCATGGAACTTTTTAATCAAGTGTTGTTAAATTTCATGATCAGGTTGGATAGAAGGATGAGGAAGCATATTTTCAATCATTATGCGAGGCCTGCAATCAAGTTGGATATCATACTGTTGGGTATCGGTATCACTACTGAGCCACGCGCAGCGAATTGAATGACCCGGTCTGATTCGATCCCGAGGACCACGCCGTCGTTTCATTGATACGAATTATACTATGCAACTATCCTATGATATTAACTCTTAATTCATAGAGAATCATACCACGTGAAATTGATCACGGAGAAGGGTTGATTCTTGCGTAGTTGCTCTTGTCCTTGCTTCGACTCCGGCGACACGCACGTCCCACGCCCGTGCAATTCGACACCGTGCTCGAAGCTCCGATTTGTCGTATACAACCGGATGAATTTCGGTTAGGATCCGACTTTGCTCGTTTTTGCTCTCCTTGGATCACAATCCATGATCTCAGTTCATATCTCTCTACTCGTATCCACCTCGAGTTATTGTTTTCCGGTTACGTGTAAATTCTCCTAGAATACTTACACATAATCTTGCTTGAATCTAGAACTTGAAGAAACAATTTCTCCAATTCTTTCTTTCTCTCTAATGGCTAACTTGGTGAAGAAGAAGAAGAAGTAATCAACCAGTTTCTATTCTTCCAGATCTGAGATTATATACTATTAATCTCATATCAAGTCATTAATTACGATAATCAATTCAGGAAAAACTGAAACATACATTTTGGAACATAGTTCGTTCGAACTCACTTTTGGATTCGTTCGAACGAACCAGTCACGGTTAATATGTTATACATGTTCGTTCGAACTGAATCACTATTCATTAAAACTAACTATAGTGCGTTCGAACGCACTATATAGTTCGTTCGAACGAATCTTTTCCTGGTTCCAGAATTCTCACAATCTCATTGTGAGTTCAACGCTTTGATCATTCTTATTTGTATTTTCTTCTAGTTGATCCAAAACTGTATTTCTTCTTTGGTAAGAGGTTCTTTCTCTTTTCCGGTTAGAAAGCTACAACAAATGAAGGCTTAATATGTGAGTGTAACCTTCGAATAAACAAACACAAAATGAATTTCTTCTTTGGTAAGAGGTTCCCTCCCGTCAATATATTGAGATTTGTGAGAAGAAACAACAAAAAACGATTCACAAAATTGGTGAAAATACATATACGAAAATCAATATCTCAGTAGAATTGATATTTTCGTTGAGTGAAATTGAACCAGAAAGTCATAAAACCTGTATTCTGGATACAAATCGTGAAGAGAGGGGAGAACATAGGAGAGGTCGTGAGAGAGGGAGAAAGGCCCATGCCTGAAAAGCTCGGAGAGAGAGGGGGATAGAGATTATGTCAAGAGAGGGGTAAACTTGGAAAAAAAAACTTCTCTTTTTAAGTTTAACAGAAAGCGTTGGACATGTACAAATCTGATACCAGTTAACTTTAGGAGGGATATATTATGATATTATTAGTTTTGTAAGGATAAATATGTTACTTAAGTGTTAAAGAAGGGATAAATATGTTTCTTAGAATTATATATATACTAGCTTTCTCCTCGCGCAATTGCGCGGGGGTCTTCAGTCTGTCATGATTTTATTTTTCTCAATACGTAATTAGATTCTACATTTTTTTATCTGATTATACACACATAAAAACAAAATCTATCTTTTTGTAAATTTCAAAAAATCTGATCCTCTACCAAACTTTTATTTCCTAATACTCTTATGAATGATCTTAAGAACAAACGGACAAAAATACCCTTCTATTTTCAAATTTAATAATTAAAAATATATTTTTATTATTTTTTATTAATTTTATTCCTTTTAAGAAAATTCATAAACATTTTTAACATGTAGTGATTACAAAAATAATATAATAATTACAAATTGAGTTTATATAATTTTAATATTTCATTTATTATGTTTGAAAAAATAACATCGGGTAATAATAAAATAAACAATAATAAATAAACATCTTGAAAATATATTGATAGAAAAATATCGGTTTGAACATCTGGTTTTTTTTTACTTTCATTCTCTTTTTATTTATTTTTTTAATAGTTTCATGATATTTTATTTTTCAAATATTTGGAATGTGTTTTTGTAATATTGTTGTTCGTTTTATTATTATTTTATGTTAGTTTTGCAAAGAAAAAATGCAATGGTCAAAATGTTAAAATTATGTAAATAAAATATATAATAACTTTTTTTAAATTATTATAATTTTAATATTTCATTTATTATGTTTGAAAAAATAACATCGGGTAATAATAAAATAAACAATAATAAATAAACATCTTGAAAATATATTGATAGAAAAATATCGGTTTAAACATCTGGTTTTTTTTTATTTTCATTCTCTTTTTATTTATTTCTTTAATAGTTTCATGATATTTTATTTTTCAAATATTTGGAATGTGTTTTTGTAATATTGTTGTTCGTTTTATTATTATTTTATGTTAGTTTTGCAAAGAAAAAATGCAAAGGTCAAAATGTTAAAATTATGTAAATAAAATATATAATAACTTTTTTAAAATTATTATATGGTACCAAAATTTAGGACTTTATTAACATTATTAAAAAATAACATGTATATATGTAAATTATTAAAATTTGATGACATGGAGCAATCAAATGAGAGAAATTTTCTTAACTTTATACATATACAAAATGTAAATGAAAAGTAAAAATGACCAACATATAAATAAAAAGGACCGAAATATAAATTAAAATGTAAAAAAGGACTGAAATGTAAATAAAAAAGGACCAAAATGTTAATAAAAAGGACCAAAATTTAAACTTAAATTAAAAATGACCAAAATATAAATAAAAAGGACCAAAATGTAAATTCAAAAATATAAAAAAGGACCGAAATGTAAATAAAAGAGGATCAAAATATAAATAAAAAGGACCAAAATGTAAATTTTTAAAGTAAAAAGGTCCAAAAAATAAATAAAAAGGACCAAAATATAATTTTTTAAACTAAAAAGGACCAAAACGTAAATTTAAAAAATATTTTTTTTACAAAAATGCTCCTGATGACGTGGCCTCATGTATGAGCTCCATTTCTTCCAACTACAATAATTTTTTTATAAAAAAGCCACTGATGACGTGGCCTCATGCATGAGCTCCATTTCTTCCAATTTTATACATAAGTATAATATGTTATAATAATATTTTATGCAGATTCACTGAAACCCAAGACCTTGTTAATAGTTGTTATTAATCATCCGCATCCAGAATCCATTAATCAACTATTAATATGTAAAAAAATCATGTATAATTACTTAGTTTGAAATACGAATAACTTTAACTAATAATAGAAATCATATAAACAAGTATTGTTATCGCCCCTCTGAAAAGAACTAAAATCAAAATCCTAGCAGTTTTGTTTTAGCTAATGTGTTTATATACGATAAAATATTCTAACCGGAAAATTAGCGTGTTTTTAGTAAAAAATAGTAATTCGAGTTGTATTTTTGAACTGAAATTGCTCGAATGGATCATGACCCAATTCGAGCTCGACTCGACTTTGGTTCGAATTGGCTCGGCTGGATTGAAATTCGTTCGAGTCAATTTTCGAATTATTTTCGAATGAAATTCGAATTAACGTCGAACTACGGGGTATTTTTCGTCAGTATTTCACATTTTTAGATATACACGTCAAATTATAATGGCGTTTTGTAAAGACACACATGAAATTGTGCCAATTATTTATTATGATCTTTTAAAATCTGGATAAAGAATGCAAGTCCCACAAACCCAAGAAGCTAGATAAAATTGGGCCGAACCAACTCTATGAAAACAGCCCATTTTATCGTCCGCTTCTTGCGCACACACATAACCCATATCTGATCTCTCTCTCTCTCTCCTCTCTCTCTCTCTCTCTCTCTCTCTCTCTCATGATTTCGAAATATGCACCCAATGTGTTTGATGTAATTACCACTCCCCTTGAAACAACATCGTTGGAGAATTCATACTTCTATCGTTTCTGGTACTTACTGGTACTGGTCCCTATGAAACACGTACCAGCGGTACATCAAATGATTCATCACTTACATAACTCGACAATACCATGTTCTTTTTATATAAATTTCATTTGTAAAATATCCAACAAATTAATACGATCCATCTCAAACACTAATATCATTTTTATTTCAGTGTTTCAAAACAGCAATTAAGGTTGGCAAAAATGTAATCGAAAACAGGAACCAGTTTCGTACCTGTAAGAATTCATCGATTCTTTTCATTCGTCATACATATTTTTTTCAAAATGAATATTTTTCTTTTATTATTTAAATTCAGGAATCGGTACCGAGACCAATAGCAAAGATTGGTGTAGGCGTTGTTTCTGCATTTTTATCGCAGTTTCTTCTCAAATCCATTCTCTCCACCGCATTCTTTGTACTGGTATGTACATGACTATCTTACATTTTTCTTAAATTTCAAATTTGCCCTCCAATTTCTCGCTAATTTTATTTTATATATTTTCAATTTTTTGTTTAAACAGGCAATGATGGGGATAATTTATTTCTTATTTCTTGCGTTTAATTCTGACGAGGATGCGGGAAGTAAGGGAGACAGTAAAACGAGTACAACAATGTCGAGCGAAGATGATTCTTTAGAAGAAGCTCGACGCATAATGGATAAATACAAATGATTTGTATTTTATTTTTATTTGTATTATCTTTTTTACCAAATACAGTCAAATAGTAAAAAAAAATGTTACATAATTAATTATAACATTTCCATGTTATCACTGTATAGTTGTCAAGTATAAGAGAGTATTTTATTAAGAAGTTTGTTTATATATACATAAATAAATTACAAAATTAACATGAGAAGCGGAATTGCTTCATCCTTCCATCAGATTCGCGCTAAAATTACCCTAGACTAATCACACAAATTGATTTCCTCAAATATTTTAAAATAACTTATAATAAGGCAATAAAATTAATCTAATATCTTCCATAATACGAGTAGGATTTTTTTTTTGTTATCTGACTCGTAAAATTATCGCAAACTAATTACCTTTTATATATACTAGTTCATGTCATGCACAAAATTCATCATGATTATGAAATACATATGGTGTGGGCTCATGATTATTTTGTCGATAAATAAAAAGTAATGACAAACAAGTATTTTATTTATTATTATTATATATGATATCGATGTCTCTACAATATTCATTTGATATGTATCCAATCCAGTTATATTTTTTTAGTTTAATTTGAGATGGGTCCTACTCCTACCAAGTAATATATTAACAAAAGATTGAAAATAAATATTGAGGGTTACATGTAAAGGAGCATTTTTCACAGTAACCCTACTTAATAAAATAATTCGGAAACTAACCTTGTTTTAAAAAAATTCTAAAACTAACCCAAACCGGATTTTAAAAACCCGATATTACTTGATTTTAAAAACTCGGTAGTCTAATTGCATAAAAGTGCACTTAGTTGGACTGATTAAATAAAAAGTATAACATGTTTTAAAATCCCGGTCATATTTTTTTGTTTGCAAAAAACATATACATGTCCCCATATTTTATCCTCTAGTCTTGTATGTCATAATATAATTAAGTAACATGATAATTGACGTAAATAATAATTACTTAGTCTATAATTAATATTTATTATAATTACTGAATTTGAATTAATATTAATCTATTTTTATTTTTTAATTATATATTTTTGAATTATCATGTTAATTATGTGTGTCAAATGAAACAAAGAAAGTATAATATCTTGTCGCGCGGGGGGGGGGGGGGGGGGGGGGGGGGCGGTAATCTAGGAAAGACTAAAAGACTACTGTGAGAAAATTTCAAAAAAATTTAGGGAGGCAGTAGTATATAATTTTTTAATTATGTCGTAAAATACACTGACATAATCACATATATATACTACCGCTCAAAAATCTACGGAGGGCAGCTGTCCCCCTAGTCCCTTAATAAATCCGCTACTGATTAGTTAGGAAAGTTTGATGAATGACATATTTAAGTTTACTCTTGTAGGCGGGAAGAAAATTCGCCTTATTTTAGAAGAAATAAATAGTTGAATCTCGAAAAATGAAGGTTTTTTTAAGATAATTAGAAAATTTTGTTTTTTTATTTAAAATGCCCCTAATGGGTTTCAGAATTATTTTCAATTTTGTCATCGGACTTCAAAAAATGCTTCTAACTTGTAAACATGTATAATTCATGACATTTACTCCAATGAAATAAGTTTTAACTTTTAACTACTGACATACAATGAGTTTTGTGTGACACAATTCATGTAAAAATGATTCTTACCAAATGTAAATCATGACAGTTTCGTGGGAGTAAGAAGGGATATATTTATATATCTTGGTTCCTCAAAGTTTGTAGACTTTATAATTTAATTAATGAATTTATTGATGAATTTTCACATGCAAATAAGATATTGGAGGATAATCTATACTTACATATTAATTAACGGGCAAATGTTTTCCCTTCACTTCACTGGATAATATACCTAAATCGAGAAGTTCGGTAAACTTCGTGAAACCATCTTTTGGATCTGCATCGACTCAAAACGCAATTGTAGGTCTAGCTCATTTATCGAAGAAACATAGCGATACTTCTCTCGATGTGTCCTCAAAAAGCAGTATGAAAAATTGGGCTAGATCGGTCTTTACAGTGATAATTCTTTTTTTTTGAAGGATTGACAAGCGCGATACGCGCTCGATCCATTCTTTTTTATAAAATAAAAATAAAAAAGTTTTGTACACAAAAAATATTTACACAAGCTCCTCTAACAAAATATGTAATATATAATCTAACAAAATCTACCCCACTTGTTAGTTATGTCTCTCACTACCGAAACGAGGAGGCATTGTATCCGTGCCTTTCGTCTAAATATGCGTTGATTTCGTTCATTCCAAATGGTCCAAATTGTGGCGAGCCATTGCGTGTCCCAAAGACTTGTATCGATAGAAGTTAATTGTTTTCTCGTTTGGAGCCACATTTCTTCAATCGAGAGAGTCGAAGTACAAATGACCGGGTTCACCATGAGCCAAAGGATCCTAACAAATGGGCAATCATATAGAAGATGATAGGAAGTTTCTTGCGATGTTGAACAAAGTGTGCAACTTGGCTCGTGAGGCCATCCCCTCTTGCGCAAGTTATCCGATGTTAAAATGCGGTTATTCATCACTAGCCAACCAAAAATTTTGACCTTCAAGGGAGCTCGAATTTTGAAGAGGAGGTTGGTCCACCGACACTCGAAGCCCGGATGAGACATTCTTTCATAGATCATTGCCGAACTAAATCTCGGCGGGTTGTCATTATTGCTATGAAATTTGGATCCTTGTGGCGAGTTCCCTAATAGGGATTTGTAAAGCGGCAACAACAGTGATAATTCTTACAAGCGAAGCATTTAGGTTTGGGCCTATCTATGATTTCATTACAAATTCAATTCGTAACGGACCACAACAATTTGGGCCGAATAATCTGAGTTTTATAAGAACTTGGAAGGCAAAATCCAAGCTTATTTTGAACAAATCGGGAAACAAAGATTTGGAGGATCTTAGAAGACAAAGTAGCTCTATCAATTGATGGGCTCGTTATTAGAAGAATGCACTGCTGTTATATTGTTTTTTAGTAAGTATTTTTGTTTAGTTTAAAATTGCTTATACTAAGTGCTTTCTTCTAGTAAGTAATATAGAAGAAAGAAAAAAAAGTAAGCAAATATAACGAAAGTGATTAAACTCTTGACTAATTTACATTGATTTATTGCAATGACTTGGGATATTCCTTGCATCACATCCAAAAATCTGTTGGAATTAGGGTTGGATTTTATTTATCGCCATAGAGAAATTATGAGGATTTTTCTTTGGGGATCAATATCTGATTATAAGGAGTCAAAAGTATTCAGGTTTAATCATCAAACAGATAGATTATAAGAAATCAAAGTAACTTTGACTTCTATCTTGCCACATTCACTAGCAATAGCCTCGACATAATCACCAAAGTATTCAGGTTTAATCAACAAATGGGCGCATGCAGAGTCCCTCAGATTCGCGCGAATTATAAGAGACGACGAACACGGTACGGTCAATAACTTCCTCGACAGAGGGATCGGGTCCCCATGACCAACGTCGAGGCTCTCGTCAGATTTCTTATCGAACATCACCACCGTCATATCTGCATCCCCGTCTATCGAAGCAGTAACGGTGCCCCATACATTACCAGTGTTGTCATTCTCGATAAACTTCATCTCCACTTGGGTAATTACGGCATTTTGCATTATGCTGAAAGTTACTGCAAAAATACCGCATTTCCCATCTTTTTTGTCTTCAAATATGTCAATATATACTTTGTCGTGTTTAGCACGTGATTCGCTATGGGAGTATAATCAGCCTTCCAGCAAAACATTGTCTCCTTCGAGGAGACGAACGCCGAGTGAAAAAGCTTCCATGCACCAAGTTGCTCTATCGGGGCCGGTTAATGGGATCGTATCCATAGGCGCGTTTGTCAATGGATCTTTCTTGTTGCGCTTAAAAAGGTGGATCTTCCCAAACATGTCTTTGAGCACGATTTTTCCGTGTATTTTGCATTCGGATGTCCCTTTCAAATCGAGAACACGCACCGAGAATATGTATGCCAAATCGGTGTTAGATTCGATCTTGTTCCTTCCTTCGGGAGTAATCTGCACACGATTCGGTTCCGACGCCTTGTCATCTTCTGATGGAGAACACGGATTCGAAATGCCGCGTTTACTTAATTCATTCAGGGCCTTGGGAAGAAGAAAAAAGAATTAAAAAGGAAATCTTGGTTCGAAAAGAATTTTCAAGATTAATTATGTGAAAAGGAAATAAACGCACGACTTTGAATAAAGCTAATCAACTTACTTCAGAAAAGTTAGAGGCATCAAAGCCAATCCCACGACCGAAATACTCATCGTCGTCGTATTCATCGTCGTCACGATACTTCGTGAACCTTGACTTGGCACACGCCATTCGTGCCGCTTTAGGCTTCGAGGTTAGCTACTAACTGATCGAAAGAGAAGGGGGGGGGGGGGGGGGGGGGGGAAGAAATCGAAAATGAAAAATTTAGTGAAGAATGAAGGTGATTTCGTTCATGCGTTGAATATATTTTAATGAATATTTAATGATATGTTCTAATTATCACGTTAATTAAATGTAATAGTACAAATATGGAGAATACGGCAGGTACATTTTGGAGGAGAGTATTTTTTTTTAATATCAGTTTACTGTTAATGCGTTGAAAAAAAATATATATAAAATTTTATTGTACTCCAAAATGTACCTGCCGTATTCTCCATATTTGTACTATTACATTTAATTAACGTGATAATTATAACATATCATTAAATATTCATTAAAATTTATTTCAATTTATGAATTCGAATAAATATTAATTATATATTAAGTTAATAGCTAACGTGTACTAGTTATCATTTTAATTAAATATACTAATTAGAACATAGATGATGTTATGGTAAAATCTGGGGTAATATATCATATTTTGATTTCTCTCGACTTTTGAGATTTCTCTCGACTTTTCAAAAGTCGCTTTGGTGATTGTAATTATATCTGTTTAATAATTCTCGACTTTTGAAAAGTCGATCATTGTAACATCTCGAGAGTGTTATTTCAGGAATTATCAAATTATGTTGGCTATTTAATCATTTGCAAATTTATTTCGTGTACAAATCAAAATTTTCCTTTTAGATATACACGTTAAATTATAATGACGTTTTGTAAAGACACACATGTGAAATTGTTCCAATTATTTATTGAAATCTTTTAAAACCTCGATAAGAACGCAAGTCCCACAAGCACAAGAAGCTATTGAAGGATTCTTGCATTATCTAGGGAAAATGAAATGAGGATTCCGAATTTGAAAGATATCGTTTTCTCGCATGTGTTGTTTGATGTGCAAGAATTATATAATGGAAATCGAAATCTTGTGTTTGATGTGAAGGAAAATTAAAAAGAAGTTGAAATGAATTTGGTTGATGTAAATATTAGTTTAACAGATTATGTATTTACAAAATTTGCATGAAATAATTATTATAAATGATAATTAATTTAAAAATTATCATAAAATAATATAAAACAATTAAATCCAAACAAACAAACATGAATAACTAAGCAAACACTTAATTAAGAAAATCAATTACGGACAAAACGAGTAATTATTGACAAAAGAAGTAGTCAGTTATGGCAATAAAAATCAATACCCAAAAACCCTAGCTGAATAAATGCAATCAAATAAATTATGGAAATACAAATCAATATCTGTATTTGTAGAAATTATAGAGAATAAAAGGCAAGACAAAGTAGAGGTTTAAAGAGTCAATTATTGTCGCAATTAATTATTGAGAAATAGAAAGATATTACTCCAAGAAACCTTGTATCAAAAATCCTAGATCCGAAATCTTGTGTCCAAAAACTCAAAGAGAGAGAGAGAGAGAGAGAGAGAGAGAGAGAGAGAGAGAGGGGCCAGCGATAGAAAGTGAAGAGGCGTGAGAAAACCTTGGCGGGAAGAGATAGAGAAAGTAGAGTCTTTCAGTGTTTTCTCGAAAAATTTGCCGGACATCAAATGAGAGAAAGAGGGTATAAAGGACATGGACATGGGAATTGGTATTCCCGTTATTTCTTTCAAATCAAACAACACAGAAAAGTAGTTCTACCGAAAAGTAATGTTTTTTCTTGTAAAATCTTGCAAAATACTTCTAATCAAACGGACCCTAAATAAAATTGGGCCGAACCAACACAAGTTACATAACCCATATCTGATATCTCTCTCTCTCTCTACCCGGTCCGGCTCTCCGTACACCGCCTCTCCGAGCTCAGCTATGGCGGTCGCGGCTACCTGCCGTGCAATTTCAAGTCCTCTCCCACTACTTCCCTCCTCCCGCTTTTACGGCACCGCCTCCTCCTTTCATTTCGCTAAACCTTACCCAACATCACCATCCAAATTTCCGTCAATTTGTTTGCATCTTCGCTCTCGCTCTCCTCTTCCTGTCGTCGCCGCCCAATCAAATATCTTCAGAGGTCTCTCTCTCTCTCTCTCTCTCTCTCTCTCTCTCTCTCTCTCTCTCTCTCTCTCTCTCTCTCATGATTTCGAAATATGCACTCAATGTGTTTGATGTAATTACATTCATAAAATCTCCAACAAATTAATATGATCCATGAAGGGGTGTCAACGGTTCGGATCCAGTTCGGATAGTGGTCATACCAGATCCATATCCATATTTTTTTTCCGGATACGGAATTACCCGGATCCGGATACGGTTCGGATAATAAACGGATACGGATACGGTTCGGATATTGTCGGATACGAATACGGATACGGTTTTCTTTCGGATATTAAAACGGATACTATGTTATCATAACATAACTTACTTTTTACTTTTTAGCTATAAATATATATAATTTGTGACATGAACGATAAATATGATTATATTTAAACGTAATTTTACGATTGTGAGTTTAAATCACTCACAAATCATTAATTTGTATATGATTTTTCAACTAATATCAAATATAATACATAAAAATAATATATAATATGCGTATCCGGATCCGGTTCCGGATACTCGAATCTGGTTCCGAGTATTCGGATCCTAAAAATACCCGGATCCGGAACACGGATCCGGTCCCAGCACCAAAAACGAATATCGAATCCGGTTCCGGATCCTAAAATTAGCAACCAGATCCATATCCGGATCCACTCGGATCCGGATATTTTTTTCGAATCCGGATATTTGTTCGGATACGGTTCGGGTCGGTTCGGGTAATATCCACACCATTGACATCCCTAGATCCATCTCAAATATTAATATTATTTTTATTTCAGCTGTTCAAACTTCCATTAAGGTTGGCAAAAATGTAATCGAAACAGGAACCAGTTTCGTACCTGTAAGTATTCATTGATTCTTTTCATTCGTCATACATATTTTGTCAAAATGAATATTTTTCTTTTATTATTTGAATTCAGGAATCGGTACCGAGACCAATAGCAAAGATCGGTGTAGGCGTTGTTTCTGCATTTGTATCGATTTTTCTTTTTAAATCCATTCTCTCCACCGCCTTTTTCGTATTGGTATGAACATAACTATCTTACATTTTTCTTAAATTTCAAATTTGCCCTCCAATTTCTCGCAATTTTTTTTTATTTAAACAGGCAATGATGGGGATAATTTATTTCTTATTCGTTGCGTTTAATTCTGACGAGGGTGCGGGGAGCAAGGGAGGCAGTAAAACAAGCGAAGATGATTCTTTAGAAGAAGCTCGACGCATAATGGATAAATACAAATGATTTTATCTTATTTTTATTTTTATTATTTTTTTGCCAACTACAGTTAAATGGTAAAAAAAAATGTTACAGAAATTAATTATAACATTTCCATGTTATTATTTGTATAGTTGTTAAGGACAAAGGAGTACTTTTATTTAAAAAAAAACAAGATTTGATAAGTAAAATCATGAGTTTACTCTATTTAATTTTTCTAATAATTACGCATGAATTATGATGCATTCAAAGTTTTAATTGACGATTCTTTAAACATTAAACCATAAAAAGCATTCAAAGTGATGCAGCACTGAGACCATTTTATCGCTCGAAAAAAGGAAAAATCAAGCTAGCTTGAAATATGCAGACTTAAACTTGTAATTTGGAGACTCTTAACACCTACATAGAAAAATAAAAGGGAATTGAGTGAGATAACTGATAATAATACAAAGAACAATAATAGTCAATAAAAAACTGTAAAATTTGCGCAATTTGATTGTTCGATGCAGATATATTTGCATTCTAGATAATGCAATGCTGAAATTGAGGAAACGATTGATCCTATATAAATTTCATATTTCACAAGGACAAAAGCGGAAATTTGACGGAAACAAAAATCAATTTGCTAATTTTTCTATATGACTGCTACTAAACCCTAGATTGGAAAGGACGAGGGAATTTATTATGAATGTAGCCCCCTAAAATCAACAAATTTTCACAATTTACCAGAGTATATATGTAACCACTAAAATCAAGCCAAAACTAACTAGGTGGAATGTTCAATTTTAGATGAAATTCATGAATTACCTTCAAGAAAGATCTGTGTCGTCAAAATCATCAGGGAAGGCGTTGAAGAAATCAGAATCGACAGGGGTTAAATGCTTATCGAAGTCAGCTAAGACGTCAACTGGATCCGCTCCGTCATCAACCTCCATCATCATGCTAGATCCGATTCCTCCGCTGAGGACGCTGGCGGCGATGTCGTCCTCCTCATCCATCTCGACAATTGACATCGGGTGGTGCTCGAAGCGAGGGGTCTTCTCGGTGTCCGCCGCGCCGAAAAGAGCACCGCCGAAAGGATCACCGCCGGCTGTTGTTGAATTATTCATCTCTCTCTCTCTCTTCTCTCTTCTGTCCCTGCTCCCTTCTTCCAGCAATCCGATGGAGGAAGTGTTGCTTGTTATAGTAACGGGTGCAGAACCTAAATGGAGCGGATACGGATCTTATTATTATTTTTTATACCCGTCGGGTTAGATTCATGGACATGGACATAGTGTGTTGCCACGGGTGCGGGTCGGGTCCCGAGCCCAAACGGGTGTGGCGGGTGCGGGTCTAGACGGGTGCGGGTCGGCGGGTTTGGCGGGTGTGCCGGGTGCGGGTTTGGGCGGGTGGGTTTGGAGGGATGGGGAAAACCCGCCCTTAGACCCGGCGGGCGAGACGGGTCCCGGGCGGGACGGGCGGGTCGACGGGCGGGCGGGTCCCGGCGTGAATAGTGATTTTAAAAAAAAAAAAAAAAAATTGAAAAAAATTGAAAAAAAATTAAAAAAAAATTGAAAAAATTGAAAAAAAATTGAAAAAAATAAGAAAACAAATTTCAATATGAAAAAAAGTTACTCTCCTCCTTTATTAAATTATATTATATATTAAATCTTAATATGTGATAAATCATCTTAATTAAATGATAAATTATGGGAATAAAATTTTAAAATCTAATTTATCATAATTTTTATATTTTTTGCATTATTTAATTGTTCATCATTTTTATATTTTTATATTTTTTAATTGTTCATCATTTTTAAATTGTTCATCATATTTATCGTAATTAAATGATAAAGTTACTCTCCTCGTATATTTGCATTATTTAATTGTTCATCATTTTTATATTTTTATATTTTTTAGAATAAAAAAATAGATTGGTAAATAAATTTAAAATCTAATTTATCATAATTTTTTATGGTTTGTACATGACTACGGTCCGCATGTTCTTGTGGTTCTTCTTTGGCCTTAATATGTTTGTCGGCATGTCTATTAAATGAGTTGGTACCATTTGCGCTAGTATACAAATATTCGGCTTTACAATTGCGTACCTTACACCTTGCGCTTACACAATTTCCTTCATCATCGAGTGTCATCTCGAAGAAACGCCAAAATGGCTTGGTGTATTTTGCTTTCTTTCTTTTCTTAGAAGCCGTCGGCACCGCCGGGTCGACCTCCGTTTCTACTTGAATTTCGACGTCCTCGGAAGTGGTGGCATGAACGGTTGTGCTAGAACCACCCGTTCCACTTGAATAGTTATGCGGAGATGATTGAGGATAAACATTAAGGTCTTGTGCAAATTGTGGTGATGGTTGAAAATATGAAGGAAGGAAATTGGGATTATGTGGATAATTTTGAGGAGGGAAATTGGGATTTTGTGGATAATTAGGGGGAGGAAAATTGGGATTTTGTGGATAATTAGGAGGAGGAAAATTGGGATAAGTAGGTGTAGGATAATTGGGATTTTGTGGATAATTGCTTGTATCACCGAAAATAGCATCACTTAATCGTCGTCCAAATTCTTCGTTGTTTGAATCAAACGTGTTTTGAGGGTTGTTGTTAGATGGAGATGCTATTTTTCACTACAAAAAATATTATTCCAAAAAAGTTATACAAACAATTTTAGTTAACATTTTTTAATTACAAAATGTAAGCATATAACTATTTCTCTCCTAATAAATAAAAATCCGAATAAAAAAAATCTATAAAAATCCAAAAATAAAATTATATTAAGAAAAATAAATAATAAGATTGGACCTTCATACCTCAAATTTTTCCAAGCGATGTCGAATTTTTGAGATTTTTTTAGGATACCTCCAACAACTAAATATAACTAAATAACTAATATAACTATTTTTTTTGGATTTTTTTTATATAAACGAATTTAAATAAAATATAAAAAATATTTAGAGCTTTAAAATAAGAATATGAGAGTTTGAGTGTAGAGAATATGAGAGATTGATAGTTGGTTGTGTGAATTAATGAATTGGAGGTTGGGGGATTTTATAGAGGTAAAAATTGGAGCGTTATACAGTGTTTTGGAGCGTTAAACAGTGTTTTGGAGCGTTAAATAGTGAACAGCGAATAGTGAATAGTGAACAGTAAATAGTGAACAGTGAACAGTACGGGTCGCGCGCGGGTGCACGGGCGGGTCGGGTCGGGTTGCACAGTGACGGGTTTGCCAAACGGGCGGGTTTACACGGGTTTAGTGGTAACCATTGGTTGAAACCCGCCCTTGGACCCGTACCCGTTGACCCGTCGGGTTTCAACCCGTTTGCCAAACGGGCGGGTCGGGCGGGTCAAAATCCCGGGCGGGTCGGGTCGGGCGGGACCCTTACGGGTTTTGGCACTACACTACATGGACATAGACTGAATGATTACTTAATGGATAATAATATTAACAGAAAATAATATTATTGAAAACAAAAAATTTAAACTTGAAACAGTAATTTAATTTTTAAATCAAATATGTATTTATAATTAATGATTTTAGGATAAAATATATAAATTATTGGAATTGTGTGGATATAAATATATAAATTGATGACATTAATTAATAAATATGTATCATAAATCAAATATTATATATTTGATCAAATTTGTGATCAGATTATGCGTCTCTATCGTTACTTTTGTGGATAGCATGAATAGAATATGTACATTATGAAACTACATAATATTATCATTGTTGGTGGAATTATGTCTCGGAACAAATTTGTAATTTGTTTATTCATACTATATTTATATATGAACAGTTTTTATTACAAAATTGTGTAAAATTCGTGATCGATTTATGTGTATCGATTATTATTATTATTTTTGTTTAATTTTGTATGCGCAGGAGTCCAAACAATGAGATCGTGATTCGTGAGTGGTTTTTTCGATCACATTATGGACGATGACTTTGATAATGAAACTGTTCGTTGCATTGTCATTTTCTTTTTCTTCTCGGACATCTAGCATCTTCTTTTCCTCCAACGATATCAAGAATCACCTCAAAAATCTCCTTGAGTATGTCCGGTCGTAATACATATCATGCCATTTTCACATCTAATTTTGATGAAGTTTAATTATTCATAATTTTCTAAAATGATTTGCACAAATTCAAAATTCGTTGAAAACCTAATCTTATATAAACTTCCGATTTCGATTAAAATATATATATATATATATATATATATATATATATATATATATATATATATATATATATATATATTAATTTTCAAAAAAAAAATAAAAAAAAGAAAAGAAAAAGAAAAGCGTAGTCCCTTAATCTGTCCCGGTAGTCGGTAATAGTCTTGTGTATGAAGTTTACATGATTTACATTTTTTTATTATTTTAAATCCGGCTTCTTAAAACTCAAAAGATCTTGTTAGTTCTAGAATTTTCTTAGAGTTACACTGACGTAAGCGGCCTTATCTACTGCGTGATATTTATGATATAAAAACTGAGAGCTGATATCCAACGCTGGATCAAGTATCAACCGAATTGACGTCAGAGATTATGCGCATAGAATAATTATGCGGCTCCCGTAGAACGACTATTCAATTCAGCGCAACCGTCAATATCTTCTATGATTTTTATCTCATCCATTCAGACAGTCCTGTTAAAATAATTAATTAATTAATCATATTAGTTTTTATTATTTATCTGATTAATAATTATTTGAGACCAAAGGATCGAATTAATTACTGATATTAGTTTTATTGTTTGTTACTCGATATTTTTATCCTGAGAGGATAATTTACAAGGAGATGATGCTGACGTGGCATTTTGTGAATCGTTAGATTAAGTTTTACCGTCACGAGATGATATCGCAGAGAAAGATAATTATGCGGAACTAATCATTTACTTACTCCGAGAAGCAAGCGGAGCTATAAATGCAGTCCTCCATTTCGAGGTCATCATCACATCGCGTGTTAATTCCTCTTTCTTACTTCCGTATTTCTCAATACAACTGCTACAGTACTACTCGATAATCAACAAGGATAACAATGGAGAAAGCAATCAACAGGCAGAGAGTTCTTCTTCAGCACTTGGTTCCTTCTTCTTCTTCCACTGATTCGCCTCTCCTATCGGTACTGGATCTCTCTTTTCTCGTAGTTTTCTTGTTTAATTTGGTGAATATTGATTTGATTTGATTTGATTTGATTTGACTGATTTTTGCAGGCGTCGATCTGTGCTGCTGGGGATAGCGCGGCTTATCAGAGGAGCTCTTCGTTCGGCGATGATGTCGTTATTGTTGCGTGAGTGTTTTTTTGTTGTTTATTTATTCTCTTAATTGAAATGTCAATTAGGAGCTTGAAAACGAATGTGAGATTATATTAAACACTGGATATTTTGAGCTCATAAATTAGTAAAAACATAACGTAATTAGTCAATTTTTTTACAAAATTTACCAGTGGATATGCTAAGTAAAAAGCTAATTAAAGCTAGCAGGAAGCCAAATTTAATGAAATTGATTATGTGAACTTTGTGATACCGATCTGGTTTCTCATATTGTTTCCTTTTCTTTGTGGTTTTGTAGTGCTTATCGAACTCCGATTTGCAAGGCTAAACGAGGTGGATTCAAAGACACATTTCCAGAGGATCTCCTTGCCACTGTTCTCAAGGTTTGATCCTTAACCAAATCCATATGAAGTCTTTCAATCTGAAATTCATGGATTGATAATTTTATGACTTCAATTTTTTTTGCGAGTTGTATATTTGTAAAAATAAATGCTATTTTTTTCCTAATTTATTAGGCAGTATTGGACAACACCAAAATAGACCCAAGTGAGGTTGGTGATATTGTGGTCGGTTCGGTTCTTGCACCAGGAGCACAAAGGGCTAACGAATGCAGGATGGCAGCTTTCTATGCTGGTTTTCCTGGTAATTTTTACTTGATTTCTATAGTTTTATAAGGACATATATGTATATTGAAGTTCTTTCAGGGGCACAAATGATAATTTATCTTTTTTTTCTATTATACCAGAAACGGTGCCTCTCAGAACAGTGAATCGTCAGTGCTCCTCTGGTCTTCAGGCAGTTGCTGACGTGGCAGCTGCTATAAAAGCTGGATTCTACGACATAGGTAACTAATACAAGATCCCTTATTTCAAATACTGGATTTTTCTGTTTCATCATAGATTAAGACGAGAATTGGGATTTGAAATCCAGGAATCGGAGCTGGGCTGGAGTCCATGTCATCAAACTCTGTTGCATGGGAAGGGGGCATAAATCCAAAGGTGAACTTGGTCCAGAAGGCACAAGATTGTCTTCTACCAATGGGAATTACCTCTGAAAATGTGGCGCACCGGTACGGTGTGACCAGGCAGGAACAAGACCAGGCTGCTGTAAGTTTTGAAAAATTTCAAATATAAACTTGCATAATTTAGAATGTCAAATCTGAACTTCCAAAATTGAAAATTGTGAAATTTAGCTCGAATCACATAAACGCGCTGCTGCGGCTACAGCATCTGGGAAATTCAAGGATGAAATTGTCCCCGTCAAAACAAAGGTAGGAAAATAAAACCGAAATATTTTGAAAATATATCATTTGTTATTATTAACTTACCGTGATCTTTTGAAATAGATTGTAGACCCAAAAACTGGAGACGAGACGGAAGTGACGATCTCCATTGACGATGGGATAAGGGCAGAGACGACTCTTTCGGGTCTTGCTAAGCTGAGAACAGTGTTTAAGAAGGATGGAACCACTACTGCTGGTACGATAATATATCGACTATGTTTTTTCTCGTACCAGTGAAAGTACCATTTTCTTATACCAGTTTTATTGATGTAACAGGAAATTCTAGCCAAGTGAGTGATGGTGCTGGTGCAGTGCTTCTCATGAGGAGAGACCTTGCTTTGAAGAAAGGTCTCCCCATTCTCGGTGTTTTCAGGTTTTCCTCGATAAATTAAATTTCTGCAAATAAATTTAACCATAAATTATCTGATTTAATAATTATTTTGGGGGTTGTACAGGAGTTTCGTTGCTGTTGGTGTGGACCCGTCAGTGATGGGAATTGGTCCAGCTGTCGCAATCCCAGCCGCTGTAAAAGCTGCAGGTCTTCAGATCGAAGATATTGATCTTTTTGAATTGAACGAGGTACAAAATAATTTCTTTCTTAAATTACAAATAAATTTGTTTAAAACTTAAACTATGCTGATTTTGATTTTGTTATTTGTATAATGTAGGCATTTGCATCCCAGTTTGTTTATTGCTGCAAGAAACTTGAACTCAATCCTCAGAAGGTTAATGTGAACGGAGGCGCAATTGCCCTTGGACACCCTCTCGGTGCTACTGGTACTTAAAACCTAATATGCTTTTGAGATTATTTTGGTTAATTTTAGTAAATAAAGATTTCAGTATTTTATATGGTTTTGTGTTTTGATAATTTTAGGAGCTCGATGTGTGGCCACATTGCTGAACGAAATGAAACGAAGGGGTAAAGACTGCAGATTTGGCATTGTCACCATGTGCATTGGTTAGTAGTCCTTGTCTCTCGTGAATCTTTATTCATGCAAGATATTTTTTGTGTTTTTGATTAATCTGAATATATTGTTGAAAATGTAGGATCTGGAATGGGAGCCGCAGCGGTGTTTGAAAGGGGCGACGGTGTAGACGCACTCTCGAATGCGCGCAAGATTCCATCGCACAATTTCTTATCCAAGGATGCCACTGTTTGAGCTCAAGCTCGAGTTGATGACTAATAAAACAAAGTTAAAACTGAACGATTATGTTTATGCCGTTCTTGGCTGTTATTTCAAAATAATATAGCGAGTTGATGAAGGAATAAAGAATGTAATTGATTATTTTTCTTGTTTGATTAAAAGAATGGTTTTAGATATATTAATTCTTCGATTCTATGGATTAAAATAATAAAAAAGAAAATTATTAATTCACAACACCCAATAAAATGTATATCAATCACAACAAAGCAAACATTTTAAAAGAAAAAGAAACCAATCCAAATCCTCGATAAACAAAACCAAAGCTCAAACTAATAACAAATAATGCGCCTCTTCAATCAGTGGTGTCTCATGAACGATATGACTCGGGACGCTTGGGTTTGCTCTGCACGACCTTCTCAATCTTCTCCAATATATCAGGCGTCAGAAGTGGAATCACGTCTATAGCCTTCATGTTCTCTAAAATCTGTTACTCACATAATAAACGTGTATTTATCAGCACGACAAAATATTAAGGGCTTGTTTGGATGTCTAGGAAACATGAGGTTAATCTCAGTTTAGGAAAATAATACTAGAAAAGTCTTATTCCATATTTGGATCAGCCTTTAAGGAATTTATAGTAAATACAGGTTAAGGAAATTTCAGGAAACTTCATATAGAAAATGGGTGATAAAAAAAACTGCGCAATTTGCTCAGTTTTTTCTAGTTTCATCTAGGTACACAATAAAAAAACTATTTTTCTCTCCCCATGATTTACTCCTCCCTGTTCACAAACCGAGAAAAATACTCTTCTTCTTCTAGCTCCTTCTTCGACGAGATCGCCGACTATTTCACTGATCAGATATATTTTCCTTGTTAATCTCGTTTTCCTCTTTCTAATGAGATCCATTACTCAACTATATTTCTCTATCTTTGTTGTTGCATGCTTGAGAGAGACAAAGATCAAAACCGATCTTAAATTTGAGAGGCGAGTAGCAACAGTACCAATGGCAACAACACAAGTAAGGATCTCATTTATTTTTATAGGAAAATGACACTTTTTTTTTTCATTAGAGGGGGGGTTAATAGATAGGGTTTATATAGCCAATTTTGTTGAAACTTCATATCTTACTCTCCAATGGTTAAATTGATCCAAATCAATCTTAAATTTGAGATTTCTAAAGGTTCAGATATAATTTTTGAGGAAATGTTAAAGAATGTAGTGCGAGAACAAAAACATATAGAAATGTTGCATACCAAAACAGCTCTTTATTCAAACGGGGAACTTATCCCCCTAATTTCATTGTTTAAAGACTTGCTTTTACATTGTTTGTATACTTGTCAGTTGTTAAATATTGTACATAGTGTTATAAATTATTAATATTAATAATATTAATATTCTAACTTAATTGCATTCTCATTTGTTCAGGTCATACCCTAACAGTAACCCCCTCCTCTTACAAAGTATATTCTAAATTCTAAATTACACGCAAGAATTAATTGCTATGTATTACTAGTTAAGTCAATTTGACTAGTTCAGTATTGAAGGAATATAATTGCATTTTTTTTTTTTTTTTTTTTGTAATATAATTGGAAAATTTAATTTGTGAAGATGAACAACAAATTGTCACTGTATAAAGGGGGCAGTGTAATGGAATTGTGAAGATGAAGATCACCAATACATTAAATCGAAAAATACTACGAAATTTAGTCGAAAAGGTAGGGCATTTAATGTTATTAGTGGTGCAAGGGTAATGAGATAGAAACAAGTGATGAAGTAGCACAGTAATGGTGACCATGGATGCATCATCGAAATTTAGATATTTTTTCTATTTTATTATTTTAATTTCGTGATTTCAATTGTATTAAGGATCTTCAGTTGTTTTAGTTGTAATACTAAATTTTAGTTGAATTTTCTTTTCAGTTTGTAGTTTTTACATTTTTTAAATGTTTGCTAATTTTGATCAAGTCTAAATGAACATTAGTTATTTTCCGTAATTGAGCAAACAATAATTGATGAAAATAAAATTGTTAGTTAAATTTTATTATTTAGATTTAAATCTCAGAGATTTATGAAGAAAATCGTGTATTTGATACTATGTTTGGTTATAAAAATAAAGCTAATCAATGAAGAATTTTTTTTTGTCTTGTACTAACTAATTTTATCATGGTCTATGGTCAAAAAATATTATAATAGTATGTTTTCAAAACATTAATTTTTCCTAGATATTCCCTAGACATATTCCTATAATCAATCCAAACATATATTTATATTTTTTGGATTAAACTTTCCTTATTCTTTGGGAATTTCCATTTCACAATCCTAATCCCTATAAATATACTATCCTAAACTATAAAATACTTGTGCATCCAAACAAGCCCAAAATATAAGATTATTGCTTATAATAATACCTGGCTTTCTTTGGTCGCGCCGGTAATAACCGATGAGACATTTGGGTTCGAAGCACACCACGCAATTGCAAGTTGAGGCAAAGGAACACCCAATTCGTCCGCAATTGGTTTCAAACCGTTCACTTTTCTCAGCACATCATCCACCAATGATCTACTCGCCAGATTCTATTCATATAATCAAATTTTCGTCGTGTCAAAAATTTCGAGTTTTTGGTAGAATAATGATGTAAGAACTAACCTTGTAGTTTTCCAAGGCGAAACGACTGTCAGCAGGAATATTCCCTTTGGTGTACTTTCCAGTGAGGACCCCCGAAGCGAGTGGGCTCCACGTCGTCAGTCCCAATCCGTACGTACTGTACAGTGGTAAATACTCCACTTCGACCTTGTGGCGAGAGAGGAGGTTATATTCGGGCTGTTCGACAATGGGGCCTACTAAATCGAGGCGATTCGCTACGGCCCAGGCCTCGGTGATCTGCTGCGCGGACCACTCGCTGGTTCCCCAATAGAAGGCCCAGCCTTGGTCGATAACGTGATTCATTGCACGAACCGTCTCTTCAATCGGAGTCGCTCCGTCTGGCCTGTGACAGTACAGAAGGTCCACGTACTCCATGTCCAATCTTTTAAGAGATGCCTTTGTGCCTGAAAATTGGAAATTGAGAGAATTTCATGGATCTCAAATCAATTTATCCAAATTACCTTCTACGATATGCTTTCTGGACAAGCCTTTGTCGTTGGGGCCAGATCCGCCCCAGAAGATCTTAGTCGATATGACCAAATCAGATCTGCGCCAGCCCAGCTCGCGAATCGCCTGACCCATGATCTCCTCGGCTCTGCCATTGGCGTAGACCTCGGCGTTGTCGAAGAAATTGACCCCGTGATCGCGGCAGCACTGGAGAAGAGCCTTGGCGTCCTTGACATCGAGCTGGTTGCCGAAACTAACCCATGCGCCGTAAGAGAGCTGGCTGACCTTGAGCCCTGAACGACCAAGATTGTTGTACTGCATTGCTTGCCTCTAGAACTTCTGGAGGAAACTGTAAGCAAGCCAGGAGTGTACAACAAGTGCTGTGCTTTCTGGAAGAAGACGGATATTAAAGAGGGGAATTTGCATTTAGGCCCTTATGTTATGATCAAATTGTAAAAAGGAACCGAGTAAGATCTGGTCAAGGTACTCAGCATGTGAATTATTAAAGATGAAATTGATTAACATAACAACAATAGATCTGAATATATAATTGAAAATAAAAATGTTTAATTTGCAACATTATACTCTTGTAATAATAAACTTTTGTAAGTAAAATTCTTCATATAATTATTATTAATAAAATATTACTGTACTCCATATAAATATAATCAAAATAACGAAGTTATATTTATTTACAAATCAGTTAACTCACTGAATTAGTACACAAATTTATTTGGAAGTCCTTCTTATTCTGATTACTTGAAAAATTCATTGCCAGAGTTATAATTTCATTTTATTTTGGATGAAATCGTTTTTGAAATTCTTATATGAGCGATAGCTTGTATAATCTTGACATCAATTACTAATTCTTACATGAATGAATTCTAATTCCCAATGATTCAATTAAACGATTTTAGTAAACTACTACTCTTTTTTGTTAATGTCAGATCTTTCGATATCGGATTTTTGAAACTACATGTCAAAAATTAAGATTTTCTTTTAATTTTTATAAATTATAAATTCTATTTCTTGTGTCTTCAGTGAGTTTCTAACTTGTGTTAGAAAGTTCATTTTAATTTGAAACTGAGTTTAAATAGATTTTCTATTAGAAACTGATTTGAATTGTGTCATTATTTCGTAACAAATTTTAAGTCATTTCATCTAGTTATGTAGTATTGATATTTTAAATCCAAATTTACTACTAAAATCAAAATTTACAACTAAAATCAACTATCAATATTTAATGTAATGGTTATATGGCAAATAAAATTAAAATTGATTGATGTTCTTGTTGAAATTTGAGTGTTAGCATTTGTATAAACAAGACACTTAAATATTATTTTTATTGAAACATCACGTTATAAAAATAATGTTTATTATATTTCGCTATTTATTTATATGTATTACGAATTTTTTATTTTAAATTTAATGTTTTTTTTTGTTTTTTCAAGTATATTTATTTGAATTATTATAAAAGTATATGCTAAGCATCTGTAAGTATTTTAAAACAAAATATCCAAGCACGTTAAGTGGAGTATCGGATCGTATCTATACTGTATACAGTAATAATAAATACTTGTTTGTCATTCATTATTTTTTTACCAACAAATTTTTTATGAGCTCACACCATATGTGTTTGATAATCATGATAATTTTGTGCATGTCATGAGCAAGCCTATATAAAAGAATAATTAATTTGCTATAATTTTATGAGTCAGATAAACACATTTTTGTTCTATTAGTATTATGAAAGATACTATATGAATTTTATTGTCTAACTATGAGATAAATTAAAATATTAGAGGAAATAAAATTGTGCCATTAGATTAAAATATTAGAGGAAATCAAATTGTGCCATTTGTATTCAATTTATTTGATTTTTGTAAACACTAGGAAAATTGCCTTTGCTTCAAAATGGGTTATCTAAGGTAACCATTCAATATTTATTTTTTCCTTTATATATTTATAATTTAATATTTTTCTTAATAATCAACAGAAATATGGAGAGGGCTTCAATTAATAACTTAGAGCAGGTTAAAGTGTATATATTTGTTTTTTGAAGAAATATGGAGAGGGCTTGAATTATCCCAATAACAATCGAATTTTTGTTGTTTAAACTCATTTATTATTTTTTATTATAATTATGAATAATCAAATTTTATAACATCTATTTGTGTATGGTTATTTGATTAAGAAATTTTAAATCATTTTACTTAATCATGTCATATTTGATATTTAAATTCAAATTATCTGATTAAAATCAACTATTGATATTTAATATAATGGTTATATGACAAATAATATAAAAAATTTGATTGACTTTCTACATGAAATCTGAGTGTTAGCATTTGTATTCACACGATACTTAAAATTTATCATTATCGAAACATCGCGTTATGAAAGTAATGTTCTGTTTTGTTATTTAATATTTATTTATATCTATTATTCTGTTTTTTAATTTTCAATTTTAAAATTTTGTTTTGTTTTAGGGGGGAGGTGTGTTTATATATGGGCCTCCTAAAATCTATCAATTTTTTCTCTTCAAAAATTAAATTCTATCAAATGAATCCAATATTAACGTTTCTGTTAAGGTTAACGGAAAACTTACGAAATGACCATTCTACTCTCGACAATGTCCTTGATCCGTTGCTCATTTTCAAGATATTATTGTGTAGAAATATATACAATGATAAATTGTATACAAAGATTAATGAAATGATTTTGTATTATAATTGATGAAAGTGATTTACAATGGATTTAATTTATACAGTTAAGTAAAACTTCAAAGTAATCATAATGATTGATATCTAACAGTCCATTGATCACAACTGTTGGATCTAACTATTTCACTAATTAACTATTTCTAACTTGGCTTGACATTGAGGTGGCTCTGAGCTACAAGCGAGGGTCAGCTCGAAGATAAGACGTCATATCAATAGGGAAATCGAGTAGAGACATCGCCCTCACTTCGACGATGCATGATAAAGATTTATGCCCAATCCCCTTCATGTTCTTGTCAAGGTTGAATACGCTGAACCGAGGAATCACATCTTAGTTGTTTGTATTGAATTGAGAAAATTATAAATTTCGACCATATTCTAATTTCTACAATGAAACTGAAATATGGGATGGACTAATTTGAATGGAGAATGTTGCACCTCCTCCTTAGCCTCCCCCCACATCCTTGATGTGTTATCACAAGATTTAACACTTTAATTCATGGTTTAACATCTTAATTATATGTAAAATCATGAATTAAAATGTTAAATCATGAATCAAGATGTTAAATTTTAAGGTGTTAAATCATGTGATGACACATCAAGAATGTGGGGGGAGGCTAAGGGGGAAGGTGCATCACTACTCAATTTGAATCTATCATCTATATTGAAATTGAGTCAGAATAGCTAGAGTTGTATTGAAATTGACAATATCACAAATAATTACTGATTTCTTCTATATTTGAATCTATTAACTCGTTCAGGTTTGAGCAAAAGGAGGGGGTATGGTGTAAAGGGTATTTTAGTCATTCAAATTTTAAATTATGAACATATTCAGAGTTTAGAAAAAATGAACTATAATTAATTTGATAAACATAACAATGCACTAATAATTTTGATAATTTTTTAAGGTTAAATGGATAAATTTGATCAGAAAATGAGTTTTGTAAGAATAATTTTGATCTTTACAATGAAAAATTCATGAGCCCACACCATATGCATTTGATAACCGTGATAATTTTTGTGCATGACATGAACTGGCCTGTACATAAAGAGTAATTAGTTTGCCATAATTTTATGAGTCAGATAAACAAAATTTTGTCCTACTAGTGTTACGAAAAATACTATATTAATTTTAGTATCTAACTATAAGTCAAATTGAAATATTAGAGGAAATCAAATTGTGCGATTAGTCTTCAGTTTATTTGATATTAAAGTTTGTCGAGTGAACTTAAGGTGACTATATATATCTCCAATACACCAATATTTGTATATAACTTTTTTAAATGGATCGGGCATAGGATACTACGATCAATTGTTGGCCAAAATGGAAAAAGAAATGTTGATATAATATATTGCATGAACCAAGATTAAGAACGGACTAGTGATCCATTAGAAAGCCTAGATCTACAGTTATTGTTCACACGCATTTACAATTTATTAATTTCTAAGAGATATTCATGTAAAGTTTTAATTTATAAAGTATTTCAAATTATTAGCATATAATGCATCACATAATTGTTTCAAATATACATATATAACGTAATTTCATGTGTACCTTACAAAATACCATCCGACTATTAAATAAAAATGTCAATGGATCGGATAAAATCCGAACTCACGGGTACTCGATCCGAACGGGACAGGTAATATCCGAAAAATTATCAGTTCCGGTTTGGGGATAAAGTTTTACCCGCGGGTATACTTGTTACTCGAAAAAATATACGAAAATATCCAATAATATAAATATTTTGGATGTTTTATGACTTAATTATTTGTAGAATTTGGATTTTTAATATATTTAAACATGTTGTTTAATTTATGTATTTATAATTGTTTGTGATTTTACGTATTCATATAATCAATTTTTAAATTGCTTTTTACATTTATTGTTGATTTTCGGATAACTACCCGCATGTATAAATTTATTGTCGGTTATTATGCTATTCCTTTCAATTTCATGATTGCCAAACGATATCATTGTTTTTTTTTTGAAAGAGGTCGGCGAATTGCCGAGCTCAATGTATAGAATTAGAATCAACCATTTGTTCGATATTACAAGTCTTTGGATGTATAAGATAAACCTAATCAAACGATCCAAGGAAATTTAAAGTTTTAAAGGACGACAGAAATAATTAGGGGGCCATTGCTCCGTAGTAATCCCTCACGGTCGCTGCCTGTGCCCTTCTGGATGGTAGGTAAGTCCGTCATTGCGGGGCCCCGGTAGGTGTGTCGAGTTGTTTTTGTGCCAGGAGTCCGCCTCCCGTATTGCCTTGTTATATGTTCTCGTCGAGGTCGTTTTTGGTCCGTCGAAGATGCGGGAATTTCTTTCTTTCCACACGTTCCATGGTATCGCAAAGAATTTGGGGTCCCATGAGGCAATTTGAGCTTTGTCTAGCGCACGTCTTGCCCGTATCCATTGTTCTGCCGGGTCTATTTGATCGGTCATAGGACTCTGTAGAGTCATGGAGTTGAATAAGCGCGACCACATCCAATTAATATAGGGGCAATTCCATAATAGGTGTGTCGCCGTTTCAAAATTGTGTGTGCAATTAGGACACGTACCATTATTTGGCCATCCCCTTTTGTCGAGATTGTCGGCCGTTAGAAGACGATTGTTGAACCAAATCCACGCAAAGAATTTAATTTTCTGTGGTATTTTCGATTTCCAAAGCTGGGAGTTCCATGGGCTCTCAATGCCCGGGTTTCTCATTATTTTATAAGCGGATGAGGTTGAGAATGTACCCCCTGGGGACCATCTCCACCTATATTCGCCCATGTTCGTATCTACCGATCTTTGGTAGAATGGTAGGCATTGTAGGAGATCCTTTAAGAAGAAGGAAGACGTATTTGTAGCGTACGGCACCGCTTGTGTTGTTAATCCCTGGCCGTATATTTTGGTGACGGTATCGGCCCAAAGATCGTTAGGTCTCGCATCTAAATTCCATAGCCATTTGGTCAAGAGGGCAATATTATGTGTTTCGAGATGTGTCATTCCTAGGCCTCCATTTTGTTTTGGCAAACAAACTTTTTCCCAATTAATTAGGCAAGCTCCTCCGCTACACGAGTCTTTGCCTTTCCATAAAAAAGCCCTAGTTAATTTTTGTAATTCTTTAATAGTCCATTTCGGCAATCTAAAGACTTGCATGAAATATGTCGGTAGTGCGTCGAGGACGGACTTTGCTAGGACAAGGCGACCCCCTAGTGATAACAGTTTGGCCTTCCAATTTGCCAATCGGCTACGGACCTTCTCTATTAGAGGGAGGTAGACTATTTTTTTCGGTTTCCGTATCGTCAACGGTAAGCCGAGGTATAGGATTGGTAGCATTTTTTTTGGGAACCCCAATATGTTGGCTATTGTATCATGGTATTGTTCCGGTGTCGCAATTGGGACGAAAGCACTCTTTTCGTAGTTTATCTCTAAGCCAGAGATTTTGCTAAATAAGGCAAGAACTCGTGCTATTATGTGCAAATTGGATGGTGTTGCCTCAACAAGAATTATGGTATCATCGGCGTATTGAAGTGCTTGGGGAGCCACCGTTGCCGCCGAAGATAATAATGGAGCTATATTTTGTAACATTTGTTGGAGAGTGTCCGAGATGATGTTGAATAATTATGTTATATCATCGGCGTATTTTGTCCGAGATGATGTTGAATAATTATGTCCGAAGATAATAATGGAGCTATATCATCGGCGTATTTTGTAACAAACGATATCATTGTTATTACAAAAGATTGTAATTGTTATTCAGTATTGTTTTTAGTAGTTTGATTTTAATTTTAATTATGTTATTGAACTGCTATGGTTTTAACTCATTCATTAATTTTTTTTATTATATTTATCGAAAACTATATGTCGTAACGAGTTTTAAATTTCTTATTAAGTCATGTCATATTTGATATGTTAAATTTAAATTGTCCGGTTAAAATCAACTATTGATATTTAATGCAATAGTTATATATCAAATAATATAAAAAAAGTTAATGATGTTCTACTAAAAATCTGGCTGTTAGCATTTCTACTCACAAGATACTTAAAGTTTATAGTTGAAATCTGAGTGTTAGCATTTTGTATTACTTATTTTTTATTTTAAATTTAGTATATTTTTTCAAGTATACTTATGTATATGTTAGAAGTATTAAACAGATATATGTAAAGCATCGGGTATTATTTTAAAATAAAATATTCATACATGCAACATATTCAAATTATTACATGGTAATACATGGTATTAATTAGGATGCAAAATCGTGTGAATTAGATGGTAAACGATATTTATTATGTGGTAAACCAAATTATTAAAAAATGATTTGGTTTTGTTTAATTATTTATTATGTTTGATTTTACACATGACAAGTCATATTTATTTTAACAAATTTTTATTATTTTATTTTCACTTTTTTAAAAACAAATTATCATTTTTTTGCTAACTTTGCGAACTTATTATTTTTATTTTTAATGTTATATTTTTGTTTATTTTTTATGATATTTTTATTCATGTGTATTCGTTTAACACATGTTAAACGGTGTATTATTTCGGTCAAACTACTTCTTTTCCAAATATATAGATTTAAATTTGATTAGTTAACCTTATAAATTATGGTAAACAAACTTGTTTAAAATAGTAAATAAATTAATGATGTGTGAAACGGTGGATTTTTTTAATCTTTTTTTCCTATATAAGATGAGAAAAATTAAATATTCATGATTTATCACCATCATCAATCGATTTATGAAATTTTAAAAAGGACATGCATCACCACTCAAATAATAAATAAATACTTGTTTATCATTACTTCTTTTACCCACAAAGAAATCATGATCCCACACCATATATACATTTCATAACCATGATAAGTTTGCATGACATGAACATGTATGTATAAAAGAGTAATTAGTTTGCGATAATTTTATCTCGGATAAACAATTTTTTCTTACTCGTATTATGAAAGATATGATATTAATTTTATTGTCTTCCTATAAGTGATTTTAAAATATTAGAGGAAACCAATTTTATTGTTTTGCTATAAGTTATATTAATACTAGCTTTATCCCCGCGCAATTGCGCGGGACAACATATCTATTTTTTTACATATTTTTTATATAATTATTTAAATAGAATTAACTCGTGTGCGAATTAACGCGCGTGCGTCTGAACTAAATTAATCTAATCATGACATATTTGCAAATATCATGATGTCAATAGATGCATAAGATTCATGAAATTAATCTATCACGGATATTATTTTCTGATATAATTTGTATAAATAACATTTGTTCAGGTGCTTCTAAAATCGATTAATATAATAAGGACATATTCGCAAATATATTTGATGTCAATATATACATTATATATGCATAAATTTGAGGTTACAAAATTTCATATATACCCGAGCAAAATGAGCAAACACCAAAAAAATTAAAAAGCAAAAAAAGGACCAAAATGTAAAAAGGAAAAAATTGGGAAAAAAGGAAAATTACAAAAAAAAAATTGAACTTACGAAATTGCATACATAACCCTATCCAATGAGCAAATTAAAAAAAAATTGGAAAATAAGAAAAAATGATCAAAATGTAAAAAATGACCAAAATATAAAAAAAAGATCAAAATGTAAAATAGGACCAAAATATAAAATAGGAAAAAATGATCCAAATGTAAAAAAGGACCAAAATGTAAATAAACCAAAAAAAAGGACCAAAATATGAAATAAGAAAAAAGGACCAAAATTTAAAAAGGGACCAAAATGTAAATAAACCAAAAAAAGGGCTAAAATGTAAAGAAGGTGATGTGGCCTCATGTATACCGGTGCAAAATGAGCAAATACAAAAAAAATTGAAAAGGAAAAAAAGGACCAAAATGTAAAAAGGAAAAAATTGGGTAAAAAGGAAAATTACAAAAAAAAATTGAACTTACGAAATTGCATACATAATCCTGCCCAATGAGCAAATTAAAAAAAAATTGAAAAATAAGAAAAAATGATCAAAATGTAAAAAATGACCAAAATATAAAAAAAAGATCAAAATGTAAGAAAGGACCAAGATATAAAATAGAAAATAAGGATCAAAATGTAAAAAATGACCAAAATATAAAAAAAAGATCAAAATGTAAGAAAGGACCAAGATATAAAATAGGAAATAAGGATCAAAATGTAAAAAATGACCAAAATATAAATAAACCAAAAAAGGGACCAAAATATAAAATAAGAAAAAAAAGGCCAAAACGTAACAAAGGACCAAAATGTAAATAAACAAAAAAAAGTATAATTTGCAAAACTGAACGTGTTTGGGAACATACGTCACCAACATACTCATTTCATGTTTCTTGAAAAAAATATGAAACCGATCTTGTACCATCAATTATATTATATACAAAACATACACAATAAAAAATATACAAACATTATTTTATGATATATTATATTGGTTTCATCCATAATTATGCATATAATTCTAAATATTTAACATAAAATATATAAACAATAACGTTATAATTAAAAAAAAATAGTGACGTAATAATTCAAAATAATGTAATTAAAACTAATAAATAAACATGGTTATATTTTCATATATTGTGTATATTAAAAATAATAATTTTTTTATTGCATAATATACAATGGGTGGAAAGTAAAAACTATGGTTTTGGGGTTAATTGTTGTATTTATAAAAAAAGTTGAAAGAGAAAAGAAAAGGAATTAATCTGATCTGATGGTCAAAAGTTAATTACGTACTCGTCCATTTCTTTACAAACTGGAGAGTCTAATTTGGATGCTTGTTCTCTATTTTTTTTTCCTTCACCTTAAAAATAAAATTAGAACTTTTATTAATAGCTTTCAAAAATGAAATTTTCTTTATATCTCTTTACATAATAAATTGAAATTTGCATTAAGTTAATGGTGGCATAGAGGATCAAATTGTAAAAGGAACCTAATAATATCTGGTCATTGTACTTAACTAGCATGTGAAATAAAAAAAAACAATAAATCTGGAACTAATTAAGTGAACAACAATATATCTAAATATATAAATTGAAGATAAAAATGTTTAATTTGCAACATTATACTTTTTCAATAATAAACTTTGAGAAGTAAAATTCTTAATATAATTATTGTTAATAAAATATTATTGTACTCCAAATCCTTATAAAATATAAGGACTCCTATACTCTTGAATTGTTTAAATGTATACAAAATTCATGATGAAAAATAACATTTATCTCCCTTAAAAAAAGAATGATTTTGTGCTCCCACAAAAGAACACCTCATTACTAATAATACACATTTAATTATACAAAAAAATTAAATTAATTTTACACATTGATATTCTCACATTTAATTATTTTTATATTATACATTTAATTATTTGAATATGCGTATTTAATACACAATAATTTATTTAACTATCTGGAAAAGAGTAATATCATTTATGATCTAATAATTATATATTATCTAATGTTCATTAATATATTTAGCTATATAAAAAAAATATCATTATTGATCTAACAATTATATATAATTTGATTGTTTATATGTTAAATCCGCCGCGAATCATGGACAATTCTTCTAGTATAATCAAAATAACAAAGTTATATTCATTTACAAATCAATTAACTCGTTGAATTCTTTTTTATTCTGATTACTTGAAAAAATCATTGCCAGAGTACTTATAATTTCATTCTATTTTGGGCGATAACTTGTATAATCTTGAGATCAATTACTAACTTTTACATGAATGAATTCTAATTTGCGATGATTCAATTAAAGTATTTTAGTGAAAAACTATACTTTTAGCGTCATGATGTAACTGGTTATTGATTATGGACAAGTACTTAGATGAGAATTTATGAATAAATGATCTGTTCTTGTTAATGCCAGATCTTTCGATACCGAATTTTGAAACTAAATGTCATGGGAATAAGATTTTATTTTAATTCTTATTAATTTATATTTATATTTCTTTCATTCGAGTCTTTACTGAGTTTCTAACTTGTGTTAGAAAATTCAAATTTAATTTGAAACCGGTCGAGTTTAAACAGATTTTCTATTAGAAATTGATTTGAATTGTGTCATTATTTCGTAACAAGTTTTAAGTCATTTCATCTAGTCATGTCATATTGATATTTTAAATCCCGATTATACAACTAAATCCAAATTTGGTGTAATGGTTATATGGCAAACAAAATAAAATTGATTTATGTTCTTGTTGAAATTTGAGTGTTAGCATTTGTATTCACAAGACACTTAAAGATTATTATTATCAAAACATCGCATTATATCAATAATATTTGTTATATTTCGTTATTTATTTATGTATATTACTCGTTTTCTATTTTAAATTTAATATTTTTTTGTTTTTTCAAGTATACAAGTATACTTATTATAAAAATATATGTAAAGCATCTGGAATTATTTTAAAACCAAAATATTCATGCCCGTTACGTGGAGTATCAAATAGTATCTATATCGTATATAATAATAATAATAATAATAATAATAATAATAATAATAATAATAATAATAGTAATAGTAACAATAAATATTCGTTTTGTCATTATTTTTTGACCAACAAAATATTCATGAGCCCACACCATATATGTTTGATGATCATGATAATTTTGTGCATAACATATGAGCAAGTCTATATAAAAGAATAATTAGTTTGTATAATTTTATGAGTCAGATAAAACACATTTTTGTTCTACTAGTGTTATGAAATATACCATATTAATTTTATTGTCTAACTATAAGTTAAATTAAAATATTAGAGGAAATCAAATTGTGCGATTAGTCTTCAGTTTATTTGATTTTTGTGCACATTATATCATAGATATTAAAATTTGAGTAAGAAAAAAGAGAGATTTTGTTTTAGTGTATATGAGTCAAATAAATAGCTTCCAACTTTAGAGTTCAGGCAATTCCATTATTAAAATACGCTAAAATGTGAGATAGATTTTGTTAAAGAACTTACCTCACTTAGTATAGGTTAGTCAAAGGTTAAACTGTATATTGTATAATAGAATAGTTCGTCAAATACAACGAAATATTTTTGAACAGGGGATTTGAAGCCCCCTCCAAATTTGTCATTTGTCAAAAGACATTAAAATTTGGTTTTTCTTTATTTTTAAAAAAAAAAAAAGTGGTTTCAAGTCAAGTTTGAAAACCAACTGAATTGCATTAATAATAATAATTTTCAACAAAAATTTGAATTGATGTTCTTAATTACAATAATAAAAATCCAATTACTTGATTAAAAAAATGATTAATTCATTAACCAGACAGTCATCGCCTAAACATAATTAATCTCAGATACTAAGTAAAACTATGATTAATTAATTTACTAGTACCTAAATGGCTAGATGAGAGTTTATGAATGATGACATGCTTTTGTTATTGCCAGATCTTTCCATACTGGAATTTTCAAACTAAATGTTAAGAAATTTAGATTTTCTTTCAGTTCTTATTAATTTTAATTTATATTTCTTTCATTTGATTACTTACTCAGTTTTTAACTTGTGTTATAAACTGATCTGAAAGTTTAATTTTTTTTTTCTTAATGGGAGAATAAATCAAGAAATTTTAACCAGTACCAGTTTTAATAATAAATTTAGCAAAAGTACGGAGCCACAAACACAAACCATAAATCTATTCTCGAAATAATTTTTATGGTAAAAATTAATTAGTATTTCTATGGGACCCATCTTCAATTTATATGTAAAAAAATATTTCGGAAACATATTTGTGGAAATATTTTTTTTCGAAATATTAATTGGAAATGTTTGAAACTGATTTTATTTCACTTTCTATTGGTTCTTTAGGTTATTGGCATAGTAAACTTTTTTGTCTTCTTAAAACATAAGATTGAGTTTTTAGTTTTTTAAGAGTAGTGATGTACACCCCTAGTACTCTCCTCTACATCTTTGATAATGTGGATATGATTTAAAATCTTTAAAATTAACACACAAAAAACATGATTTAACATCTTAATTTATGATTTAGTTATTTTTATTCATGATTGAACATACAAATAAGATGTTAAATCGTGAATTAAAATGTTAATTTTTAAAGTGTTAAATCATATACATGCCATTAATGATGTGAGCGGAGAGGTGGGGGCATGTCCAACATTTTTCTTTTCTTTTTAAATAATTTTTTTTGAAGAGAAATCGTCAAACCAACAAAATTCAAATAATATCGGTCAATTTCAAAATAAATAAATAAATATGTGAGATATATGTAATCAGCGTACTTATTGCAGTTAATATTGGTGAAATAAAGTTTTTTTATTTTTTGATGGAATGGTGGAATAAAGTTATGAACACTTTTATTACAAAAGATTGTTATTGTTATTCGGTGGTTTTTTTTTACTTGTTTGATTATAAGTATGTTAATGAATTGTTGTGGTTTGAACTCATTTATTACGTATGTACTATATTTATGGAAAATCATATTTTATAATAGTTATTTGTGTGTCGTTATTTTATAACAAATTTATAATCATCTCACCGAATCATGTCATATTTGATATTTTAAATTCAAATTGTCCGATTAATATTAACATAGTAATAGTTATATGACGACTAATATAAAAAAAAAGGATTGGTGTTTTACTTGAAATCTGAGGGTTAGCATTTGTATTCACAAAATACTTAAAAGATTATTATTATCGAAACATCACATTATTAAAATACGTTTATTATATTTCGTTATTTATTTATATGTATTACTTGTTTTTTTATTTTAAATTTAATATTTCCATAAAGTATATTTATTTAAAGTATTAGAAAAGTATATGTGAAGCATCTAGAATTGTTTTGAAATAAAATATTCAATCACGTTACGTTGAGTATTGAATAGTATCCATAATAATAGTAATAATAATAAATACTTGTTTGTCGAGTAATTATACGCAACATGATTTTTGCTGCATGATTGATAATATGATGATGAAGTGTAAAATTTGAAGTGAAATAAATTAAACCAATTTCATGATGTGAACATAATATCTAACGCATGATTAATATCATGTTGTCAATCATACATTAAGAACATGTTATGTAGAATTACTACTTGTTCGTCATTATGTTTTACCGACAAAAAATTCATGAGCCCGTGCCATTTGCATTTCATAACCATGATAATTGTGTGGATAACATAAACTAATCTATATAAAAGAGTAATTAGTTTGCGATACAATTATGAGTCAGATAAACAGATTTTATGAGCTAGTATATATTAATTTTATTGTCTTATTATGAGTTAAATTGAAATATTAGAGAAAATCAATTTGTCCGATTAGTCTTCAATTTATTTCATTTTTGTACGCATTATGATTAGATATTAAAGTTAGTCAATATATGGTTATTTTCTTAATCTGACGACTTCAAATGACTAGAAAATGATTATACATCTCCAATATTTTTATATAATATAAACTTTACACGGATTGTGCATGTTAAAATGAAACTATAAATAATTACTTAATGAAGAAATGTTGGTACGATACATTCCATGAACCGAGATTAAAAACTCACTAATTATTAATTAGAGAACTTAGATGCACGGTTGTATTTTACATCTATTTAAATTCAATTAATTTGTACAAAAATATTCATGTGATGTTTAATTTACAAAGTATATCAAATTATTAGCGTACAATACATGAAATAATTATCTCAAACATATATATATATATATATATATATATATATATATATATATATATATAACATAATTTCATGTGTACCTTACCTTACGAAATATCACTTACATATATGTTACACACAAGTAACTTAAGTTAATACATAAGTAACACAACCATACAAAAATTGATTTAAGTATTTTATCAAATACAATTTCATATGTATAACTCACACATAACCCTACAAAAAAAATATTCATGGATACCCCTATGAAATATATTGGGGACTATCACATTATTTAATATTTACTTTTAATTATAATTTTAGTAATTAAATACTAAGATGAGAGTATGCGAATGATGATCTCTTTTAGTTATTGACACTTTTTCATGCCGGATTTTTCAAACTAAATGTTAAGAAATAAAGTTTTTTTTAATTCTTATTAATTTTTATTTTTTTTGAATGATACCCAGCTAGTTGCTTATATTTGTTTGATGATGCATAATTACTACATTGAAGATACATTTATGGGGAGAAAGTAAATTTTTTTTTGTTTCATCCGATTCTTAACTAAGTTTCTTCCTTCTATATTTTATGATAGTTATTTGCGTGTCATTATTTTGTAACAAAATTTAAATCATCACTAAGTCATGCAATATTGATATTTTAAAGTCATGCAATATTGATATTTTAAATCCAAATTGTCCAACTAAAACAGACTATTGGTATTTAATGTAATAGTTATGTGGCAAATAATATTAAAAAAATAATTAATGTTTTACTTGTAATCTGAGCGTTAGCAATTCTATTCACAAGATACTTAAAATTTATTATTATCTAAACATCAAGTTATAAAAATAAATATTTATTATGTCTCGTTATTTATTTATATGTATTACTCATTTATTTTTTAAAATTAATATTTTTTTCAAGTATACTTATTTATATGTTAGATGTATTAGACAAATATCTACAAAGCATATGGGTATTATTTTAAAATATAATATCATACATGTTACGTGAAATATTGAATACGTATCAGACGAATATTATACATCCATTGATTTCATATAATAATAATAATAAATACTTGTTTGTCATTATTAATTTACTCACAAATAAATCATGAGCCCACACCGTATGCATTTCATAATTAACCATGATAATTTTGTGAATGACATGAACTAGTAGTCTATATAACTGACTAATTAGTTTGCGGTAATTTTATGTCAGATAAACAAAAAAAAGTTCCTACTTGGTATTATGGAAGATATTATATTAATTTTATCGTCTTATACTACAAGTTACTTCAAATATTAGAGGAAATCAATTTGTGCGATTAGTCCTCTGGTTATATGTGTGATATGGATATTGGACATAAATTATGGGACAATTTCATATTTATTGAAAAGAAATAAAAGTGACTTATATTTCATAATTTACATTCTCTCCTTATAATAAAAATAAAATCTTGAGACAGCCCTATTTTTGGATATTAAAGTCTTTTATACTACCATCATATTTTATTTGCACACTTTTTAATCATTAGCGTAATAAATTAGTTTTGTAATTTTCTTCTCATTCCACTTCCTAAAAGTTTTTCTTACTTTTTATGATGACATAAACACCAATCTAATTTTTCTTCTTAAAATTCATAAATGTATAAAGTGTTTCTTTTTCTTTAATTTATATAAAATATGTAAATTTGTATATCTAGTTATATTCATTTTTATTTGTTAACTGCATTGAATATGTCAAAAAATTAAGGACTCCGTTTTTCTCGATTAATTCATAATATCAGTAACTTCGGAAAGAAAAAAAAAAGTAATGTTTCACACAAAACTGAATTGTGTGTGTGTGTGTGTGTGTGTCTTTTTGTGCTGATAAAATAGCCAAAACATTTTCTTTTTCCATTCAACAGTATGTGTATATCATTAAATATACACAAAACATACACAATAAAAATATACAATAATTAATTTATGATACATTATGTTGGTTTCACCCATAATAATGCATATAATTCTAAATATTTAGCATAAGATTAAGATATACACAATAAAGTTATTATACAAAATCATTTAGTGATAATAATTCAAAATGATATAATTAAAACTAATAAATAAACATGGTTATTATTTTCATATATTGTGTATATTGAAAATAACAGCTGTTTTGTTGCATAGTATACAATAGATTAATTGTATTTATAAATAAATAAAAAAATTTAATTTGGTCCCTCAACTATTGAGTTAGTGTATTTTTTGTCCCCCAACGTTTACATGGTACATTTTTTAATCCCTTAACTATTGTGTTGGATCATATATAGTACTTACATCCGTTAAGTACTTATCCGTCTGTTAACTTGACATGTAATCAAGTGTCAATATTTCTACCACATAAGCAAATGATGTGGTATTTAAAATATTTTAATAGATTTACATAAAATAATTAGATTCATATTCTATTGTTATAATCTCCAATATTCAATAATACAAATACCAATTTTTTAACAAGTTTAATGATTTAAAATATTCAGATTTGTTAATTCTAATGTATAAAAAATGATATGGCAAATATTCTGCTACATAATAAATTAGTAAATCTGAATATTTTAAATCATTAAAGTCGTTAAAAAATTGGTATTTTTATTGTATATAATAATTATATCTTTATATATATTATTGTAATAATATAATATTTATATTATAATAATATTATAGTATATTATATATCATTATAATAATATTATTATTAGATAAAATATATTATAATAATAATGTAAATATATATTTAATATTATTTGATTATATAAAAAAGATACTTAATATTTTTTTTTATCAATTTTTATTAAGAATTATTTGTAGATTGTCATTAACAAAATTTCAAAAAATTTCCAAACAACCAAACAAAACATTATACTTTTCTATATTTTATAATTTGGTTATCAAACAAATTATGAAATAATTAATTCGAGAACTTTTTTCTAGTCTTTTTAAAAAAAAAAAACTTTTTTCTAGTCCATCTTGTAATCCAATTCCACTCTTTAAGTTAAAGAAAAGAAAAGAGAAAAGTCAATAACGGACATATCCATTCCTTAGAAACTGGAGAGTTTAAGCTGGATGCTTGTTCTCTTTTTTTCCTTTCGCCTTTCTCTCCCTCTCTCTCTCGAGATCTCGCGAACGATCGGATCAAGGAGCTTGAATCTGAGCTAGTGGTCGAAGAATAGTTGTGCTGTGGCTGAGCGACAATGGCGGCTGTAGCAATCCACCAGTTTGCCGAGTGTATCACTTGTCACGCATGGAGCCCTGATCAAAACAGTAACTTTCTAGCTCTTTTTACTCTTAGCGCAATAAATTACTTTTTTCAGAGATATACTTGTCGTTAAATTTGGTTTCTTTAACTCCTGTTATTCCTTTAGTTTTCTAAGGACCTTAGTTCATGTATTGTTTACATGGGATCTAGTACCTGAATGGTACCAGAGATGTTTCATCTTTTGTTATTTTATTTTTGGGGTAAATTCAAACTGAATTGGGTATAATTGAGGCTAAATTGAGTATTATTTAACATACAATTGCACAATTGATGGTTAATTGAGGCACAATTGGATATAATTGAGCCTTAAATTGAGAATATTTTGGGCTTACTTCACCTTACCGAAACCAGTTCCCTCTCTAAACCCTAAACCCTAGAAATTTCTTGTGCAGTGGTTGCATTTTGCCCAAACAATAATGAAGTACACATCTACAAGCTATTTGGAGACAAATGGGAGAAATTGCACGTTCTTTCCAAGGTACCTTTCTATTATTATTATTTAATATTTGTTTTTTTTTATCTTGTAGATATATATGTTCATTTATTTGACATTGCATTTTTTTCTGACAGCATGATCAAATTGTATGTGGAATTGATTGGAGCGTAAAATCCAACAAAATCGTAACAGTTTCACATGACAGGAACTCGTATGCTGTCACTCTCTCTCTCTCTCTCTCAATTTCTCTCTCTTCCTCTCTCTCTCTCTCTCTCTCTCTCTCTCTCTCTCTCTCTCTCTCTCTCTCTCTCTCTCTGTAAACCCTAATACCCTAATACCCTTTTGATATTTTTCTGCAGATATGTATGGAGCCAAGAAGGAACAGAGTGGGTACCAACATTAGTTATTCTCAGGTTGAACCGTGCTGCACTCTGTGTTCAATGGAGTCCTAAAGGTAATAATTTATTAATTTAAAAAAAATAAGAATTGCAATTTTGGTACCAATTGGTACGCATTTGTGCTCCTTTAACGTTTCTTAATTTATGCGTATATCTTTTCAGAAAACAAATTTGCAGTTGGAAGTGGGGCCAAGTCTGTTTGCATATGCTACTACGAACAAGAAAATAACTGGTAATTTCCTTTTATTTTATCTACATTTTTTTCCTATTTTTTAAAATAATAATTTAACTATTTGATTAAATATCGTCCTTTTACTCCTAATGCAGGTGGGTCAGTAAAATTATTCGCAAAAGACATAATTCTTCTGTTACCAGCGTTGCTTGGCATCCTAATAATGTAATTATACTTCTTTATTCAAAAAAATAAATTGGTACATAATTTCATTTAGATTTGATTTGGCATTTAGAAATTTTAATTTTATGTTTGGGTGTAGATTCTTCTCGCAACAACATCAACAGATGGCAAATGCAGAGTATTTTCCACTTTTATCAAGGGCGTGGATGTAAAGTAATAATTTCTCATTTCAGTCCCTTAAAATCTCAAATTCATAAAAAAATAAACATTCAAAAACTAATTTTTCTCGTATAATATAATATTTCAATATTGATCAGAGAATCAGGACCAAGTTCCTCTAGTGATCTGAAATTTGGGGAGGTATGAAATAATATATTTCAATTTAAAAATGTATATATATATTGAATAATTTTTTCGATATTTGAAAAAGCAGCAAGTTGCGCAACTTGACTTGTCAGTTTCGTGGACATTTGGGGCGAGATGGTCTCCAAGTGGAAATACTTTGGCTTATGCAGGTTTATATATTAAATTATAATTATAATACAATTTTATATTTCATCTTATATTTATATATTTTAATTTTATTTTTAGGTCACAATTCAATGATACATTTCATCGATGAAGTGGATTCTTCCTCTCCTTCAGCACAAAACATCGCTTTGCGAGATTTGCCTCTCCGTGATGTGGGTCAGCATTTTATTTATTTTAATTTTATTATTTTCCTAGATTATGATAATTATAATTAATATATAAAAATATATATTTATTTCAGATCTTATTTCTTTCTGAGAAAACCGTGATTGGTGTTGGTTTCGACTGCAATCCTTTGTTCTTCAGCAAAGATCACACTGGTTTATGGTTAGTAAGGGTATACGTGATATTTCCTAATTTTTGAGGGGTATTTTTGATATTTCTCAATTTATTTTGCGATTTGTGTAGGAGTTTTGAGAAATACATGGATCAGAGAAAGCCGGCTCCGACGAGTTCGAGAGCCTCGCAGGTTTTCAATTTTTTTTATTTATATTTATTTTTATAATTGAATAATAAATTAAATTTTTAATAATTTATTTATAGTTATCAGAAGCACTTGGAAAGTTATACGGTCAATCCAAGCAAGCGGCGAGTAATGATACGGTCGAACCGGCAAAAGCACGAGGTGGCGCTCATGAGAACTGCATCACGTACTTTTTTATTTTATTTACTTATTTATTTTATTTATATATTTATTATTTATTTGTTTTGTTTGTGTTTTGGATTTTCAGGTGTATTATGCTACTGAAGAAGACTGGTAATAGTACAACTGTAAACCGCTTCAGCACTTCAGGTTCGTGTTCGATTAAAAACCATATTTAAATAAATAAAAAATTGAAATTTTTGTGCGTTAAATTTTGCAGGACTGGATGGTAAAATAGTGGTGTGGGAATTGGACGTATCGAATTAAGTACAAGGGGGATTAATTAATTAATTCCCTTCTATTATGGGATTGAAATGCGATTCGAAACTCGTGTTGTAATTTGTAATGGATTTTAAACTGGGAAATTTGGTTTGTAATGATTTCTAAAACTATGATATTGCTTGTGGATTGAATTTGCTATCATTTTGATATTTGGAATTCAAACAATATATATTTGGAAACTCGAATAATCTAAAATCAAAACTATGGGAAAAAAATATACTACATTTTTCAGGAAGTAAATCACTTGATGAATATCTATATAAATATATCACAATTACAAGTAACATGCAAAACTTTTAATTATGTTGCCACGATAAATTAAGAAGATATATAATAAATTAGATTACAATTTAGATAGGGCTCCCAAAACCAAAGGCTAAATTATTATAACCCTTGCAGAAACTCTCTTTGGAACCCCATCTCTTAACCAAATCTTCATACTCTTCCTTCTCCATCACCGCCGCCCCGACCTTGCTCTTCCATGCCTGCGCGGCCTTCGCCAGCTCGATCTCGGCCTCCTTGATCAGCGCGTCCAAATTCAGATCCAAATCCAAACTCAAATCCAAGCTCGCGTTCAGACTCTCCTCTATCTCTCTCCTCCACGGCTCGATCATCATCACTTCGTGTCCTTTCTTCCAATATTTATCTTCGAGCATTGTCAGAAACTCGTCTTCTACTTTCTCCACGTCGAAATCTTCTTGAAGCTCCATCATGAGACACGCTTTCTCGTCCTCGTGTCCGTTGATGTCCTCGTCATCGTCAGTCGTGTTCGCTAAATTGTCAGAAGGGGGTCTGACGGACCGTGACGAAGCGGATATAGTACCTATTATGTACGCATCGTAATTAAGTAGGGAACGATTGAATAGTTCTAACAATATATATACCTTTTTCAATGGTGATGAAATCACCGTCCTCGTCTTCTTCCACTCGAATGGAGTCGTCGTGGATGGAGTTTTCTATCGTGATGAAGCCGCCACGGTCCCGCTCTGACCGTAGCGAAGGGATCCTTTTGGCTAATGCGGAAGGGGCCCTTAGGCAGCTCAAGTCAGGGAGGCAAGATAAACACCTTCCTTTTCTCTCATTTTTTCTTCCATCTATTGATTAAAGAAACATCATTTCAGAATTATTAAAAGTATGATTATAAAGTAAATAATAGTACCTGCAACATCCTGTGAATCCTTGGCCATCATTCTGCAGTATACACTCAAATTGAGAACTCCTCCATTGGCGATTCCTCCGAGCATAAAGCTCATTCCTCTACTACCTCCAAATCTTGGATTAGAACCTATATGCGCACTCGAATCCAACCCTGAATTTGAACTCTCGGCATTAGCCAGCTCGCTTAGGTCAACTCGAAACGTGCCGAGATCACAATCGGCTGAATCGACCAACGAGACCCATATCAGAAAGTTCCTAAGGCTCGAGCCTCCCTCGATTCCGCAATAGTGCAAGAATATCTCGTCGAAGGAAGCATTTCCTTGAGTCGCGCAAACTGGATTCGTGTGCTCCCCGTTCGTGCCTTTAGTTTTCCATCCAACAACTAGGGCACGGCCGTCTATATCGGAGGGAAGATTTGTGATTTGTTGGATTTGGATGCATATGACGCAGTGCGATCGACGAAGCTTCATGCCTTGTAAAAATCTTGGTTTCCAATGGTGGAAAAGACTTTTTCGACTCGTGTGGAGGAGATCTGATTCTTCTTGAAAACTAGCTCCAATTTGATCTCTCGCAAACATGGTTATTGCATGGAATATGAAAGAGAGAATGAGAGAGGCCAAAATGGTGGTATAAATTTTAGAAAATGAAAATCCCCAGGTCATTGTGTACACTCTGCAGAAAAAAAAGAAAATGTTGGACATACCCCCACCTCACTCCCTCCGCAATTTTGATGACGTGGATAAGATTTAACACTTCAATTTATGATTTAACATCTTAATTATATGTTCAATCACAAATTAAGATAATTAAACCAAAATTAAGATGTTAAACCATATTTTTGTATGTTAATTTTGAAGATGTTAAATCATATTTACGTCATCAAGATTGTGGGAGGAGAGTACTAGGGGGTGTACATCACTACTCTGTAAAAAAAAAAAAGGAGAATACCAATGGCGGCTTATAAAATTTAGAAGCCATATACTATGTTCCCACTGTTCATGATATTTTCCATTGACGTTGTCACATAACATCATGATGATCAATACCAAATTAACATCAAATTTATATATAAAAATAGACTAATGATTAATTATCATTTATCTTTATTGGTACGTCGAAATTAACGATTAAATTCATTTTTGTGTGTTAGTTGGGTTGCTAATTATCTCACTAACTCTTCTCGAAATACGTATAGAAGATGGGAAAAAGAGGTTGGGGGAGCAAAGTAAAATTTCCTTCAAAATATAGTGATGATTTGGGTGACGTGGCATTTCTCACCATGTGGTGATGGTGTTAAAAAAGGTAGGGATTGGCTGGAAAGAGCATTCTCTTAATCTGGAAAGTTTGAACTTCAGTTTATTTCTTGTTTTAGTTTAAAATTTAAATTAGCAAAGCTTAGAAGAGAAGAAAAATAGAGCTTTGTTTTGCTAGAATTAACTGTTTATGTTCAATAGAAAAAAGTGGTGATGTATATCCCCTAGTACTCTTCCCAAAAGGTCCGATGACGTGGTATGATCATTAAATGTTAATTTTAACATCTAAATTTTGGTTTCACTATTTTAGTGCATGATTCGATAGTCAAATCATTAATTAACTTGTTAAGTCATAGCTTTATGAGAAAGCCTATGGTAGACACTCCAACATTTTTCCTACAAAAAATATATGCATACCATCCAACTAAAAACTCTAAATGGAGAGGACGAAGGATGAGGCAAAACGTTGGGATACCAAATGGTTGGCCACCCTATCGATCTTATGGAAAGAACGCAACGATAAAATATTTCAAAGAAAAAAAAAATGCATACATTACTTATGAGTTGTATTACCTACTTGATTGGTCAATGGACTAATCATTGTTGATTCTTTTGACTGACTTCCTCAGAAGGGGAATAAAAAAATATTTATTTAAATTATCTTATCAGAAAAAATAATTCGGTGGAGAGACAAACAATAAAATTTACAGTTATACTGATAAAATACATCGAATTACTAGTTATATGCCATGTTTGCCGAATTTTTTTGAAGGGCCAAGGCCATCTTTCCCCTGACCCTACATAGATTCGCGCTAAATATGTTTTTCATTTTATTTAAATAAACAATATTTTCTTAAAATATAATTATATTAATGTCATCATATTTTTAAAACTCAATTAACGATAACTATATACGTTTCATGATTATTTTATGTTACACTAACAAATAACTCACTTATTTATTTACCAAATGGTAATATATATATATATATATATATATATATATATATATATATATATATATATATATATATATATATATATATATATATATATATATATATGTGATCAATGGCCAACACTCTTGCTTGACCAACGTTGGCCAACAACAGTTATTTCGCTAAATCTAAATATTATAATCGAAATTTAACCTTATAGATATGATTTATATTATTTGAGAATGTTGTAGATTCAATTTCACGAAAAATAAAAATTTATATCATACTCATCATAGATTCATAATACTTAAAAAAATTTAACGGTCGAAAATACTAACAACATGAATCATCATTAAATAAATTTTGAAATTAGAATTATTTGCTTCGGATTTAATTTAAATCATATAGATAGGCTTAGGATGAATGTTTACTAGGTTTCGAGTTTTCCTTCATGGAAATCTAAAAAATTACCGAAATAGACGGTTGTTAAAATATGTAATTGATTTTGTTAGATAGAAAAATAAAAATTGTACAAAAATTGTTCTATATCATATGTAGATGATATAGATCATATCTATACTGTTGAAATTCGATTATAATATTTAGATTTAGGATAATAAGTGTCGTTGACCGACGTTGGCCAAGCAAAAGTGTTGGTCATTGATCTTAATACCCTTGAAAATGGATGTATGATAAGGAAATGAGTGTATGATAGAAGCCCCATATATATATATATATATATATATATATATATATATATATATATATATATATGGGCTTCTATCATACACCCATTTCCTTATCATACACTCATTTTCAAGGGTATTTGGAGTAATTATCCATTTATGAATATTTAAGGTAAGATATCAAATATATTTATAAATTAATGTTTAACTAAATTGGAATTTTTTATTGTTCATTTAAACTAAAATTTCCATAAAAGATAATTTTTATGATACACCATTTTTACAAATATAATTAATTGCTAAAATACCCAAAATACCCTTGTAAAAGGGTGTATGATAGAACTCCCCATATTATATATATATATATATATATATATATATATATATATATATATATATATATTGACATCACTCTATAATAAGTTATGAAATATACCACAATTAAAAAATCGTAATAATAAATATTATATCATTGTTATTCACAATAGTTCATGTAATACAAAACATATAAATAATACATAATACCACTTGTATACTCATTGCACTTCATTAATTATATGAGAGTAATTATTTTTTATTGGCACAACAAGTAATGACAATTATACGTGATATCACAATTGACAGTGAAATTAATTAAAATATAATATCCAAATTTAAGTACGAGAAAACACAGCTAGAATTTTCTAAAAATAATAGTGGTATATCATATATATATATTACAAGTTTAACAAGTTATTTGCGTTTTGAAGGTAAATATTTATCTTTGAATTTAATTAGTTCTTAAAAGTTTTGGTATGGAAGTTTTTTCTGAAAAAATGCAACCTACTCGATGTTATAGATGATTCTTAAAATTTAAAATTATAGATTCTTTTTGTACTTTTTAAAATCAATTATTTAATGAAGTGGCACAATGAAATTGTCAAATATAAATGAAAATAATGGATTGAGATCTGGACCAGCCCCGGATAAGCCCGGAAAGCCCCCATGATAAGTCCGACAAGTTTCCGAGCAAGGGCAACGGCCTGAGCAAGAACAATCATTGGGATGCGCTATGGACGATGATCGCGTGGTAAATTTGGAAGGAACGCAATGTAAGAATTTTTCAAGGTGTATCCATCCCTTCATCCATGACGGCAAGAAGAGCAAGAGGAGAACTACTCCTATGGAATGGGAGAACGACAAATGTATCCAATAATAGCAACATAGGTTTAGACTAATTGCTATTTTCTTTGTAAAAATCATTTTTTTCACAATTTATTAAAAAACCGAATATCTTTGGTATTTCTTCAAAAAAAAATTATCGTACATAAATAAGATTTGAAGAAGAAGAAATCATGAGTAATAAAGTTTTAACTATTGGACCAAGAATTTATTGTTAATAAAATCGTGTAACATCTTTTGTGAATAATATTGTTTATTATTTTAAATAGATAACCTATTATCAGTCTTATACTCACAAAAGAATATATATTATACATCATAAAACAGACACAATTGATCCAAATAAATACGAACAACTATCAAGATATTTGTACTATTCTCAAAATATATCAATAAAGTATTTTCATTACAAAAGAACACTAGAATTTTGCAAATAGAAGTGACATTTTTCCTCATCTACCAAAAATAACGAAGAAACAAACAATGACATATAAATTCCGATTTTTAATTAATTTCTCTTGGCTCATATTTTTTTTTTCATAATTAATATGGAATTAAAGCTAATTTGTAATTATCATATAAATTATGTCAATATGATCTGAATTGAAATTAATTTTAGATAAGTCTAAAATACGAGATTTTTTTTATAAGAATGTTCAAAAAATCAAAGTACTTATTTTTTCGATTATATTGTATTATAATTAAGAAGGATGAAATGAATTTTTATGCACAAAATACTAAGTTATATTACAGTTTTAGAAAAATCTCCGAAAGAGGTTATTTTGAATTATTATTTTTATTTGTTTGATTTTTTATTACATTATCTTTTTCCTTACTTTTTATTTTCAAGGCAACATCGGAAATAATAGCTTACAACTGACAAAATTGTGAAATGGGACAACAAAATTGTCGGGGTTGGTCCTCATTGAGATTAACTTCTACGTTACTCATGCTTATATATTATTGGAAATTATATAGTATATTATATTATATTTGTTTAACTCTGATGAGAAACTAAATTTAAAATAATTTTGAATATTAATATTACTTCAATTTGAATGATTTAAATTAATATAAATGTCTTTAGTGTTTATGTTCGAGGTCTATTTAAATCCCTTGAGTTTTACATTCATAATAAAAAAAGAATTAATTGTACATTTTCATGCGGAAATAGTCCCTCAATTGGTTCACCGTATGCAATCATTCTTCCCACGAGCAAAGGGTAAAACGCAAGGACCATTTCGAGGTGTTAATGATGTGACTTTTGAAAGAATAAAGTGATGGTCTATATTTTCACAAGACATGATTAAAATATTTGGAGTACATACTTATAGTTTAGTAATTGATTGTTGCTTTGTATGAAATATTGAAGTCCTTTCCATAATTGAAATTTTCCAAAACCCCCCTAATTTTTACTCCCCTCAAGGAAGCATATTCCATACTAACAACGACATCCAGCCGAGATTTAGTTCGATTTACTTTTTAAAATCAAAGCCTCCTTGAAAATCAAAATATTTGGTTGGCTAGCGTTGAATAACCGTATTCTAAAACCGGGATGGCCTCATGAATCACAATGCACATTATGCGCGTCTTCTCAAGAAACGGCCTACCGTCTCTTTTATGCATGCCCGTTCGTTATAACTTTTTGGCGCTTGGTAAACCTGAACATCAGCCCATCAACTAACCCTCTAGACGAAATGTGGATCAATACGAGTCAAAATTTAAGTGGCGCCGCGACAAGGCGACAAGGCTGTTGGACACTCAACGACTTGCAACAATTTGGATCATTTGGTGGGAACGAAACCAACGAATATTTAGACGAAAAGCATAGATGCACTCATTCCTGGTTTCGGTGGTTGGTGACTTAACGAACAAATGGGGCCGGTACTGCTAGCTTTTACGGGCAGAACAGTGTAAAAAGTCCCTGGAGATTAGGGTTTAAATTGAGGAGTGTGTGTAAATTGTTTTGTACATAACTCTTTATTTTTCGTTTATTAAAAATAATGAATCGAGCGTGTATCGCGCTCGTCAATCCTTAAATTTTTTTTTATTTCCTTGCAAACCCCTAACTTTTCGGAATACTAACAAAAACTCTTTGGCTTTTGTTATGTTTTAAAAATTTAAATACCAGTTATCTCGTTTGATACAAGTTTGAAGTTCAGTAAGATTTAATATTATATATATTTTTTTTTTGAAAGAAACATAATCCACGAATCGTGAATATATTTAATTTCGTATTTTTATTGGTAATACTAACGAGATTCGAATCCAAGACTTATGATATTTTGTGTTAAACGCATCACCACTAGATTATGTGGCCGTTGGCATTACTATAAAATTGAAGTTCATATTTCACTACATATACCACTACATTATTAAAATAGTAAGATATAGTAGTATACATTTGCCAGTTCATGTTTAATGACATATAACACTATAATATTAAAAAAAAAAACTGATAGAAAATTTAAATAAGAAAATTTAAATAAGATAAGCAGTGGTGACATAAAAGTAAAATAAGAAATTAATAAAATTGATTACTTAGGAGAAATAAAAAGTTCATTGAGGCTAAAAGTTGTGACATAAAAGGAAAATAAGAAATTAATAAAATTGATTACTTAGGAGAAATGAAAAGTTCATTGAGGCTAAAAGTTGAATGATCCCAACTTTTGTAAGCAGGGGACGAAGAGAGAGAGAGAGAGAGAGAGAAATGGTCCCCAACCAAAACTCTTGAGAGAGAGAGTACAGTTGAGCAGTAATAAAATGGGGGAGTACTTGACTCGTGCATTTTGCAAGGGCCAATGGATTTGGGACCACCTGATTGATTAGTCTCGTGTTGTACTTGTGCCACCTTGAAGCTAAGCCTCCTAGATCCTAGCTTCGAGGGCCATCAATCTCTACATCAACATGTAACACGTAACATGTAACATGTAACAGGTACATATAAGGGTGCGAAATAAGGATCTTAATTCTTAATGAGGCAAATTGGTTGATCGATCACGATCATTCTTGGACAATTGTCATGCATTCCGAGGAGGAAGAGGAGGAGAATTGTCTCGTATCAAAAAGTTTGACTTTGCTAAATTTACATGATAATTAGGAACTAATCTTAGATTTACTTTGCTTATTCTTCAAATGATGTCATTAAGGGAAAGCATAATTGCATAATGGATTGGGGCCACATGATATTCTTTGTTTATACGACACCTGTATTTTGAGGAGATTAGCAACTCCATCATATGTATCTTAATTATCTAATCGATACCTTAATCCTATATATGCATGAAATGTTGCGACTCTAGATATTTGGATTTAATTTAAATTAAAACAAGACAAGTTTGCAAGTTGCACATAGCACAATTTCCATTAAAGTAACAAAAGGTGATCCCTTAGTATTTGTATTTTTTTTTTTTTTACGTATAACTTTGTCAAAAGCCTAATTCGTAAGAATAGCTAGCAAATCTAGTTTTTTTTTTCCAGAAGATCAGGCGAAGAAGATTGGAATTTAGTCAAGGGGCCTAAAAAAAAGTTTAGAGATGAATTTTGGTTGTTAAGAGGATCTAAATGCAATCAGTACGTAGAATGATGAAAAATCTTGGATCTAAATTATATATACTAACTAGAACATAGATGATGATATGATAAATTTGGATAATCTCGGTTAGTATATTTAATTAAAATAATAACTAGTACACGTTAACTGTTAACTTAATACATAATTAATATTTATTCGAATTCGTAAATTTGAATAAGTTTTAATGAATATTTAATTATATGTTTTTTCACGTTAATTAAATGTAATTGTTATATAATGAAGAATTCGACGGGTACATTTTGGAGTGCAATAGAATTTAATATTTTTTTTCCCAAACATGTGAACCAACAGTAACTTATATTTAAAAAAAAATACTCCCTTCCAAAATATACCCGCCGAATTCTCTATTATAGAACAATTATATTTAATTAACGTGATAATTAAAACATATACTTAAATATTCATTAAAATTTATTCAAATTTATGAATTCGAATAAATTTTAATTATATATTAAGTTAACAGGCAACATGTATTAGTTATCATTTTAATTAAATATATTAATTCGACCGTAGATGATGTTATGGTGAAATTTGGGGAAATATATCATATTTTCAATTAAAAATTTACAACTCAAATGAATTTGAACGGGGCGGGATTTAAAATGTCGTTATGAGTTATTTTTGGAATATTTTCAAAAAGAGGTTATTTTTTAAATTTTGATTATAGAAAGGGTTACATGCAGAAATGCTCCTTGTCAAAAGCCCAATTCGTAAGAATAGCTAGCAAATCTAGTTCTTTTTTTCAAAAGATCCGGCGAAGAAGATTGGAATTTAGTCAAGGGGCCTAACAAAAGAGTTTAGAGATGAATTTTGGTTGTTTTTTTGAAAGGAATACCGGTGGTATTCGAACTTGTATTAAAACGAAAGTTTTATACAATAATAAAAAAGAAAAAGGAAAAGAAAAAAATATTTCGAACCAAAATCTATAATAAATTCAAGTGTCATATCGCCTCCTCTTGTCCAAACGTAGCCAAAGTGTCGTCTCCGAGACCGCTTTTATCGCCGTTGTTATTGGTGTTCGTCCTTTTTTGCGAAAAATTCGGGCATTACGTTCTAACCATATTTGCCATGTTATGGACGCCCATAGTTTATCCCAAATCTTTCTTTTTTGGGTGTCCGCTCTTTTTCTATTTACTAACCAAGTTTCTTCTTGCGTCGGCAATAATAATCTTCGAAACGGAGCGTTTGTTTTTCTTTCGGCCAATTTCCAAACCGCCACCGTGTATGGGCAATTGATAAAAAGATAGTTTGCCGTTTCTTCCTCTCTTGCGCATAGCGGACAAATTGTTCCGAGTGCCCAACCTTTTTTTCTCAACACATCGCATGTGTTTATTTTATTTTGTAGTGCTAGCCATAAGAATGTTTTTATTTTGGACGGTACCGTTAGTTTCCATAGGTTATTTTGCCAACCACATTTTACCCCCGGATTTATTAGGAAATCATAGGCCGATTTGGAAGAGAAAATATTATCTTTTGTCAATTTCCAAGTTGTTAAGGTTTGTGTCGGGTTTGTTATTGATGATATTTTGTATATTGGTAGTAGATCTATTAGTTGTTTCACAAAATAAGAGAGGTTATTCTTTGGGATTTGCTCTAGTTGTGAGGTGTGGCTTACCCCGTATATTGTTGACATGCATTCGGCCCAAATATTGGATTCCGTTTTGTCTATATTCCATAATTGTTTCAATAGCAATGCTTCATTTTTTGTTTTCAAATTTTGGATTCCTAAGCCTCCAAATTTTCTAAGAAGACACATTTTACTCCAATTTACCAAGCAATTTCCGGGATTACACTTATCGCTACCTTTCCATAAGAAGGCTCTTATTGCCTTATTTATTTCTTTTATCACCTCGATAGGTAGTTTGAAGCTTTGCATAAAATAAGTGGGGATAGAAGCTAGAGTCGCTTTGATTAAGGTTAGTCTCCCCCCTAGGGATAATAGTTTGCCCTTCCAAGTTGCCACCTTTTTTTGTATTTTTTGGACAAGGGGTAGAAATGTAAATTTTTTCGGACATTTGAAAGTTAGAGGGAGTCCTAAGTACTTTGACGGAAAACTCATTTTTTCGCATTTGAGGATATCGGATATTGGTCTTTCCAATTCGGTTGGGATATTCATTGTTGCAAACCCACTTTTTGTCCAATTTATGTTGAGACCGGTTATCTCCGAGAATAATTCAAGTCCCAATATCACTTTTTTTAGATTGTTTGGGCATGCCTCCACAAACAATATTGTGTCATCCGCATATTGCAATATTTCCGAGTTTATGTTCGAAATTCTTGTTAGAAGCGGGTTTATTTTTTGGAATATTGTTTGAAGAATATCCACCGCTAGATCAAATAAGAGCGGTGAGAGGGGGTCCCCTTGCCTTAGTCCCCTTTGGTGAAAGAAATAAGGAGATAAGTCACCATTGACTTTTATTGCCGAGGATGAGGAGATGAAGAGATTTTTAATCCAAAGCACCCAAGTTTGTGGGAACCTTTTTATTGTTAAGAGATTAATGATAAAATTCCATGATATGTTGTCAAAAGTTTTTTTTATATCTAGTTGTATCATTACGGCGGGAATTTTTTTTGTTTTGAAATAGTGTACATATTCTCTTGCTACTAAGAATGAGTCCGTTATGGACCTCCCTTTTATGAATGCCGTTTGATGCTTATGGATTATATTCGGGAGAATGGGTTGTAGCCTATTAGCCAATATTTTAGTAATTATTTTGATAGGCGTGTTTATTACACTTATGGGTCTAAACTCATCTATCTTGTTAGCTCCTTTCATTTTAGGTACTAGAGTAATGTTAGCTTGATTTATTCTCCATAAATCTAGCTCATTTTTCTCGAAAGCTTTTATCATCGGAACTAGAGTAGTTTTCAAAGTTTGCCATAATTCCTTTACAAATTCGGCCGGTAGGCCATCCGGCCCCGTTGATTTTCTCATTTTCATTTTTTGAATCACTTGTAAAATTTCATCCTCTTCGAAAGGATCGGCTAAGGAGTCTAGTAAGTTTGTTCTAGTTTGTTGCCCCATTAGGCTTTGTAAGTTATAATTTGATTGTTGAGAGGGAGCGCCCAAGGTGATTTTGAAGTGCGAGTAGAATAAATCTAGGATCATTGCCGGTTGTACGACCAAGATGTCATTGTGTTGTAAACTTGGTATATAATTTCGGTTTCTCCGTGAAGTTGCCAACGCATGGAAATATGAGTTGTTTTTATCTCCATATTTTATCCACTTAGCCGAACTCCTTTGTTGCCATTTGTGCTCGGATGTTAAGGCTAGTTCTTGGGCTTGTATTTTAATTTAGAGGGATCTAAATGCAATCAATACGTAGAATGGAAATATGAATTTTGGTTGTTAAGAGGGATCTAAATGCAATCAATACGTAGAATGATGAAAAATCTTGGATTTATGTATGATTAATTTAGAGTGGCAAATTTGCAAAAATAGGTGGTACTGGTGTGATTTGTGAAGAGTAAGATCAATCACAAATATTACGTATATAAGTCAACTTATAGTTTATATAAAAAAACTCAATTTATACTTTTAAAAAATAATAATTTCAAAATATCGTTACAAAAATATGAAAAATTTTAAAATATTTTCTACATTTAAAAGTAATATACATAATCTTAAGAGCGTTAAAATATCATGTATAATCATTGTAAAATGATAATTATCAATATATTAGTGTGTATCCTTGCTCCGCTTCGGATTCTAATTCTCATATTATATACGAATCGTGAAAATAATAATTTTAAATTCAAATTTTGTAGACATTATAAAATATTCAAGCATATATCCATTTTTTTCAACTTTCATGATTGAATTTGAAAAATTAATTTAATATTCTTTTGAACACAGTTTTATTTTAAAATAATTTAGTGTGTGCGCGCATGTGCGTGCGTACGAGCCTGTTAGTAAATAATAAAATTACCAATAACATGAAGATAATTAAAATTAAAAATCGATTACAAAATGTAGACAAATTAAATGATTAGTGACATAACGGTACAATTAAAAACCGCGTGTCTATTTTGAATAACTAAAAATTAAGTATTTAAAATTTAACAAGAAATATATTATGATTAAATTAAGAATATAACAACAATACATGAACAATTTAATTAATATTATTTTATATAAGAAATACGCAAGAAAATATTCTAACAAATATATTATTATAATACGTGTTTATCATCAATCAGGCCCAGCCCAGTCCAGCCCATTATAATTATAAATCGATAATCCATAATTTATTTTGATCGTGCCTAGGATGTAAATGGTGTGGATATTATCCGAACCAATCCGAACCGTATCCAAAAAATATCCGGATTCGAATTCGATTTTCGATTTTAGTGTCAGATCCGAATCCGAATTCGAATATTATCCGGATCCGGGTATTTTTTCGGATCCGGTACTCAGATCCGGATTCGGATACCCGAATCCGGATAAGAATCTGGACATTATATATTTTTTACGTGTCTTATTTCATTTTAGTTGAAAAATATAGATAATTAATGATTTTTTGATAATTTAAAATCACAATCATAAAATTAAGTTTAAATACAATAACTTAGATTATTGATGTTGTAAATTATGTATATATATAATCAAAAAATATATTACATTATGATATAATAGTATCCGTTTTAATATTCGAAAAAAATTCGTATCATACAATGTCTGAACCATATCCGTATTTGTTTAATATCGGAACCGTATCCGGATCCGATTTGTTTCGTATTTGAAAAAATATGAATACGAATCTGACATGACCACCATCCGAACCGTTCACACCCTAATTGTGCCTCAGACTCAGTCTTACTTACGCAGTTACGCGGTATGCATAATGCATGGGTACCTTCTAAAGAAGACCGAAAGAGCCGTGACAAACAACATAATTCGGTCCACGTCCACCTACCTTTTGTTTCTCTCTCTTAACAATCAATCTTTTCTTTTTTATTCTATTATTAATATTTACTCTCCTTTTCTTTGCTTCGTGACACACACACAGACAGACCGACATTACAATATTTACATCTTTCAATTCGGAAAATAAATTGGCAAGGTAATGAACTAACAAATTTAATTATTATCATTATTAAATAAATTCAAAGCAAAAAAAAAGAAAAACAAAAAAAAAGAGAGAAAGATAATTAAATATTAAATCTAGAGAAAAAAGTAATTAAGAAAAGGAGAGGTGGTTCATGACCCACAGGATTTGTGCATCGTAAGCTCAGCCCATGGTTATACAAAGCGCCTCTGGTTTTTCATCTAGGGTTAGGGATTATTTGAACTTATCAGCACTTGCAATTTTGCCTTTTTTCAAACTTAATAACTGGTAATTTCTAATTTCTTGATTCTCTCATCAATCAACTGGATTACAGATCTTCAGATCTCTTCGTTTTTCTGATTTCACCTTCTTTTTTTGGAATTTTAATTCCTGTTTATTTGGTCAAATGGCACCAAAAAGACGAAAATTCAGAGCTCGTTTCAAAAATTGTAAGCTAAGAACACAGATCCAAATCATACACACTTCATACTCAAATTTTAGTAAAAATAAGACATGTAAAGTTAATCAAACAAATTTTATTACAAGGAAAGAACTAGCCTCTTAATTGGGGAAGACAGATCAAGAAAGTATTTCCAGATCTGATTATTTTTCATTTATCACCTATATAACTAACAGATTTATTTTGAATTTATTGTCTTTTTTTGTGTAGATCTAATGGGTACTGAATGCGTAGCTACGATGCTAAACAGCGACACGGATCCAGCGATTCCACCAGGATTCGGCCCGTTCGTTTCGAGTTCGAATTCTGCATGCAACGATTCGGTTTCCTCATCTGGAAACGAGATTACCAGAAAATCACGCAGGAATCGCCGCACAGTTGGCTACAACGAACTCGACACTTGCTCTGACGAAGATTACACCCACAAGGTTGGTCATCAAAATATCATAAATACCCTCATATTTATCAAATTCTTGACTCGTTATTTTTGAAAAAAATAGAATGTATTGCCTTCGGCTCGCAAGTTACCAAAAGGAGTTATTCGTGGCTGCGCACAATGCTTGAACTGTCAAAAGGTTGATTATTTTAATTTATTTCATTTTTTATTTCTTTATTTTTATTTATTTTATAAATATTCTGACAGGTTGTAGCGAGATGGAAGCCTGAGAATGCGTGTAGACCCGTTCTTGACGAAGCACCCGTGTTTTATCCCACCGAAGAGGTTAATTTAATTAACCATAATAAATAAATTCATAATTTTATAATTTTCCACTAAAATTATTATTTGTTATTAACTAGGAATTTAAGGATACGTTAAAATACATCGAGACGATAAGACCACACGCAGAGCCATATGGGATTGGTCGAATAGTACCGCCATGGACATGGAGGCCACCATGTGTTCTAAAAGATAAATGTATTTGGGGAACCTCCCAATTCGCGACACGTGTACAGAGACTCGACAAGCTGCAAAATCGCGAATCATCGAAAAATATTTGCGAAGACCAAACTAGCACCGCCACCACGAGCAGTAAAAGGAGAAAAGTTATGGGAAACGAAACGGGTCAGAACGGGTCTAATTCGAACGTGGTCGAAAGGTTCGGGTTCGAACCGGGTCCAGATTTCACTTTAGAAATGTTTAGTAAATTCGCAGATGATTTCAAAACCCAATATTTCGGTTTGGATACAAACGAAGGATTCGAACCTTCTGTTGAAAATATCGAGGGTGAGTATTGGCGTATTGTTGAAAATCCCTCTTCAGAAATAGAGGTATTATTTATTTATTTATTTATTTATGTATAGAATGGATTAATAATTCTTTTTTTTTGGGTTTAGGTATTATATGGAGCTGATTTGGAGACGAAAAGTTTTGGGAGTGGTTTCCCAAAACAAAAGGATTCGATTGCGAATTCTTCAGAAATGGAGGATGAATATGTAAAATCGGGTTGGAATTTAAATAATTTCGCGAGACTTCCAGGCTCGGTACTCTCCTTCGAGTCTGGGGAGATTTCTGGCGTTTTGATACCGTGGCTTTATGTGGGCATGTGCTTTTCGTCTTTTTGCTGGGTAAATAAATCTTTTAAACCCCCAAAAAATATGCAAATTCGCTTCGTAATTGATAAATATAAATGTATATTTATACACAGCATGTAGAGGATCACCATTTATACTCTCTGAATTACAATCATTGGGGCGCACCCAAAATCTGGTACGGCGTACCAGGTTACGATGCTTCCAAATTAGAGACCGCCATGAGGAAACACTTGCCCGATTTATTCGAAGAACAACCTGACCTTCTTCACAATCTCGTCAGTATTCTCACAACCAATCATTCCTTTTCTAAATTAGAATCGTTTTTATTAAAAAAATTGTTTTTTTTTTTATCTTTTAGGTGACGCAATTTTCGCCGGCATTATTGAAACAAGAAGGAATACCAGTGTACCGATGCGTGCAACGCGAGGGTGAATTCGTAATTACTTTTCCAAGAGCGTACCACGCGGGATTCAACTGCGGATTCAACTGCGCCGAGGCCGTCAATGTGGCGCCCGTTGATTGGTTGCCACACGGGCAATACGCGGTCGAGTTGTACCGTGAACAAGGCCGCAAAATCTCGGTCTCGCACGACAAGATGCTTCTCGGCGCGGCGAGAGAAGCGGTGAGGGCTCAATGGGAAATCGCGTTCTTGAAAAACAACAGCGATGTTAATCTTCGGTGGAAGAATTCTTGTGGGCCCACCACCATCTTGTCGAGAACTCTCAAGGCGAGAATCGGTGTGGAGAGAGAAAGGAGGGGAAATCTATGCAACACGTCTCAACCGAAAAAAATGGATTCGAATTTCGATTCGACGGATAGAGAGTGCGCGATTTGTCATTACGATCTTCATCTTTCCGCGGCGTGTTGTCCTTGCGATGTTGACCGGTACGGTTGTCTTTTACACGCGAAGGAATTGTGTAAGTGTGATTGGAGCACGAGAGTGTTTCTGTACCGGTACGATATAACCGAGCTCGATGTTTTGTGCGATGCCGTGTCCGGCAAATTGAGCGCCGTTCATAGATGGGCCTTGTCAGATCTACGGCTCAGTCTTCGCTCTTGTCTCGCCAAGAAAGAGGAGGTCAAGAAGGAAAGTGGAAAGGACGAATCGAAAAATATTAAAATCGTTGTTTCTTCTATAGAAGAGAAAAAAGAGGTTTTGCTCGAGCCTTGTTCCAAAAAGGACGAAATCGAAAATGTAATTTTACCTCAAAATCAATCCTCAAATTTGGAGGATAATAATAAGAAGGATAACAATGAGATTGTTAATTTACCGAGTTTAGAGAGAGAAATTTCGGTGGTGGTGGCGTTGTCTTGTACGCATGATGTAAAGTCGAGGCAGAATAAAAATAAAGGGGGCCCACGCGTGGCTAATGTGGTGAGGAAATTTAGTTGCAGCGTGGAGGTTTTGGAATACGGTACCGTCGTGTCTCGAAAGAACTGGTGTACCAGCCAAACCATCTTCCCTAAAGGTATATATTATTTTATTATTCTATATTATTAGCTTGAATTTTATAATATATTTTTATTATTGAATATAGGTTACAGAAGTAGAGTGAAGTATCGCAGTGTAATTGATCCAACTCAAATGTGTTTCTACATTTCTGAAATTATTGACGGTGGAGATTCAGGGCCTTTTTTTATGGTTTGTTTTTTTTTTTCAATTTATTTTTACATAATTTATATTTATTAAGACATTGTTATTATGCAGGTGAGAGTAGAAGAAAGTAGAGACGAAGCATTCTTACACGTCTCGGCCATTAAATGCTGGGAAATGGTGAGAGAGAAATTAATTCTCGAAATGAGGAGACAAAACGTAAAGGGAAAAAACGAGCTTCCTCCTTTGCCGCCACCTGGATCCATCGACGGTCTCGAGATGTTCGGTTTAACCTCCCCTCACATCCTCAAGGTAATTAATTCATAATGTTTATTTATCATTTTTATGAAATTGGATATAATTAATTATGTGATCCTGAACAGGAAATCGAGGCGTTGGATCAAGATCGTGTTTGCGATGAATATTGGAATTCAAGACCGAATAATAATATACAGCAAACACGGACCGAGAGAAACCCTAATTTGGTTGCGTTCAAAGGGCTTTTGCAAAAAGCTGGTCCCGAAGAAATTGAAGCGTTGCGAGAAATTCTGTCTGGTGATGTGGCGAGTGCGACTAGGCAAGAGGCTGTTTTGCTTGTAAATAAAGAAAGCGAGAGATTCCATTTGAAATAAGGGATCTTGTTCTTTCACCCATTTCGTGCAAATTCTTTTTGTTTTTTTTTATTTGAAAATATAGTTTTTTTTAGTAGCGAGAGACTTAAAAGAGATTGAATCTCAGATATAGTTTTGTACAAGCAAGGACATTTTATTTTATTTTAAAAGATTAAACAAATTTGTTTATTTGATTAAGAATTCATCTTACAAGATCTCTCCATTTCTAACCTATTCAAAATTGAATTTCGAACTTATTCAAAATCCAATTAGAATCATCGGCGAGTCGAACTTTTGAGTGGGGCATGAATAATTTTAAACCAGTTCATATATCAAATAAAGTGGTGTTAAATGTTAATATAATAAGTTTTGTGTTTGGTTGTAGTAGTAGTTATTAAATAATTAATGGCTGATTGGTGTCATGTTATAATATTTGGTGTTTTTTTATGCCGTAATATTAGTATGATTTATATGAAAAAATAATATGATATTTTTGTGCACATTGATTGATTGATTTTAGTGGAGTATTGTTGTAAAGCTTGTGAAGTTGTGATTGATAATATCTTGAAGAAAACAAATGATTTGTAATATTTCTGCCTATATGTGTTCCAGTTTCGGGTTCAAATGTGCTTCTAGCACATGTCAACACATAAATCCATAAATAATAGGTTGGCGATATTGTATGTTTGTGTTTGTTTGTTATTATTAATTGATTTTAGTGACGTATTATTTTAAAAATTGTGATGGACATTTCTTCAATGAAAAAAAAGGCCAATTCATTTATTATATTTCTGAAGTTTCAAGGCACAAATTTACCATTTATGATGATAAAAACAATATTATTTCAAAATAAAATTATATCGCGAAATATTGAGATCATTATATTTTATAACTCATCTAAGGATGACTAATACATATAGTAGTACCATGATATAATTATATTCCAGATACATACAATATTCAAAAAATCATGACTACATCATAATTCATTGTCATCCCGAATAGTTCAAGCAATAATAAATTTAGAAGTAACAAATCATATAGGAAATCAAGGCATATTGTTTTTGCAAGGAATATTGGAGCTCAAGACCCAATAATAATATACAACAAACACGGATTGTGAGAAACCCTAATATTGCAAAAGGCTGGTCAAGAAGAAGTAGAATCGTTGCGAGAAATTATGTCTGGTGATGCGGCGAGTATGACTAGGCAAAGGCTGTTTTGATTGTTAAGAAAGAAACCGAGAGATTCCATTCCAAATAAAACATCGTGTTCATTCACCCATTTCGTGCAAATTCTATTTGTTTTCTTTATTTGAAAGTATAGTTTTTGTAGTAGCCGTAGACGAAACTCGATTGAACCTCGGATATAGTTTTGTACAAGCAAAGACATATTATTTTACTTTAGAAGAGCAAGGAAATTTATTTATTTCACTAACAGTTTATTTTATTAATAATTCAAATATTTATTATTTATTGAAGTACATATATTTGGTAAATATATATTAGAGCGGAATAGAGGATTAGAGTGAATTAAATATTCTATTTCGACCGAACGGGTTGAAACAAATATGAAATAGTATGAAACGAAGAGATTGAAAGGATATGCATTAAGATTGACACAAAATTAATAATGTATTTATTAGATGCACATATGTATATTGGATATACATAGTTAAATTAATAAGAAACGGTCATATGAAGAATATAACAAAAATCAGAAAATTCATTCGAAACACGTTTTAGTAAAACTGTTATAATTTTCACATACTAACTCCGATTTGTATAGTCCAAATTGGATTGGACAGATAATACGATTATCTACAACTTTTATTGAAGACTTATGTTCTATTTGAACGATTTATCATTTTCGTTTTCATGGAATACCGAAATGATGCGACAAGTTTACACACAATTATTAAAATCGTCATAACTTTCTTATTCGAACTCCAATTATGTTGGGCTAAATTGAGTTAGAAAGATAATTTTATTATCTACAATTTCCGGGAAGATTTGAATTTGGTTTGAACGATTTATCATTTTCGTTTGCAAAAAATAGTGAAGGTGCATGCAGTTTTTATGTTTCAAAAAGTATCTTTCACAAGATATTGTCTATATGTGTGTGTGTTATATATATATATATATATATATATCCCAAAAACGTGTTTCTGTTATCAATTCAATCATTCTACACCAGGAGACTTATCTAGAAGATAGATAAAATAAGAGAAAATAGTTTCTCCATTTTTTGAGTTCGAGTTTTGTAAGATAAAAGCACAAGTACTCATTTGTTGAACTATGACAACCGTTGACTATAGGAGAAGACGAATTCAACATGGATTACGAGTAGAGATGTTCTAGTATGGAGACTTTGTGATCAATCACACAATACAAACATGAGCAACAAGGAAAAAAACGTGCAAGATGGAAAACTAGCGCTTCAAGCCAACGTCCATCATCAATTTGGTGAGATATGATTCAAACTTTTCCTTCCGTACACGAACTATATCGAAACGAGATCCGAGATTACGAGAATTCCGCATATTCGCTACATCATGTATGGTAAATGAGTGTAAAAAATTCCAACATGGACGGATTAGAGGATTTAGTCCATTTCATAGAATTAATTTTGCTAATACAATTTTCAACCAATATTCTGGATCTAGAGTGTGCCACTTCATATTGTATCTTTATATCTTGCAATTAACATGCTCTTCATTTGGGAACATTGTAACTGACCTTCGAAACTTCGTCTCTCTCTCTCTCTCTCTCTCTCTCTCTCTCTCTCTCTCTCTCTCTCTCTCTCCATGGAGACTCCATCTGTCTTCCCTTCCACTCGACATTATTTTGGTCAAGGACAAACTTTCGCCATAGCTGAAAACTACTTTTCTCTGTCATTTTCTTCTTAGCCATTCTTGATCTATATTTAATTTCTAACCTATTCGAAATTCGATTGTGATTATTGATTGTATTAAAATTAATATTTTTAACTCATGTATTTTAATCATGTAGTAAATAATTAGTGTTTGGTTAAGTGTGTATGTATAAAAATTAGTGTGTCATGTAAGGTTGTATTATTCATATATGAGAAGGTGCTTGATAATCTATAAATGTAACCTATTTTCTATGTTGTAATTCAGAGAGAAAATAGAGAGCGAGAGATCATAAACAAAGTAATCCTCCAAAATAATAAATTATCAAGCTTGTTTGGGAGGTGGAATATTGGAGTGTAATGGAATTTTAAATTTCCCCAAATCAAGATTTTTTGTTTGGCGTGGGAATTAAAATGGAACTAATTAATTTTAGAAAAATATTTTCCCCCAATCCCAATGAAATGAAATTCTCTCAAAATGTTTAAAAGTGGAGAATTTCATTAACAAAAAAGTAAAGACACATAATCAACATTATATTGTAATTATTATATTAATACAATTAAAATAATATTATATATTATAATAATCATACAAAACAATATTATTATGTCTATATAATTAGTATAATATTATGTATTATTATAAATAATATTATTATATGAATAACACATAATATTATAATAATAAAATAATTATATTTCAATTATGTAATAATTTTATTATAATAAAAAATTACATTATAATTATTATTTTCATATAAATAATATTATATAATAATAATAATAATATTAATAATAATAATAATAATCATTATTAGTATTGTTATTAGTATTAGTATTGTTAATAATATATTATAATATTATTAATTTCTATTAAAGTGGAGCAAAAGTTTATAATCAAAGAATAATTATATTGTAATTGTTAAATCTATAAAATTAATATAATATTATATATTATTATAATAATAATAAAAAAAATTATGATAATTATATTATATGAATATAATATTATATATTTTATTATAAAGAATGTTATTATATGGATAAAATACAATATTATAATAATATATCAATGCATTTAATAATATTATATTATTATTATATATTAATAATCTTATTATATGTGTAATATTATTTTATTATAATAATATAATAATTATATTATTTTCATATCTATATAATTAATATAATATATTGTACTAAGATAATAATTATTATAGTAATTATACGGATATAATATAATGTTATAATAATAAAACAATACATTTGATATTATAATGTAATTATTTTATTCATATAATAATATTATATGAATATAATGGGTTTATAATTGCTAGTAATATAGTAATTATATTATAATAATGAAATTCCAATTTCAAAATTCCAAATTTTCTAAACAACCAAATAATGAATTATATTTTCCAGCATATTATAATTTAGACATCCAAACAAACTATGGAATTATTATTTCCAGAATTTTTTTCTCCTCCACCTTATAATCCAACTAGCCTTACCCCCGCGCAATTGTGCGGGGTTGTTCGGGTTTATAAGTAATTTAGTTGAAGAAAATTGTTGTTCATTTTGTGTATGTGACTTTCTTTTTGTAATCATTATTATATGTGTAATTTAGTGTGTTGTGTGCGAGTGAAATTTTGTAGCAAAAATCGTTTGAATATTGTAAGAGCCGGATTTCTTGAATAATTCAAACGGTTATTGCTAAAAAAATTATCTATATTTTATACTTCATAAGCAAAATAAGGAAAAAGAACGAATGAGTCGTCATGAAATTTATTAAGAACCTAATATATCAGAAAACATTGCCGAAAAAAAGAGTGTTCTTAATTTCACAAATCCTTAATTTCGCTACATATTTAGCACAAATATTTTTCGCCCTTTGTGTGGTCGGCCAACAACAAAGTTTCACGATGTCATCGCTAACCATTTCGTTCGAAACTTTAATTTAAATTATGTCATGATTATTCGCACATCCGTGATTTGGTATATTTTTAACCCCCTAATTTTTTTTGGATATTGTAAAAAATCCTCTATCTTTTCGTAAACTCCAAAAAAAAAACTCTTTACCAAATTTTTATTTTAAAATACTCCTTATGGATGATATTAATTTTTTTTTTCCAAAATACCCTCCAAATCTCATATGTAATAATTAAAACTTATTTTTGTTATTTTTTATTTATTTTAAGAAAATTCATAAACACTTCTTAATATGTAGTGATTTAAAAAAATTTAAATTATTACATATTTTGTTTATATAATTTTAATATTCCATTCTTTATTCATAAAAAACTAACATTAAATAATAATAAATAAACATCTTGCAAATATATTCATAGAAAATATCTATATAAACATCTACTTTTTATTTTAGTTTTCCTTTTATGTATTTTTTAATAGTTTTGTGATATTTTATTTTTAAATATTTGCAAGATGTTCTTTTATTAATATTGTTCAACTTATTATAATTTTATTTTAGTTTTAAAAAAAAAATAATACATAAGTCGAATATTTGTAATGAATGAAATATTAAAATTATATAACATATAACATATAGTAATTTTTTTTTAATTATTATGTATTACAAAAAGTTTAACAATTTTTTAAAATTAAAAATGCATTTTTTTTTAAATGAATACATATGTAAATTAATTTTTTTTTACAATATCTAAAAATTTAAGGAGTCTTTTGAAATTTTTTCAAGTAAAGTGATGATAGGGAGGCATAATAAGGTGTTGATGTGGACGCATGAGATGAGAGAAATTATTAATAATGTAAAAAAGGACCGAAATTTAAATTAAAAAGGACCAAAATGTTAATAAAAAGTACCAAAGTGTGAAGTAAAACTGAAAAGGACCAAGATATAAATAAAAATGACTATAATGTAAATTTAAAAATATATAAAAGGACCGATATGTAAATAAAAGAGGATGAAGATGTAAATATGAAGGACCAAAATGTAAGTTTCTAAACTGAAAAGGACAAAAATGTAAATAGAAAGAACCAAAATGTAGTTTTTTAAACTAAAAAGGACAAAAATGTAAATAAAAAGGACCAAAATGTAAATAAATTTTTTACAAAGAGGCCCCTGGACCAAAATTTAATTTTTAAAACTTGAAAGGACTAAATGTAAAAAAAAGGACCAAAATGCAAATAAAAAGGACCAAATTGTAAATAAAAAGGACCAAAATGTATTTTTTTCAGAAAAGGACCAAAATGTAAATAAATTATTTTTACAAAGAGGCTCCTGAACCAAAATGTAAATTTTAAAACTTCGAAGGACCAAAATGCAAATATAAAGGCCCGAAATGTGAAAAAAAGGACCAAAATGTAATTTTTAAAAAAAAATAGGACCAATTTATGACCCCTGGACTAAAATGTAAATTTCAAAACTTCGAAGGACCAAATGCAAATATAAAGGACGAAAATGTAAAATAAAAAGGACTAAAATGTAAAACAATTTCGGAAAAAGAACTAATTTGTAAATAAAAAAAGACCAAAATGTAAAAAAAATATTTTTTTTTACAAATAGGCCCCTGATGACGTGGCTGCACCAGGAGGCAGCAAATCCCCTTGCATTATATTATACATAGATTCCACTCTACTAATTTCACTTGCCAAACGGCCCCTAAAGAGTATACAATCCCACTATTATCTCAATAATTGTATATATTCATTTTCTGGTGTGCATTTTTTGTTTGTTGTGTATCTTTATCTGCTCAGCGAATTATTTCATCAATTCTTAATTGGATTTTGTTATCCATCCCACAAATACAAACCAAAAATTCTCCCCAACATAAATCATTATGAATCCAAATCCTAAAATCCCAATAAATTGGTATCAGAGTCATGATTATAGAGCTTTGTAGAAGTTGGAGAAAAAGATCACCAAGACAATCCAAATATGTGTATTCGGGCTTCCACAAAATTCACAACTCGTTTTCGATTTATCGAGTTTTGTAGAAGTCAGAAAAGAAGATCACCATGACAACCGAAGAAAGTGCATTTGGGTTCACACGAACTTTACAATTCATTTTTTGATGGAGAAAACTACAATTTTTAAAGAACTAAGACGAGAACTATTTTGATCTCACAAAGTCTATGACAAATAGTAGAAGGAGAAGAAATTTTTGGTGTTACGTGCACAATGAAGAAATGAGAAGAAAATTCGATAAAAAAAGGAGTTAAAAAAGAATGAAAAGAAAGACGTAACATCCTTATATTTGATGCAAACGAGGAAATATTTCTGAAAATAATTTAGGTTGAAAAAAAGAATTTGAAGAAGACGCAAAAATATAATGATTATGATGAAAAAAATGAATCTTATGGGATAATATCGAAATATTATAATTAAAAAAGGAGTATAACGAAAGGGAGTATTAGAATTAATGTTTTTTAAGTTATGTATTTAATTATGTAGTATATAATTTTTATGTGTGTATAGATAAAAATTAGTGTGTCATGTAGGATTGTCTTATCTAAATAAATAAAAAGTGTATGAGAATGTGCATGATAATTTATAAATTTAACTTATATATCTCATATAATATAATTGAGAAAAAAAAAGATCATTAAAAACGGCATCTTCCAAAATAAATAAATTAGAGAGTAAAAAGTGTTAAAAACAATCTTACTTTTATCTCAAGATTGTATCTATTCATTGTCTTGTGTGCATCTTTTGGTGTTGTATATTTTTATCAATTAAAAAACAAAGTAGTCTCTCCGAAACTATTTCGTCAATTCTTAAATGGAGGTTATCCATCCTCAAATTCAATCAAAAATTCTCCTCACCATTCATCATTATGGATCCAAATCCAAATTTTTAAATCCCAACATACTGGGTGCTGTATTTTAGATTTAACAACTGGTTCAAAAAGACGAAGAATAAGAATAAGAAAAACATAAATGAGCAATCTATTGAGAAGACTAGGAAGAACATTTGTGATGTTGTCTACTTTTTTTCTTTTGTATATCTTTAAAAATAACAATTCGGTGTTTACCCTCCTATGTAATTTGAGTCCAGTGAAGAATCGAAATTTGAGCGGGGGACGAATATTCCAAAGTGATTTTTTCGATGGACATTTGACTCCGCAACCCGCCTTGGGTATGCAATCGAGTTTCATCTTTAGTTCACCCCAATATCTTAGTGTGCCTTTTTTGTTTTAATTTTTCTGAAATAATTTTAAACCTGTTCATAGATCAAATAAAGTGCTGTTAATATAGAAAGGGGTTAGGTAGGATCATTGTATACATGTTTGGTATTTTCATCTCAAACATCAGCAAAGTGCCTTTTGGTTCATGCGAAATATACTCGAAACATTTGTTTATAGTAGTTATTAAATAATTAATGTATGATTAGTGTCATGTTATATACATGTTTGATATTTATTTTTATGCACATTGATTGATTGATTTTAGTGGGATATTGTTGTAAGGATTGTGATTGATATATCTTGAACGAAATAAAAGAAACAATTAAGAGATATTGTTTTTGTTGAATGACTTCATTTCTGTGGTTATATGAAAAGAGGCCATATACTTAATACTATGCTCAATAATAATGTTTTTGTTAAAAATGGTAAATAAAAAAAACATATAAACCATTTGCGTGATTATTTTCACTTGCTTGTTATATAGTACTTTACCCAATTTCCTTGAATTCGTTACGTCCGGATTCACTGTCAGTGTCAATGGACCTCACGGACTTAAACAGTCCACTCTTGTGTGATATTGATATATCACGACTAAATTAATGCAACAAAAAAAAAAAAAATATGCGCGTGTTGCTACGGATGTAAGTGTGCTCCTAATACATAATTAATATTCGTATGAATTCATAATTTTAAGTTATGTGTATTTTGTTACGTGTCATGTTTATTAAATATGTTAATTATTATGATATAGAAATTAGAATATATGTTGTAATGAAATTTAAGAACCAATAATATTTTTTATAATTAGTATAGAGAGTATATGTGATGAAATCTAAGGACACTTAACATTTCTTAATAAGTTGATGATGTGGCCTCTCGAGGAGGCCGGAATCCGGTCCACGATAATAATATAGGATGAGCATTTAGTATATTTATCTTTTGTGAGAGCAATTCCTACAAACAAAACTTATACTTCGCCTCGATTTCCCATTTAATTTATTTAATTAACGTGATAATTAATTAAAAAAAACAGTGTCTTAAATAGCTATAGCGATTATAGCGGCTTCTAGAGGTAAAACGCAACACCACGCAAATGTTTTTGCGAAAATTACGATTTGAGTGATATGACCGCTATAAGGGGTAAATAACGTTTTGTTATGGTTAATTGTGGTTTTGATTTATGGCCAAAATAATATACGTGTGTTCATGGAGTCCATGTAGAGGTTTGTAGCCTTTTTCGGAGTCGCAGCCGCGGTAGGAAGCCTATCTTATAAATACAATACACATTGTGTGTAATTCATATGTCAAGAACAATGAATGAATGAGTTAGATGAATATATAATTGGTATAAATTTATAATAAAATGCAACAAGCGATATTTTTTGCCGAGTTCATAATTAAGATTGAAACGAAATATTTTACAACAAACATGCAAAATAAATACATAAGAATAAATGCATTGTTAACAATGAACACATGTTATTTTTGTCTTATTTTTTAAATGTATTGCACATTAGTTTTTGTCTAATTTGTTTAGTCTTTACTCTTTACTTTTGTGTTTTATTTTTGATTTTTGAACTTGTGGAACACGACAATGAACTCGTGTAATTTTTTAAAAGATAATATATTTATTACATAAATTAATGTCGTGGTGTATTTCCGCTATAAAGCCATAATGTCGCTATATCGCCCGCTATTGCAATCCGCTGCAAAAAAATACTTGGCCGCTACGGACCATTGCATCGCAATTTCACTACGTCATAGTAATTAGTAATTGTCAATTCGAATGTGTTAATTAATTATATTAGATGTGTTAATTACTATGTTAATTAGAAAATTGAGAATGTTATGTTGAAACTTGGAGGCAGCATATATGCCCTCTTCCTACAAAAGGTGCACACATGGCTCCAGGTTTTTAACTATTCGAGTCTTATGTTTGATGACAGAGCCTTCTAGTTATTGTTCTTAGAAACAAATATTACATTCATTTATTTTACTTGGAAAGAGTTATTCTTTGAGAGATTTAAGCATTTAGTTTCTAACTGATTGATTGCGTAGCATAATAAATCATAGATCATAGATATAATTTTATCGGCACCAAAAAATATTGGATGGAGGATAGTCTTTGGGATTTTTTCTGCAAGGGAAATTGCCTATGGTGTGATATGAAGCTGTATAACAATTTCCTCATTGTATCGAGGTATTGAGATTTTTGATATTTGATATTAAATGCGAGTTAAGTGAGTAAGTGATATATAAATAAACGAATCGATTTTGACACATGATTATGTGTTAAATGAATAGACGTTAAGAGGATTTTATCTTATTATTTGGTCTATCACAAAATTTCTAAGTCTGAAAGAAATTAGAAGGAACATGTATAATTTTACGTTCCACATATATGGTGTGTTTGGATCATGAAAAAATTGTAATTTTTTTTGGAAAGTTGAGTCATGAAAAAGTGATAAGCACGTTTGGTATAACATGGAAATTCTACTTGGCGGTAATGTCCAAGTTGTAACTAAGTGTTTTTATTCAACGTTATAATTTTACTAATTATATTTAATATTTTCTATATTTAAATTCTAATTATTTATTTTTTATTAATGATACATCAAAACATAGTGCCATTTAATTATTTAATTTTTATTTTGACAAATTTAATTATTCAATTTTTATTTTGAAAAATCTAATTATTTAGTTTTTATTTTTAAAACTATAATTATTTAATTTTTAACACTTTAATTGATTATTAGTCTATGTTTATGTTTAAATTAAGGATACTATATTTACTTTATTTCCTCTACCTAGTATACATAATGTCAAAACAAACACAAATATTAATCAAACACAAATAGTACCATTCAATGAGAATGTCATTTTCGAAAATTACATTTCAAAGAATATGATTAACATGGTAATCTCACATTACCGAAATCCAAACACACTCTATAAAGTGTAACATCCTTTTCCTTTTTCTTTTGGAAAAAGTCTGTTTTTGGTTCCTAACAATTACCAAATTGTTCAACTTGCCCCCTGACTAATTTTTTTGTTCGATTTGTCCCCTGAACTTGCTATTTTTGTTCGATTTGCCCCCTCCGTCCAATAACTCGTGCCCCCTCTAGGGATGTCAATGGGTCGGGTAGAAACCCGAACCCGCGGGTACCCGATCCGAACGGGGCGGGTAAAACCCGAAAAATACCAGCGGGTCGGGTAATACCCGAAAAAAAATATCCGCTCCGGGTTCGGGGGAAATTTTTTATCCGCGGGTATACCCGTTACCCGAACCCGAACCCGAACCCGAACCCGAACCCGAACCAGAAAAATACTCGAAAATTACCCGAAAAATACCCGAAAATATCCCATAATAAGAAGATTTTGGATGTTTTATGGATTAATTATTTGTAATATTTGAATTTGTAATGTATTTGTACAAGTTGTTTGTTTTATGTATTTAGAATTATTGATAATTTTACGTATTTGTATAATAATTTTTAATTTTTTAATTTTTTTAGATTTTTTATTAATAATTTTCGGGTAACGGGTTCGGGTTCGGGTTCGGGTATAATTTTTTACCCGCGGGTATTTTTGGATCGGGTTTGGGTAATACCCGAAAATTCGGGTTCGGGTATGGGGGAAGCTTACCCGAACCCGACCCGTCCCGTTGACATCCCTAGCCCCCTCAGTTAAATGGCTGTTAACTCATGCTATTTTATACATATTATTTAACCCGGCCCGAAACATTTAACCCGACCCGTTAAATAACTCTAACCCCTCTCTCTAACCCGTGCTCTCCACTCCAGCGCTCACCCGTGAAGATTTCTCCCCGCGAAGGCCTCTCTCTCTCGCGCCCTGCTCCAGCCAAGGTCAGTCTCTCTCTCTACCTATCTGATTTTTAGGGTTTTTGATTTTGATTTTCGTCAAATTGGGTCTGATTTTTAGGGTTTCTGATTTTCAGAGCCAATTGAGAGGGCTCGGGTCAATTCAGAGCCAATTGTTGGCAAAAGAAGAGGGCTCGGGTCAAAATTGAGAGGTTCGATTTAGGGACTCAAGAAGAAGGTTGTTCACTAAATCTAAACGAAGAAGAGGGCTCCGGTGAGAAGAGAGAGGGAGAGGAGGGAAATGGGCTCGGGAGAGGGAATAGAGAGAAGAGAGAGGGGAATGAGGGAAGAGAAAGGCAGCAAAGACGATTACCGACGGCCCGTCGGCCATAGCTTACTATCGACGGCTTTTATCACCGACAGCCCGATTCGAATAAATATTACCGACGGCTCATACAATATTACCGACGGAAATTTTTTGAATTCGAAATTTTTGTCTGGCCGACGGCCCGTCGGTAAAGAAAAGGATTTTGCTACGGCCCGACCGAGAAGGCCATGTCAGCATATTTAACGGGTCGGATTTGAATATATGCCACGTCAGCATATTTAACATCCATTTAACTGAGGGGCACGAGTTATTGGACGGATGGGACAAATCGAACAAAAATAACAAGTTCAGGAAGCAAATTGAACAAAAAAATTAGTCAGAGAATAAGTTGAACAATTTGATAATTGTTAGGGACCAAAAACAGATTTTTTTCCTTTTCTTTTTGAAATATCTGTGCTCAATACCCTACTGCATTGTTTTAAAAGAGAAATCTTAATTAAAAATTGGAACCATAATTATTCAGTAATGATTTAATTTTGAAGTGAATGAAACATGTCGGATCGGACAAGTGAGTTATTAGATGTTGAAGGATTGCACGTACCCCGTGAAGGGGGAAGGGGGAAGGGGGAAGGGGGAAGGGGGAAGGACGTGCACAAAGTAGGCTAGGCGAGTGACAAAGTAATTAGGACCCACAGGAGGAGCATGACAATTAATCATACTGTAATCAATTTAAAGAGGGTTAGGCAATATTTGTGGGGTCCACCAAATAAGTTAGGTCGAAGGTCTATGAGAGAGAGAGGCGAAGGGAATCAAAGCTGTAGCTGACAATACATACATACATACTAGTGTCGTTGTACTTGACTTTACAACGTGCCAATGGCGAAGCTACACTGTTTTTCATCAATTCACATTATTACTCTTTCTATTATCTCTCTGCTCTCTTTGACCAGATGCCTCCATCCAGCCAGAGAGAGAGAGAGAGAGAGAGAGCATACACAAATACTGCAAATGAAATCTCAGGTTAAATTTCTGAAGTTCAAAAATATACCCCCCTCTTCAGACAAACACAACGTGAATAAACAAATGAACTGACATTCCTGTTATACCATGAAAGCTCCACTCTATATGTCTCCATCCATCAGATTCACTCTCTCTCTCTAAGCCCTCAATCTTGAGTAACCCTAACTTCATTTAAGGACCGATAGTTTTCCATATAGATTCTTCGAACCCTAAACCCCAAACAAATCATATTCCCTTCCATTTCAGGGTATAAATCCTTCTTCTTCAATGCATGAGCGAAATGAGGTAATCAGTTACTAGAAATCGCTTCAACAATCATTTACACCAAAAAAAAGTCATATCAAAACTGAAGGAAAAAAATGGATTTCATTCCGAACACGCCGGACAGCCCCACATCGGAAGCCTTCTTTGTCTCCTTCTCCTCCACCTCGTCGGCCTCCTCTTCTGCGGCCACTTCTTCCTCCTCTCAGCCTTCCCAATCACCGCAACCCCCATCTCAAAGCCGCTACGAATCTCAGAAACGCCGTGATTGGAACACATTCGGCCAGTATCTTCGGAACCACCGACCGCCCCTAACCCTCTCCCGTTGCAATGCTGCTCATGTGCTCGAGTTCCTCCGCTACATGGATCAATTCGGAAAGACCAAAGTGCACACACAAATGTGCCCTTTCTTCGGACACCCTAACCCACCGGCTCCTTGTCAATGTCCATTAAAACAAGCTTGGGGCTCTTTAGATGCCCTAATTGGCCGCCTCCGCGCGGCTTACGAAGAAAATGGTGGAAAGCCAGAGACCAATCCATTTGGTGCTCGTGCTGTTAGGCTCTATCTACGTGAAGTGCGAGAGACACAATCGAAGGCGAGAGGGGTGAGCTACGAGAAGAAGAAGAGGAAGAAGCCACCACAGCACGGTGAAGGTAGTGGTCCTGGTTCTTCGTCTGGCAGAAGCCCGCCTCCACCACCACCACCAGCACCTCCAAGTGGTGCAATTTCACCACCTTTCATGATCATTTAAACTATATCTAAGAATGATTGATTCTTCTTGTTTGGAGAGGTATGCATGCACGTCACTGATTGATTAATGCTAGTTTGTTTTCGGCTTATAAGAAGGAATCATGATTGTACTTGTGGTTGGTTTTGATCGGTTGTTTTCTGAATTGAGGATTGTATTTTGAGTTTAGTTCAATGCATAATAACTTATCACGTGTCTTCTTATATATATTTGTGCTTTCTTTTCTGTTTCAAGCCAGTTTGTGCAAGAATTTGAGAGGGATTTTCTTACGTAACATTGGTACGGTACCAGCGACCTATACAAAAGTTTATCTGGTCGTGATTATGTAATTCATAATTCTTTTGATTGATTGGTTCTGTTCATGATTTGATCACAAACCTGTAGCTGTGGAGATCTTTCTAGTTTTGTGCTTGTCATGTGTTTCTTCCTTTTCTGAAGTTAAAAAGGAGGGGTCCTTGAAGTATTCGTATCGAATTTTGAAATTTTTCAAAACATTGTTACGGTACAGTTTGTATTCTTTGTTATATACATACTTAAGCACAGTAGCTATTTTACCAAAACCTTTTCCCAATTTCGTAGGAACTTACACAGTAAATCGTTCTCTTATTTCATGAGTACTTTCACTTTGTGTTACTTCTCTATAGATATTATTTCTTATTTTATAGACATTGATTATAGATTTTTTTAATAAAGTAACCCTATTTGTTAAGAGAAACTATATCATGCCTTGTCATTTCCCCACCACGTTCTCTATATCATGGTTTAACGGTTAATTAGCCAAGTGATCAACAAAAGACATCTCATTACAATTAATGAATATTGATTAAGAATTATTAATGCATATATATTAATTAACTGTTAATATTATGTTCTTTTGCTAATCACACAAATAATTAACTGTTAATCCTTGATATAGAGCCATGTTGTGGGTGGGGAATAGAGAAGCACAAATATGATGTATATATCTTCATTTGTTACCACAATATCAAAAGTAATCTAATTTTATATAATTTTTATTAGAGCAGTGATGTATATATCTTCAAGAACTCTTCTCTAAAAAAACTTGACGACGTGGATATGATGTAACGTCTTAAGAATTAATACACAAATACATGATTTAACATCTTCATTTATGATATGATTATCTTAAATTATGATTTGATCATCTTAAACCATGAATTAAGATGTTAATTCTTAAATCGTTAAATCATATCCACATCAATACGTTTTCTGGAAGAGAGTTGAGGGTATGTCCAACATTTTCCTTTTGATTAAAAAGTTTCTTCGGGATTTCTGGTTACTTTGTAAAGTGGCGGTATCCCAGATCCTTTTAGTTTGTAAATAATGTTTATGGTAACTGAAACTTAGGTTAAACCTTAAAGTATTAACACGTGATTATATAATTATATTTAACAATTTTTTTTAAAGGGATTTGGAATCCCTCCACTCTGAAGGAATTTTGAGATCCCGTCAATCACCCAGTCGAATCCCCTCCCAAACTCGAATTAACAATCTTAAAATACTAAACAAACCATTAAAACATAAAAGTGAAGAGGCCATTGACGCGGCCCAATTAATTGAAATCCCATTAATAGAAAGGAAGTTCACATGGTCCAATAATAGAGCCAATCCAACTCTCGCACGACTCGATCGAGCGTTCATCTCCAAACACCCCCTCTTCGAAAACGCGGCCATATCACTAAACGACTTCCCGATGGTAACCTCGGATCACTCCCACATTCTACTCTCCATAAAACACACTACGCCGAGGGCTCCTAAACTCTTCCGTTTCGAACGGTCATGGCTACTCCTCCCATCCACGAGGGAAATAGTGAACGCCTCGTGGGCCGAGGATCACCTAATCCAAAGGGAGCCGCTTGATCGGCTTCAATTAGAGCTCAAAAAACCGAGAGGGAAATTCAAGGAATGGGCAAATGTGCACTTCAAGCCGAACCAAATAATACAAGATTGCAAGCTATTAGTCAAGATACTCGATTTGGCCGAAGAATCGAGGGCGCTCTCCTTAGAAGAAAGGCGCCTAAGAATCTAGACTAAGGAAAAATTATTTGATTTAATAAATAAAAAAGAAACTATTTAGCAACAAATGAGCTCTTGCACATGACTTAAATTAGGCGACTCAAATTCTAAATACTTCCATGCAATAGCCTCCGTGAGAAATAAAGGAAATACAATAGGGTTGATCCAAGTGAACAACATAGCAATAACGGACCCGAATTTGATCCGAGCAAACTTTGACGCCTATTATGAAAACATACTAGGCTGCACTCCCAACGAACCACCGTCCTCGGCTCTCCTCTCGGCCGAGAACTCCGAATACGAGAAGTCAAACCAAGCCGATGACCTAAGGGACTTAGCTAATCCCTTCTCGGGAGATGCAATAAGGAGACTATCATGGATATGAAGAAAGGAAAGGCGGTCGGAACCGAGGGGTATCCCATAGAATTTTACACTCCGAATCGATCGTGTAAAATCTCAAATCAATGTATTAAACTTTGTTTTAATATATTAAAAGAAGTTGTAAGCTTCCTTAGTTTAAAAAAAAAAAAAAAAAAAAAGTGAAGAGAATTGAAATCCCTTCAAATTTCATGTTACATTTTGCCTTACATTCATCAAATCGTCTAAATATAAATTCATAAAAATATACAACATCCATCAAATTAAAAAAATGAATTACCAAAAATAAACATCCATAACGTATTGTATTATATTAGAATAGATAATACTAGACATATAATATAGATAGAGAGATGTAGTATAAGATAGACTAGAAAGATAATATTTCAAGTAATTCACAATCATACAAGTGAGGTGATTTATATAACCACATAGTTAGTTATCAATATTTCAAATAATTCACAATCATACAAGTTCTTCACGATGACACGTGTGTGTATATATATATATATAAGGAGACTAACCTACTTAATCAAGTATCAAAGTTTTGATACTTACTATTTTTAACCATTGAATTTGAATTGAAATTTATGCATTTTATGATGTGCACAAAATTTCATGATTATCATGAAAAAACACAAATCTCAATGCAAATTTAATGATTAAAAAATATTAAGTACCAATATATATATATATATATATATATATATATATATATATATATATATAGAGAGAGAGAGAGAGAGAGAGAGAGAGTTTCATTTTCACATGAGGGGCCAGAGAGAGCTCTTTAGTGAATGGAGAGTAATTTACGGCGAGAGAGTTTTTGAGAGAGTGGTTCACAGTGAAAAAACATCTAGAAAAAAGAGGAAAACACAAACAAATGTAATTAATGAACATGTTCATTATTATTCAAATGGAGAAAATACAACACAAGAAAAAAAAATCAGAAAACATATTACCGAATTTATTCATTAAAAAAAAAAGTTCTACTGTAGAATCGCCCGTACACCAAATTTACAAAACTCTAAAACAAATTCCTGTTGGTAAATTCACCAAACATACTTCTACCACTTCCATATCAGGACATATTATCATCCCAATAAATATAAAACGACACCTGTCATTTTCTCCGCATGTGTTTTAACATTAGATTTTTACACTAATTATATATATAATATATAAGGATAATTCTATCGTAGGAATTTTGTAAAATGATATTTTGAGTATTTATAAAGTTCAATGAACTCTAGAAATATTAAAAAAAATTCAAGCTTACAATGCACTATACTCTAAATACTATTTGGATTACCTTAAATATTTTTATTTATAATATTTAAATTTTATAGAAAGTCCTATGAAAAAAATCAAATTACATCGTACTATACAGTGTATAGCTCAAATACTATAATAATTACGTCAATATATTTGTTTATAGTATTTAAAGTTTAAATAATATCTAAGTTCTAAAGAATAATATCAAAACCCTAAAAAATATTATCTAAACCCTTATAAACTAATGCACATTAAAAATTAAATAAAACTAATCACACTAATTTATTAAAAAGTACAAATAATTATTGTAAATGTAATTTTAAGACCATTGAGATGAAGTTTAAGATGGAGAGCTTTTAGATCGCCAATGAGGAGAAAATGAAGAAAAAAGAGAGAAGAGAAGGTGTGTGACGTTCTTGGGCGGATAATGAAAGGAAATAAAAAGAGGAAGAACAAAATAAAGAAAGAAAGAAAAAATAAAGAGAAAAGTAAAAAAATGTAATTATTGTATTTATTTTTCAGATCTAGGACGGGATCTCGAATTTTGTCGAATCTCCCATCGTAATTCATACATGTAAACATATATAATATTTATTGTGTTTAGAAAAATGTATTATACATCTAAAATGTGTATGATACAAATAAAAAATATAAGATATATCTAAAAGTTCATAAAAATGAAGATGAGGCTGAAGTGCGTTAGACGTGCACAAGAGCGGATATGTATAGCTCCTATTTTTTTTCTTAAGATTTTTGCCGAATAATACATATAAATAGTGATTCATTATATTTTATTAATATAGCAGTGTAAATTTTACTTACCGTTTGTTCTCTCCAATTTTTTTGTAGTTTTTTTTATTTGATTTCTCAAAAAACTCAGTGAAGGTTTGTTACTGAGCGTGCATTAACTCAATTCGACTTACCTGCACAATTTTTTTCTTAAATTAATTTTTGGATATAGTATCCAAGTTTATTATTAATTTAATCATGTATTGTGAAATAAAATTTAGAGTATAAGTAAGTAATTTCAATATTCGAACTTATGTATAATATGGGAAATGATATTGACAGGAAATAATATTACTGGAAACAGAAAATTTAAACTTGAAATGGTAATTTTACTTCTAATTCATGCCAAATTTAAATGAAATTTTTTGTATCTAGTATTTATTTTTCCTGTCAATATCACTATCCGTATAATATTAGCTTACTCAATAAACATATTATAATATTAGCTTACTCAATAAACATATTATATTTATATCATATATCATAGCAGAATACTAATGCAGGCAGATTTGCTTGCCTCTCAGGCTGCCACGTCACTCAATTATTTTGGACCGTTGGATTTAGGTTTAAATTTGTACTCTGCATCTCGACCCTTGATTCTGCATAGACGCGGTGTTTATACACCGGCCATGTTTTTTTCCCTCGGTCCATGATGGACCTGGTCTTTCGGACCTTATCATGTATAAGAGCCCCATTATTTCTCTCTCCTCATTTTCTTTCCTCGCTTCGACGAAAAATGTCTGCAGGCGATTTCTGCACGATTTCTAGGGTTTTGCGTGAGACGATGATTTTGAACAGACCATTTCCACGATTTTGCACGATGTTGGGTTCTAGGGTTTGCCGCCGAGTTCTGGCGCAGCGAAGTTACGGAGATCCAAACAAACACCCTTCGACGCAACGTCATACAACCTCGCAGAGCAAGGCTTCTCGATCCTCTAGCCGCTTCTCACCTTCAGTTCATCGGTTCCTGTCTAGGCGATGGACAGAAAAGATCGCAACACAGGCATGGTTGTTTCTTTCTTAATTTTTGGTTATTCTTTTGGTTATTGGATTTTTTGTTCGATTCTGGTCATTGTTATTGCTAATTTCAGGTCTTTAACTAATTATGTCACTAATTATTTGTTAATTATTCGTAATCATTTTTTAACAGAATAAAATTGAAGCAGGCTGAAGTGGATTGCAAATTGCTGAAATGATGTTATGAGATACCCACAAAGCAAATTGTGGCTGTTGTCATGCTGAACTGGCTTATGCGTGCCGTGTGAGAGAGATACACGAGGTTAATTTTTCCATTCTACGATGTTAATTACTTTTTTACTTTCATGGTGAATAAATCTTTATTTTCTATTAGATTTGATTTTATTGAAATACTAATAATGATATTTTTTATTACTATTGTCTCTTTCTGTTTTTTCTTCTACTTATTTTCGAATTACTTTTTCTAAATTTTTTTAATTCTCTCTTTAGCACCGAGGCACTCCCAAAACAAGAAACGGGTTGCTCGAAGTACAAAAACCCTCAGAGACGCATGATTGGAATTTAAAAAACAGGTTTTATACTTTTGTGTTATGATAATCGCCAAAGATACAATCAAATCATTCTACCACGATGCAATCCACTCAAATCGCTCTCAATTGACAGGATTTGCGATTATGCAAGAAAACTCTCTGTTGGACAACACGGCAAGAATCAGAGGATGGCTTCCACGGTTTCCGATGTTCGACTGGGTCAGTGGCACCACTTCAGGGATGTCTCCTCTGCTGCTCTCCAGGTCATTCTTACATTTTTCACACTTTCCGGGGACCAAATTGAAAAAATATCAGCATTTAACTATTTATAATGTTATTATTGCAGGGACTTAATATAAAACAAATGCTGGTCAGAGCTGCTTTGATGGACGAGGCTATTCGGTCTACCGTGGTAAGTACAAATATCATATATTATTGAAATTTACAAAAATGTCCTTGCATACTAAATTACAAAAATGTCTGTCTATTATTGTTAAATGTAGATAAGAGAGAATCCTGCTGCATTGCTTGCAAGATGAGTTAAAAAAATGTCCGAGAGAAAAAGGCACCTCAGATCGGTAGTAAAAGAAACAAGCGATACAAGAGGTACATAGTGTGTCTCGAAAGTTCGTGTGTATTTGGTTTTGACCCATCCCTGTGACATGCTGTTTTATGGTTTGCACTTTGATCTGCAAATATTTATTATGCTGTTTCTTGGGGGCTTGAGGATGTTCTGATGTGTGCGTTTTGCCCCTATTTGGATGTTATTTTCTAGGGTTTTCGCATAATTGAAATACCAATATGAGATCCAAAATAGCAACAACATATAAAATATATAAAATACGAAACATGAATAGGAAAACAAAGAATAAATATGGATGACAAAAACAAGCTCATGTGCGAAACAAAAATTAGAGGTGTGAATTCTAAATTACGAAAAGTAACACTTATTAAGAGGAGAAAAACACTTATTAACAATAACAATGTTGGGGATTGCCAAATATTGCGTAACACGAGGATTTTCGGGTGGTTAGCTCTCAACGACCGCATATTAACGGGGGACAACCTCGCGAGAAGAGGATGGCCCCATGACCCGACGTGCCCATTGTGCTCCGACGTACGTGAAACGTCCTTTCACCTATTTTTTCAATGTCCTTTCACGCGTGAACTATGGAGGCATGTACAACCTCAAGCCAATCACACCGTGGGATCGCTTGTGGAATTTTGGCTTGGCTTGCGAGCTAATCAATCTCCGGAGGAGGTTAAAAAAATGGATGTCATTTGGCTCGCTACCATTTGGACAATATGGCGAGAACGGAATAATAGAATTTTTCATAGAAAAGGCAAAATGCATATCCTTTTAATTAAGAATATAGAAGATTTAGGGGGTTTTTGGAAAAAATATTGTTAAATTCTATAAGGAACAATTTAGGGGCTAAAGAGCTTTAGCTTATTGAATTAACAATTCTTGTAAATATATGACTCTTTGTAATTTGGTTTTATGTTTTATAAAAATTGATTGGATCGAGCGCGTATCGCGCTTGCCTTTCTCCTCAAAAAAAAATATTGCGTAACATAAATTTTGAAATTGCTTCCATGAAAAAAAAATATTGCTTCTATGAAAAAAAATTCCACCGTCGAAGTACAGTAAAAACAAAAAAAAGAAACGCAACAACGCGCATAATTTATTCACACAAGATATCCAAGATAAGAACAAAACATAAAAAAGAAAAAAGAAATTAACCAATGAAAAATCAAACAAAAAAACAACAACACAACGTGGCACACAAAACCAGTCCCGCGCAATAGCGCGGGTACAACGCTAGTAGTTAATATAATGCTACTCCCTCCACCTTGTGATGACACGTGGCAGGGAGTAGCTTTTGCTTTTATCCCTATTATTTATTTATTTATATTTTGGCTATTTTATTTACATTTTGTTCCTTTTTTATTTTACATTTTGATCATTTTTTCACATTTTGGTCTTTTTTATATTTTGATCATGTTTTCCAATTTTACATTTTTGTCATTTTTTATTTACATTTTGATCTTTTTTTACATTTTTTCCTATTATATATTTTGATTATTTTTTACATTTTGATCATTTTTTTATATTTTGGTCATTTTTTATTTTTTTTATCCTTTTTTCCTATTTTCCAATTTTTTTTATTTACATTTTGGTCCTTTTTTATATTTTGATTTTTTTTTTCTTATTTTACATTTTAGTCCTTTTTCATATTTTGATCTTTTTTTACATTTTGGCCCTTTTTTACATTTTGATCATTTTTTCCTATTTGTCGATTTTTTTTTTAATTTGCTCATTGGGCAGGATTATGTATGAAATTTTGTAAGTTCAATTTTTTTTTTGTAATTTTTCTTTTTACCCAATTTTTTCCCTTTTTACATTTTGGTCCTTTTTTGGCTTTTCAATTTTTTTTTGTATTTGTTCATTTTGCACGGGTATATATGAAATTTTGTAAACTCAAATTTGTCATTTGTCCGTCGTATCTATATGACACGTTGCGATTCTGTAATGAACCGTAACTATAATACATCGATTGACATCAAATATATTTGCGAATATGTCATGATTATATTAATCGACTTTAAAAGCACCTGAACAAATGCTATTTATATAAATTATATCAGAAAATAATATTCGTGATAGACTAATTTCATGAACCTTATACATCTATTAACATCATGATATTTGCAAATATGTCAGATTAGATTAATTTAGTTCAAACGCACGCGCGTTAATTCGCACATGCGTTAATTCTATTTAAATAATTATATATCTATATGATGTAATTGTGCGGGGATAAAACTAGTATATAAGAAATAAAAAACGTATAAGATCATCGAGATGTTACCTTGGGCATAAGTGTGTGAGCTATTTGGGCAAACCATTGATTACAGGCCGTTCGATTTTGGATTCGGGTTCGCTCGTCGGCTCCGATTCGAACTGGTAGGTGGATCGATTACTCCCCGTCTCCCATGGATTTTAGCTACCGATCTTCTTCTTCGGCAAGGAGAAGAAAGGAGGAAGCCAGGATGGCCCGTCCGAGGACACAGACTCTCATGATAGCCTTCCTAGTGGCATTGCTCATCGGCGTCGTCGTCTATTTTCGCATTTGGTCTCTCGATTCCTCTTTTTCCGACGATGATCGTGATGTTCTCCGGTTCGTTCCCTCTTTCTCAAACTTAACCTCTTCTAATTTCGATTCTTTATACCTCAATTGCGGCTTATTTAGCCCAAGGACATTAAAATCTTGCAAAGTAACCTCAATTACGACTTAATTTAGCTTTCACCCAATTTAAAACCTGATTACTCTAAAATCATGCAATTAAGCAGACAACAAGACAGTAAAATTATTAAATCTAAGCCAATTGAAACAATTCTGATCAATGAACCTATAATGGTATATATTATTGGATATAAATACCATCAATTCGAAAACCCAATTCTTGATTTTAAAATCAAAGCCAATTGAAACAATTCTCATCAGTGAACCTATAAAGGTATATTAGATATACTATTGGATATAAATACAATCAAGTCGAAAACCCAATTCTTGATTCTAAAATACTTAATAGCAGTTATTAACTAATTTTAGAATTTCATTTTTTGGCTACTATAAATGGAAACAGGAGGCAATTTGAGCGCGCAAATCTCGAAGCAATGGATGAATCTGCAGAATGGAGATCGAAATACGATAGTGAAGTCGAAAGAACAAAACAACTCCAAGATGAACTCCTCAAGGTACGATCCATGTATATATATGTAATGGAATATTTGCCAATAAGTAATTTTTGTATTTATCTGACAGGTGAAGGCATCTTTAGCGCATTCCATGAAGAAAGTAACCATGATGCAAAAGGTTTTTACCGATAATATATATTTCTATCTTGAGAAAATGAAAAATATATTATATTAATCCAATAAAGGATATTTTCGCGCGATAATATTTATCCTTTTTTTTTGATCGTAGGAATATGTTGTGCTTCAAAAAGATGTGGAGTCTTTGAAACAAAAATGCAAATGCGAGCCTTTAAAGCCTGGCTTTCTTGATTTAATTTAATAGGCGCTTATTGGCTTTTTCATTCTAAAAAAAGTATTTTTTATTTCTTTTTTATGTTTGATAGATTAACTATATGTTAATTTTTTTGGGTTCCTTGTGAATTTTACTAATAGCGAGAAAGATAAATTTAATTTGCCGCTATTTCATTAATTATACATACCAATTCATCGCAATATTCTTTACACGAACAATATATTTATTACACATATACCCAAACCATTCACACAATAGCAACAATAAAACACAATCATTCTAAAACAATAAAACAAAACAACGCACAATTCTCACAAAATAAAATTATCTCGGCTCGGGCCGAGCAGGAAAAGACTTGACATGTCTCATTTTCGAGACGGTCCGATTAATAGTCTGCGATCTCTGAACCATATCGACCATCGAACTCGTCTGATACATGAGACTAGCACTCTCGGCGAAATCGCCACGCGCAGTCGCTCGTTGCCACGAATGCGAGCTCAATCCTGACAACACGTACGCCCTTCCTGACACCTCGTACTTTTGCCGGTCCTTCATCCTCTCTTGCATCTCCTTCAACTCCGCATCCAATGTTACGCACAATAGATCTTTTAATTTGCTCGAAACCGAGTCCGAAATAGTTTTCCTGCACGCCTCCAGTACCGTGACCGCACTGGAGAGCTCGTCTGATTCTGCGAGAACTCGTGATTCTTCCATGGCTTCCGCTGCGAGAAAACGATTCTTCTGACGATCGACTTCTATCGATATTATTTGTTCGGGTATAAGATTTATTGGTCTAGATACTTTTACTTCGACCTTGTCAATGTTGACCGTTGACTTTGTCATTGGATCGGTATATCCACAACCAACTTTAAATAATAAAGTTTGGATTTCGTCGTTTGAATCTACTGGAGGAATGTTTATGGATACGAGAAAATCTCTCTCTTCTTCGGCGTATAAATCTCCTACATCTATTAACCCAATTATATTATTTTCTTCGATATGATTAACATAATTGCCTGATTTAATGGAGCAAAATTTTATCTCGGAATTTGGGATCTCCAAATCTACGCGTAGTTTCTGAGCCATGACGCTCAAAAGCCCACCGATGCATTGCGCAAACGCGTCTTGTATCGCTGACTCAGCCTCGATGAAAGAGAAAGTCCCACCAGAAGCCTCCGAGATGGAATGCAACGAGGCAGAATCATGGTCGACACCGAATCCAAACACGTGAACAGGTACGGATACGGTACCGGTACTGTTTCTACACACAGAAGGTGGGAGAAGCACGCAATAATCAGGCTTTGAGCGAGGGTTTAAACTATTTGTTGGAGTTATCGTGTACGTGTCTTGTCCATCTGAAAGGAGAATGATACTACAAACAGGATTTCTCTCTCTTCGTTCTTCGATCACTTTAACGCCTTTTCTCAAACCCTCTGCGATGTTGGTCCCACCGTTGGATTTAAGCAAGTTTATTTCGTGGAGGCTTCGTTGGCGGCCCGATTCGGTCATGCGAATTAGCGGGAATAACCGCCGTGCGGTGGACGAGAAGGAGATTACAGAGAGTCGATCAGACGGGCTGAGATTTTGTATCACGAAACCCATGGCTCGTTTTAGAAGTGCGAGTTTGGTACCCACCATGCTTCCACTTGTATCGAGTACGGTTACTAAATCAATCGGGGCCCTAGAAATAGCATGGTTGACGAATCGTGGGGCTTTCAAATGGATGAGAACGGTGAAATTGTTTTTAGATTCAAATTTACCGATTTCAGAGAGTTCAGTGAAAGTTTTGATTTCAATGTTTGGGTGGGAGTGGGATTCGGTGTTAGGAGGAGATGGTACGAGCGGTACGGGCTCTAAGGGCTCGTCATCGTTGAATTCGCAAGGGTCTAAATCTCGAAAGAGGGGTGGTAAACGGTGGTGTTGTTGGAGAGAAGTGTTGGAACGAGGGAGTCTTCGTAATATGGAATTTCCTTCGCTTTGACCAGCGTATTGACCATAGTTAACTCGAGGGTTAATTGCAGTTTGTTTGTTTGAGAAATCTAATGGAACTTCCTTCCATTTGGCCCGGCAAACTGGGCAGTTATGGTTTCCTTGTTTGACGTTCGAGGCAATACAATGGAAGTGGAAAGTGTGAGAGCATTCTGCTGTGAATAGAGCGTGCCCTTGACCTGGCTTCATAGTGTCCAAGCATATCGCACATGTCTGCTGAAAGGAAATTAAGAATCGAAAAGAAGGATTTTACTGATTAGATTAAGGATTTCACGCATAGGATTAGAAGAATTGAATACAATCAAGCGATTTGATAAAAAATAGGAAATAAATGAATGAAAATTGAGATGGACCTTGGAGGAATTGCTTCCAGATTTGGAGAGTCTGAGACCAGAGGAGGAAGGTATGGGTGTGGTCGGCATAAGCATGGTGAAATCCGAAGGATCGGATACGATCGGAGAAAGCAGTGCATCTGAATCTGACCTCAAGGCAGATGGGGACGGCGTAATTGATGATGAAGAAGAAACATCATCAAGAGTTTTGGGGACATAAACACAGAGATTCAATCCTAGTGACAGCTTAGCTTTTCGCCATCTGCTGCCCATCTTCTTCTCCGGGCTAATGATTCACGAGAATTGTGGTTGATTTGGTGAAGCCGCCATGAGGGAGACGAGCACTGAGTCTTGTGAGTAGAGTAGACGGAGTAAAGTGGGGAGTGTTTTGAGGTTGGTTCTTTGACCAATTTGATGATGGAAGGCGGAATAATAATATACTAATGTACTCTCTTTTTGGGCTTTCAACGAATAATGGGGAATAATAATAGAGCAAGGGACTATTGGTATCGTGTTTTTTGAAATAGAATGTTTTGTTATACTTCTTGAATTTCATACGCTTATACAGAATAATAACAGATTAATAGACTCGAATAATTTTAGGCAACATATTTTTGTTGCATTATTGACACTTTGACATGAGAATAATGAAATAACGAACTATATGATTATGATTGAAATAAGTTAAACTAATTTTATTGTGTGAATACAATATTTAACTAAAATTCACATTATGATGTCAATCAAGCATCGAGAACATGTTGTGTAGAATTATTCTAATAGATTGTTTTTTGCTAATCGGGAATAATAATGGGAAAATATACTATGCTCTCAAATCTCATCTCAACATCCTTGATGAGATGGACAATTTGAAATTAGTTGGGTTAATTAACATCGAAATTAAGATTAACTGATACGTTGTATTCGTGTTACAACATGTTAATTGACATGTCAATTTAATTGACCGATCAATTAACCTGTTAATTCTTTGAATTAATGATGTTAATCAATCTAATTAAATATCTTTTCCACGTCTTCAAGGACGTTTGAGTGAGTTTTTGAGGACAGCATATCTAACCCCATAATAATAGGAAAAATATAACATGCCCCCAATCTCACTTAAACACGCTTAATGCGTCAATCGAGGGTGTCTATATATGGATTGATTAGACCCATTGATTGGATCAATCCATTTAATCATTTATTTAGGATTTAATCAATCCATTTAAACACACTCGATTGACGCATCAAGAATGTTTAAGTGAGATTGGGGGCCACCATATCAAACCGCATAATACTAGATTAATAGACTCTCTTTTATCTTTCAGGAAATAATGGGGTTCCTGGTTAAGGGGACCAACTATTTGGATTTTTTCGACATGAAGCTAAAGTTCAATTTGTAAGAAAAACTATGTTTTTGTCAAATTTGCAAAACGAGCTCTTTTGCCAGCTAATTGTCTTTTGTCGGAGGGTCTGGTGAAAGTGTTTTAATCATTATATTTGCACGTTAACTTGAAAAAATAGTTAATTAAGCCACTTTCGCCAAGTCCTCTGGCGAAAAAGCCAAAAATAGCAATTTTATTTTTGTATTTTTGCCAGCCTTCACCAAAAGTGCATGTTCAGGAATTTTTATGTAAGATTTGAAGGACCGATATGTAAATATGTCATTACTTTTTACTAGTATGTACAAATTGAATTTCGTTTGTTTTGTTAGATTTGTTATTGTGTGATGAATGGTTGTGTGAAATTGGATATGTTTATCTTGAATTTCCAATTTATTTATATTTTTCTATTAATTATGAATTTATGTGAAAAATAGTATTACAAGATTTCTTGTGATGTTTAAAATTATGTAAAAAATATTTCTTCATTGTTACCTGGTTGTGCATCTTTTTTTTGTTTGGAAATTTGTCATTTAATAACAAAATAAAAAGATAAATAATATTGGGAAATTTTCAAAAAACCCCCTATCTTTTTTGGATATTCTAAAAAACCCCCTATCTTTTTGGAAACTCCAAAAAACCCCCTCTACCAAAGTTTTATTTTCAAATACCCCCCTATAGGGGTTAAATCTAACCATGGATGGTGTTAAATTTTTTTTTGACCAAAATACCCTTCTATTTTCATATGTATATTTTTGTTATTTTTTCATTAATTTTATTAGTTTTTAGAAAATTCATAAATAATTTTTAACATATAATGATTTCACAAAAATAAAATTATTAAATGTTGTGTTTGTATAATTTTAATATTTCATTTATTATTCATGAAAAACTAACATCAGATAATAATAAAATAAACACCTTGAAAATATATTGATAGAAAAATATTTATTTAAATATCTATTTTATTTTTATTTTCGTTCTTCTTTTATGTATGTTTTTAATAGATCCATGATATTTTAATTTTTGAATATTTGCAAGGTGTTCTTTTAATACTATTGTTCATCTTATTATTTTTTATGTTATTTTTTCAGTAAAAAAATATGAAAGTCAAATATATATAATGCATGAAATATTTAAATTATATAAATATAACATATGATAATTATTTTTTAAAAAATATTATAAGCTAAAAAAAAAATTAGGACTTTTTTAAAATTAATGCAAATAACAAAAACATTATTTTAATTACTAAATATGTAAAAAGAAGGGTATTTTGGTCATAAAAAAAATATTTAACACCATCCATAGTTAATTTTAACCCCATAGGGGGGTATTTGAAAATAAAAATTTGGTAGAGGTTTTTTTTTGGAGTTTCCAAAAAGATAGGGGGTTTTTTAGAATATCCCAAAAAGATAGGGGGTTTTTTGAAAATTTGCCAATAAATTTTTGGATGAGTAGGTTAAATTGCTATCAAAATTCTCCATTTTTGTCATGTTTTGTAAAATAGATTTCGTTGCTTTCTATATCTTTTAATATCATAAAAAATATCATGTTTAATATTCATGGTGTCTAGTTTGTTTAGAATTTTATCTCACTCAATTTCATTTATTTTTCTATTTATTATGATTTTCAAAAGTTCATGTATCAACTTTCAGAAGTTCATATTATTTTCATTTAATTTCATTTCTAAAAATTACAACTTTTATTTTTTTTTCCAAAATTGATGTCTTAAATGAGAAAAATACCTAATTTTCATTTTTTTGTCCAAAAAAGAGCCGTAATTGAAGATTAACCTATGCAAATTTCTAGTTTCTCAAACTTTCCGGAAAAAATATAAATAGTGAAGTCTAACACCTTCGAAAAAATTATGATATTTTTTCGTAAAAAAATGCCAATATTGATTTCTAAAATGAGCAAAATACTCCATTTTCACATTTAACTAAAAAAACTCTTTGATTGAAAACTAAGAAAAGAAAATCTATATTTTTTCCAAAATTTCGAAAAATGTGAAAAGTGAAGTCTCACACCGTAAAAAAAAATCAATTCGTATATTTTCTAAAAAAACGAAATTGACGTATAAAACGGGCAAAATACTCAGTTTTAACCTCGAAATACTCCCTAATTAGAGACTAACACAATCAACTTTAAGTTTTGACAATAATTTCACAAAAACCAAAAAGTGAAGTCTAATAATACCTTCAAAAAAATTATAATATTTCAAATAATTTTGGTGCATAAAACAAGAAAAATACTAAAGTTTCACTATTCCTCAAAAATTTAAGTCTAACGCTTGCAAAAAAAAAAAAAAATTTATCATGTTTTTCTAAAAGTGCCAGAATTTATGTCTAAAACGACCAAAATACTTAGTTTTCACATTTTCCTCAAAAACTTCGCAATTGAAGACTTACGCAAGAAAATTTCTTATTATTTTCAAAATTTCGAAAAATGCATAAAAAGAAGTCTAACATCTTCAAAAAAAATATATATAGTACTTTTCTTAAAAAATATCAAAATGATGTCTAAATATAACAGCAAACTAAATTTTCCTATTTTATAAAAAACACCGTAATTAAAACTAATGTAAACTATACTTTTCAAAAATTTGCAAAAATTCAAAAAATGAAATCTAACACCTGAAAAAAAATCAATTTGTCTTATTTTTCAAATAAATGAAAAAAAAGTGATGTGTAAAACGAGAGAAATAATCAGTTGTCACGTGTTTCTAAAAAAACTCCGTAATTGAAGATTAACATGTGCAAACTAATATTTTTTCAAAAAAATAAAAAACTGTAAAAAGCGAAGTCTAGCACCTACAAAAAATAATTATTATATTTTTTTTCTAATGACTCCCAAAGTTATTGTCTAAGATGAGCAAAATACTCACTTTTCTGAAGACTAACACATGCAAATTTTTATTTTTTTCAAATATTTACCAAAAATACAAATATTAAAGTGCACTGCCTCCAAATTTTTTTCCATAATATATTTTTCTAAAAAATATCAAACTTGATGTTTAAAATTAAAAAATATTCAATTTTCTTGTTTTGCTCACAATATTCTTAATTGAATAATAACACAAGAAATTTTTTTTTTTTTTTTATTTCGGAAAAATGTTTAAAGTGAAATCTAACACCTTCCAAGGAATGAATTATCATAGTTTTTTAAAAATACCAAAATTAATGTATAAACGAGCATATTCTCAGTTTTCATGTTTTTCTCAAAAAATACCGTAATTGAAGACTAACACAAGCAAATTTATATCATTTTCAAAAGTTTCCCAAAAAATGTAAATAGTGAATTCTAACACCTTCTATAAAAAATTAATAATATTTAAAAAAAAAAAATGCAAAAATTGATTTCTAAAAAGAGCAAAATACTCATTTTTCATGTTTTTTCAAAAAATAGTCCTTAATTAAAAGCTAACACATGCAAATTATGTTTTCCTTCTTTTTTGTAATAAAATTCAATAAAATCAAAAAAATCGAAGTCTAACACCTTCAAAAGAATCAATTATCACATTTTCCCTAAAATACCAAAATTGATGCCTAAAATGAGCAAAATCCACATTTTTAATGTTTTCCTCAAAAAATCCGTAATGAAAGCTAACACGAGCAAATTGTGTTGTTTGAAACATTTAGAAAAATACAAAAAGTGAAGTTTTACACATTAAAAAAAAAAATCAATTATCATATATATCTAAATATGCAAAAAATTGATGTCTAAAACGAGCAATTTTTTTTTTCATGTTTTCATCAAAGTACTCCGTAACTTAAGATTGGCACTAGAAAAATTCTATTTGTCACTAATTTCCAAACTAAAAGAAAATAAAAAAGTGAAGTCTGACAACTTTAAAAAATAATTTACCATATTTTTTAGAAAATAACACATTTGATGTCTAAAACGAGCAAAATATTGAATTTTCACGTTTTCTCGAAAAACAAAATAATTGAAGACTAACACATGTAAACTTATAATTTTTCAAAATGTTACAAAAATTCAAAGAGTGAAGACTAACACATGCAAAAAAATCAATTAACATATTTTTCTAAAAATGACAGAATTGATGTCCAAAATGAGCAAATACTTAGTTTTCATGTTTCCTAAAAAAACTCCGTATATGAAGGCTAATAAGAAATATTTTTGTAACTTTTTGAAAAGTTTCGAAAAAATAAAAAAATTGAAGTCTAATACCTTCAGGAATAATTTATTACTTTTTTTTTCAACAAATGCCCAAAGTGATGTAAAAAATGAACAAAATACTTAATTTTTACGTTTTGGATAAGAAATTCCGTAATTGATGATTAAGAAAACCAATTCTTTATTTTTTCAAAACATTTGCAAAAATGCATAAAGTGAAGTTTAATACCTTCAATAAAATAAATATGTAATATTTTTCTACAAATTAGTAACTTTTGCCTAAACCTAGTAAATTACTCAATTTTCATTGAAGTGTAACACGAGCAGAATACTAAATTTTCCTGTTGTCGTCAAAATACTCTGTAAAAAAGACTAACACACACAAATTTCTACTCTTTCAAAAATTTCTTAGAAATGCAAAATGTTAAGTGTAACACCATAAAAAAAAACCAATTATACTATTTTCAAAAAAATGAAAAATTGAATTGTAACACGTGCAAAATACTAAATTTTCATGTTGTCCTCAAAATACTCTGTAACAGAAGACTAACACGCACAAATTTTCAAGGTGTCCTAAATATACTCCGTAACACCTTAAAAAAAGATCAATTATCCTATTTTGTAAAAAAATGTCAAAATTGAAGTGTAACAAGAGCACAATACTAAATTTTCGTGTTGTCATCAAAATACTCCGGAAAGAAGAGTAACGCAGGCAAATTTCTATTCTTTCAAAAATTTCTTCGAAATGCAAAAAGTGATGTCTAACACCTTCCAAAAAACCAATTATCCTATTTTCTAAAAAATGTCAAAATTGAAGTGTAACACGAGCAAAATACTAAATTTTCATGTTGTCCGGAAAATACTCCGCAACAGAAGACTAACACACACAAATTTCTAATTATTCAAAAGTTTCATTAAAATGCTAATAAGTGAAGTCTAATACCTTGAAAAAAGATCAATTATCATATTTTGTAAAAAATGACAAAATTGTAGTGTAACACGAGCAAAATAGTCAATTTTTGTGTTGACGTCAAAATACTCCGTAAAAGAAGACTAACACATACACAATTTTATCAGTTCAAAACTTTCTTAAAATGGAAAAAGGAAGTCTAACATCTTCAAAAAAACCAATTATCCTATTTTCTGTGAAATTGAAGTGTAACACGAGCGAAATACAAGATTTTCATGTCGTCCTCAAAATACTCCGTAATAGAAGAGTAACACACAAATTTTTCTATTATTTCAAAAGTTTCTGTAAAATGCAAAAACTGAAGTCTAACACTTTCAAAAAATTCAAGAAAGATATTTTACAGAAAATGTTAAAATTGAAGTGTAAAACAATCAAAATACTCAATTTTCATGTCGTACTAAAAAAAATCCGTAATTGAAGACTAACACACATAAATTTCATTTTTTTCTAAAAATTCTTAAAAATGCAAAAATGAAGTCCAATACCTTCAAAAAAATTCAATTAATATTTTTTTCTAAAAATGTTAAAATTGAATTGTAACACAAACCAAATACTCAATTTTCATGTCTTACTCAAAATACTCTGTAATTGAAGACTAAAGCACACAAATTTTAATTTTTTCAAAACTTTCTTAAATATTCAAAAACAGAAGTCTAACACCTTCAAAAAATTTAAGTAAGATATTTTAAAGAAAAATGTTAAAATTGAAGTGTAAACCAAGCAAAATACTCAATTTTCATGTCGTACTGAAAATACTCCTTAATTGAAGACTAACACACACAAATTTCAATTTTAACGAAAAATTATTAAAAATGCAAAAAACTGAAGTTGAACACCTTCAAAAAATTCAATCAAGATATTTTTTTAACATGTTTTAAAAATTAAGTGTAACACATGCATAATACTCAATTTTCATGTGGTACTCAAACACTTCGTAATTGAAGACTAACACACAAATTTCAATTTCTTCAAAAGATTCTTAAAAATGCACAAACATAAGTCTAACACCTTCAAAAAATTCAATTATGATATTTTTTAAAAATATTTTAAAATTGAAGTGTAACACAAGAAAAATAATCAATTTTTTTTCGGTATTCAAATTACTCCGTAATTGTAGACTAAAACACATAAATTTCGATTTTTGTAAAAATAGCGTAAACATGAAAAAATAGAAGTCCAACACCTTCAAAAATTTCAATTAAGATATTTTTTTTAAAAATGTTAAAATTGAAGTGAAACACAAGCAAAATACTCAATTTTCATGTCGTACTCAAAATACTCCGTAATTGAAGACTAACACACACAAATTTCAATTTTTTCGAAAATTTCTTAAAATTCAAATAACAGAAGTCTAACACTTTAAAAAAAATTCAATTATGACATTTTTTAAAAAACTGTTAAAATTGAAGTGTAACACTAGCAAAATACTCAATTTTCATGCCGTACTCAGAATACTCCGTAATTGAAGAATAATACACACAAATTTCAATTTTTTCAAAAATTTCTTAAAAATGCAAAAATGGAAGACTAACATATTTAATAAATTCAAATGAGATATTTTTTTTTAAAAAATGTTAAAATTGAAGTGAAGCACAAGCAAAATACTTCATTTTCATGTCGTACTCAAAATACTCCGTAATTGAAGACTAACAAACATATATTTCAATTTTTTCAAAAATTTCAAAAAATGTAAAAACTGAAGTCTAACACATTTAAAAAATTCAATGAAGATATTTTTAAAAAAAAAGTTAAACTTCAAGCGTAACACAAGCAAAATTGAAGTGTAACACAAAATTGAAGTCTAACACAAAATTCAATTAAGATATTTTTTTAAAAAAAAATGATAAAATTGATGTGTAACACAAGCAAAATTCTCATTTTCATGTCGTACCCAAAATACTCCATAATTGAAGGCTAACACATATTAATTTCATTTTTTTCAAAAATGTCTTAAAAATGCAAAAACTGAAGTCTAACACCTTCAAAAAATTTAATTAAGATATTTAAAAAAAAATGTTGCAACTGAAATAACACAAGCAAAATACTCAATTTTCATGTCATACTGAAAATATTCCGTAATTGAAGACTAACAAACAAATTTCAATTTTAACAAAAAATTGTTAAAAATGCAAAAACTGAAGTTTAACACCTTAAAAAAAGTTCAATGAAGATATTTTTTTAAAATTTTTTAAAATAGAAGTGAAACACAAGCAAAATACTAAACTTTCATGTCGTACTCAAAATACTCCGTAATTGAAGACTAACACACACAAATTTCAATTTTTTCGAAAATTTCTTAAAAATCCAAAAGCAAAATTCTAGCACATTCAAGAAATTCAATTATGATATTTTTTAAAAAATTGTTAAAATTGAAGTGTAACACAAGCAAAATACTCAATTTTCATGTCGTACTACAAAAACTACGTAATTGAAGACTAATACACACAAATTTCAAATTTTTTCAAAAATTTCTTAAAAATCCAAAAACTGAAGTCTAACACCTTCAAAAAATTCAAATAAGATCTTTTTTTTAAAAATGTTAAAATTCAAGTGTAACAGAAGCAAATTACTGTATTTTCATGTCGTACTCAAAATACTCGGTAATTATAGACTAAAATACAAAAATTTCAATTTTTTAAAAACTTTCTTAGAAATGCAAAAACAGAAGTCTAACACCTTCAAAAAATTCAAGTAAGAAATTTAAAAAGAAAATATTAAAATTGAAGTGTAAAACAAGGAAAATACTAAATTTTCATGTCGTACTCAAAATACTCCGTAATTGAAGACTAACACACACAAATTTAAATTTTTTCAGAAATTTCTTAGAAATGCAAAAACTGAAGTCTAACACCTTCAAAAAGTTGAATTAAGATACTTATTAAAAATATATTAAAATTTAAGTGTAACACAAGCAAAATACTCAATTTTTAGTTCGTACTCAAATTACTCTGTAATCGAAGACTAACACACCCAAATTTCAAATTTTTCAATAATTTCTTAAAAATACAAAATAGAAGACTAACACCTTCAAAAAATTCAATTAAGATATTTTTTTCAAATGATAAAATTGAAGTGTATCACAAGCAAAATACTCAATTTTCATGTCGTACTCAAAATACTCCGTAATTGAAGACTAACACATATAAATTTCAATTTTTTCAAAAATGTCTTAAAAATGCAAAAAGCTGAAGTCCACCTTGAAAATGTTAAAATTTAAATTTAACACAAGCAAAATAATCAATTTTCATGTCGTACTCAGAATACTCCGTAATTGAAGACTAACACACAGAAATTTCAATTTTTTGAAAAATGTCTTAAAAATTTAAAAACTAAAGTCTAACACCTTAAAAAAATGCAATTAAGATATTTTTTAAAAAAATGTTAAAATTGAACTATAACACAAGTAAAATACTCAATTTCATGTCGTACTCAAAATACTCCGTAATTGAAGACCAACAAACACATATTTCAATTTTTTCAAAAATTTCAAAAAAATGCAAAAACTGAAGTCTAACGCATTTAAAAAATTCAATTAAGATATTTTTTAAAAAAATGTTAAACTTCAAACGTAACACAAGCAAAATTGAAGTGTAACACAAAGTGAAGTGTAACACACAAGCAAAATTGAAGTGTAACACAAAATTGAAGTCTAACACAAAATTCAATTAAGATATGTTTTTTAAAAAAAATGATAAAATTGATGTGTAACACAAGCAAAATTTTCATTTTCATGTCGTACCCAAAATACTCCGTAATTGAAGACTAACACATATAAATTTCATTTTTTTCAAAAATGTCGTAAAAATGCAAAAACTGAAGTCTAACACCTTCAAAAAATTGAATTAAGATATTTAAAAAAATGTTACAATTGAAATAACACAAGCAAAATACTCAATTTTCATGTCATACTGAAAATACTCCGTAATTGAAGACTAACAAACAAATTTCAATTTTAACACAAAATTGTTAAAAATGCAAAAACTGAAGTTTAACACATTAAAAAAATTCAATGATGATATTTTTTTTAAATTTTTAAAAATTGAAGTGAAACACAAGCAAAGTACTAAATTTTCATGTCGTACTCAAAATACTCCGTAATTGAAGACTAACACACACAAATTTCAATTTTTTCAAAAATTTCTTAAAAATCCAAAAGCAGAATTCAAGCACCTTCAAGAAATTCAATTATGATATTTTTTAAAAAACTGTTAAAATTGAAGTGTAACACAAGAAAATACTCAATTTTCATGCCGTACTACAAAAACTACGTAATTGAAGACTAACACGCACAAATTTCAAATTTTTTCAAAAATTTCTTAAAAATCCAAAAACTGAAGTCTAACACCTTAAAAAAAATTCAAATAAGATCTTTTTTTTTAAAATGTTTAAATTCAAGTGTAACACAAGCAAATTACTGTTTTTTCATGTCGTACTCAAAATACTCCGTAATTATAGACTAAAACACAAAAATTTAAATTTTTTAAAAATTTCTTAGAAATGGAAAAACTGAAGTCTAACACCTTCAAAAAATTCAAGTAAGAAATTTAAAAAGAAAATATTAAAATTGAAGTGTAAAACAAGCAAAATACTAAATTTTCATGTCGTACTCAAAATACTCTGTAATTGAAGACTAACACACACAAATTTAAATTTTTTCAGAAATTTCTTAGAAATGTAAAAACTGAAGTCTAACACCTTCAAAAAATTGAATTAAGATACTTATTAAAAATATATTAAAATTTAAGTGTAACACTAGCAAAATACTCAATTTTTAGTTCGTACTCAAATTACTCCGTAATCGAAGACTAACACACCCAAATTTCAAAATTTTTAAAAATATCTTAAAAATACAAAATAGAAGACTAACACCTTCAAAAAATTCAATTAAGATATTTTTTTTAAATGATAAAATTGAGGTGTATCACAAGCAAAATACTCAATTTTCATGTCGTACTCAAAATACTCCTTAATTGAAGACTAACACATATAAATTTCAATTTTTTCAAAAATGTCTTAAAAATGCAAAAAACCGAAGTCCACCTTGAAAATGTTAAATTTTAAATGTAACACAAGCAAAATAATCAATTTTCATGTTGTACTCAGAATACACCGTAATTGAAGACTAACACACACAAATTTCAATTTTTTGAAAAATGATTAAAAATGCAAATACTAAAGTCTAACACCTTAAAAAAAATTCAATTAAGATATTTATTAAAAAAATGTTAAAATTGAACTATAACACAAGTAAAATACTCAATTTTCATGTCGTACTGGAAATACTCCGTAATTTAAGACTAACACACACAAATTTCAAGTTTAACAAAAAAATATAAAAAATTGAAAAACTGAGGTTTAACACCTTCAAAAAATTCAATGAAGATATTTTTTTTTAAAAATGTTAAAATTTAAGTGTAACACAGGCAAAATACTGAATTTCCATGTCGTACTCAAAACACTTCGTAATTGAAGACTAACACACAAATTTCATAATTTTCAAAAGTTTCTTAAAAATGCACAAACTTAAGTCTAACACCTTCAAAAAATTCAATTATGATATTTTATAAAGCTATGCCAAAATTGAAGTGTAACACAAGAAAAATACTCAATTTTTATTCCGTACTCAAATTACTCCGTAATTGTAGACTAACACATAGAAATTTCAATTTTTTTTAATAATTTCAAAAACATGCAACAAACAGAAGTCTAACACCTTCAAAAAATTCAATTAAGATATTCTTTTTGAAAATGTTAAAATTGAAGTGAAACACAAGAAAAATACTCAATTTTCGTGTCTTAATAAAATACTCCATAATTGAAGACTAACACACACAAATTTCATTTTTTTCAAAAATTTCTTAAAAATCCAAAAAATGAATTCTAACACCTTAAAAAAAAGAATTCAATTATGACATTTTTTAAAAAATGTTAAAATTGAAGTGTAACACAAGCAAAATACTCAATTTTCATGTCGTACTCATAATACTCCGTAATTGAAGACTAATTCACACAAATTTCAATTTTTTCAAAAAATTCTTAAAAATGCAAAAACGGAAGTTTAACACCTTCAAGAAATTCAAATAAGATATTTTTTTAATAAAATGATAAAACTGAAGTGTAACACAAGCAAAATACTCATTTTCATGTCGTACCCAAAATACTCCGTAATTGAAGACTAACACATATAAATTTCATTTTTTTCATAAATGTCTTAAAACTACTCATTTTTCAATTAAGATATTTTAAAAATAATTTTCCAATTGAAGTATAACACAAGAAAAATACTCAATTTTCATGTCATACTGAAAATACTCCGTAATTGAAGACTAACAAACAAATTCAATTTTAACAAAAATTTCTTAAAAATAAAAAAACTGAAGTTTAACACCTTCAATAAATTCAATTAAGTGTAACACAGGCAATATACTCAATTTTCAGGTCTTACTCAAAACACTTTGTAATTGAAGACTAACACACAAATTTCTAATTTTTGAAAAGTTTCTTAAAAATGCACAAACATAACTCTAACACCTTAAAAAAAATTCAATTATGATATTTTTTAAAACTATGCTAAAATTGAAGTGTAAAACAAGAAAAATACTCATTTTTTATTCCGTACTCAAATTACTCCGTAATTGTAGACTAACACACAGAAATTTCAATTTTTTTAATAATTTCGTAAACACGCAAAAACAGAAGTCTAACACCTTCAAAAAATTCAATTAAGATATATTTTTAAAATTTTTTAAATTGAAGTCAAACACAAGCAAAATACTCAATTTTCATGTCTTACTAAAAATAGTCCGTATTTGAAGACTAACACGCACAAATTTCAATTTTTTCAAAAATTTCTTAAAAATCCAAAAACAGAAGTCTAACACCTTCAAAAAAAATTCAATAATGACATTTTCTAAAAAACTGTCAAAATTGAAATGTAACACAAGCAAAATACTCAATTTTCATGTCGTACTAAAAATACTCCGTAATTGAAGACTAACACACAAAAAATTCAATTTTTTAAAAAAATTCTTAAAAATGCAAAAACAGAAGTCTAACACCTTCAAAAAATTCAATTATGTTTTTTTTTAAAAAAAATGTTAAAATTTAATTGTAACACAAGCAAATTACTCAATTTTCATTGTCGTACTCAAAATAATCCATAATTGAAGACATACAAATTTCAATTTTTTCAGAAATTTCTTAAAAATGCAAAAACTACAGTCTAACACTTTAAAAAAATTGTATTAAAATAATTTTTGAAAATATGTTAAAATTGTAGTGTAACACAAGAAAAATACTCAATTTTTATTTCGTACTCAAATTACTCCGTAATTGAAGAATAACACACAGAAATTTAAATTTTTTTAAAATTTCGTAAAAATGTAAAAATATAAGTCTAACATCTTCACAAAATTCAATTAAGACATTTTTTTAAATTTTTTTAAAATTGAAGTATAACACATGCAAAATACTAGGTAATTGAAGACTAACACACACAAATTTCAATTTTATAAAAAATTTCTTTAAAATGCAAAAACTGAAGTCTATCGCATTAAAAAAAAATTCAATTAAGATCTTTTTTTTTTTAAAAAGTTAAAATTGAAGTGCAACACAAACAAAATACTCCGTAATTGAAGACTAACACATATAAATTTCAATTTTTTCAAAAATATCTCAAAAATGCAAAAATTGAAGTCTAACACCTTCAAAAAATTGAATTAAGATCTTTTTTTTAATAATGCTAAAATTGAAGTGTAACACAAGCAAAATACTCAATTTTTATCTCGTACTCAAATTCCTCTGTAATTCAAGACTAACACTCACAAATTTCAATTTTTCAAAAATTTTATAGAAATGCAAAAACTGAAGTCTAACACCTTCAAAAAATTGAATTAAGTTATTTTTTAAAAAAATATTACAATTTCAGTGTAACACAGGCAAAATACTCAATTTTCATGTCGCACTCAAAACACTCCGTTATTGAAGACTCACACACACAAATTTCAATTTTTCCAAAAATATTTTAAAAATGCAAAAACTGAAGTCCCTTCAAAAAATTAAATTAAAATATTTAAAAAAAAAATGTTAAAATTGAAGTATAACACAATAAAAAAACTCAATTTTCATTTCGTACTCAAAATACTCCGTAATTGAAGAGTAACACATATTAATTTTAATTTTTTCAGAAATGTCTTAAAAATGCAAAAACTGAGGTCGAACACCTTCAAAAAATTTAATCAAGATAAAATTGAAGTATAACACAAGCAAAATACTCAATTTTCTTGTCGTATTCAAAATACTCCGTAATTGAAGACTAACACACAAAAAATTCAATTTTTGCAAAAAAATCTTAAAAATGCAAGAACAAAAGTCTAATACCTTAAAAAAAAATTCAATTATGATATTTTTTTAAAATTTTTTAAAATTGAAGTGTAACACAAGCAAAATACTAAAATTTCAAGTTATACTCAAAATACTCCGTAATTGAAGACTAACACATATAAATTTTAATTTTTTCAGAAATGTCTTCAAAATGCAAAAACTGAAGTATAACATCTTCGAAAAATTTAATCAAGATATTTTTTTTAAAAATGTCAAAATTGAAGTACACAAGCAAATTACTCAATTTTCATATCGTACAGAAAATACTCCTTAATTGAAGACTAACACCCACAAATTTCAATTTTAACAAAAAATTCATAAAAATGCAAAAACTCATGTTCAACACCTTCAAAAAATTCAATTAAGATATATTTTTTAAATTTTTTGAAAATTGAAGTGTAACACAAGCAAAATACTCAATTTTCATGGCATACTCAAAATACTTCGTAATTGAAGACTAACACACACAAATTTCAATTTTTTCAAAAATGTCTTAAAAGTGCAAAAATTGAAGTCCAACACCTTAAAAAAATTAAATTATGATATTTTAATTTTTTTAAAAAAATTGAAGTATAACACAAGTAAAATACTCAATTTTCATGTCGTACTCAAAATACTCTGTAATTGAAGACTAACACACACAAATTTCATTTTTTTCAAAAAATTCATAAAAACGCAAAAACAGATGTTTAACACCTTAAAAAAATTCAAATAATATATTTTTTAAAATGTTAAAATCGAAGTGTAACACAAGCAAAATACTAAATTTTCATGTCGTACTCAAAATACTCCGTAATTGAAGACTATCACACACAAATTTCAGTTTTTTCAAAAATGTCTTAAAAATGCAAAAACTGAAGTCTAACATCTTCAAAAAAATTAAATTATGATATTTTTTTAAAAAATGTTAAAATTGAAGTATCACCCAAGCAAAATACTCAATTTTCACGTCATACTCAAAATACTCCGTAAATGAAGACTAACACACACAAATTTCAATTTTAACAACAATTTCTTGAAAATGCAAAAAATGAAGTTTAACACCTTCAAAAAATTCAATTAAGATATTTTTTTTTGTAAAAATGTTAAAATTGAAGGGTAACACAAGCAAAATACTAAATTTTCATGTCGTACTCAAAATACTCCGTAATTGAAGACTAACACACACAAATTTCAATTTTTTCAAAAATGTCTTAAAAATGCAACAACTGAAGTCTAACACCTTCAAAAAAATTAAATTATGATATTTTTTTAAAAATGTTAAAATTGAAGTATGACACAAGCAAAATAGTCAATTTTATAGTCGTACTCAAAATACTCCGTAAATGAAGACTAACACACACAAAATTCATTTTTTTCAAATATTTCTTAAAAATGCAAAAACTGATGTTTAACACCTTCAAAAAATTCAAATAAGATATTTTTTAAGAAATGTTAAAATTGAAGTATAACACAAGCAAAATACTCAATTTTAATGTTGTACTGAAAATACTCCGTAAATGTAGACTAACACACACAAATTTCATTTTTTTCAAAAATTTCTTCAAAATGCAAAAGCTGATGTTTAACACCTACAAAAAAATTCAAATAAGATATTTTTTAAGAAATGTTAAAATTGAAGTATAACACAAGCAAAATACTCAATTTTAATGTTGTACTGAAAATACTCCGTAATTGAAGACTAACACACACAATATTCAATTTTAACAAAAGTTTCTTAAAAATGCAAAAACTAAAGTTTGACACCATCAAAAATTTCAATGAAGATATGTTTTTTTAAAAATGTTAAAATTTATGAGTAACACAAGAAAAATACTCAATTTTCATGTCGTACTCAAAATACTCCGTAATTGAAGACTAACACACACCAATTTCAAAATTTTCAAAATTTTTTTAAAAAGCAAAAACAGAAGTCTAACACCTTCAAAAAATTTAATTATTGTATTTTTTAAATATATGTAAAAATTGAAGAGTAGCACAAGAAAAATACTCCGTAAATGAAGACTAACACACACAAATTTCAATTTTTTCAAAAATGTCTTAAAAATGCAAAAACTCAAGTCTCACCTTCAAAAAATTCAAACATGATATTTTTAAAAAATATGCTAAAATTGAAGAGTAGCACAAAAAAATACTCAATTTTCATGTCGTACTCAAAATACTCCGTAATTAAAGACTAACACACACGAATTTCAATTTTTTCAAAAATGTTTTAAAAATGCAAAAACTGAAGTCTAACAACACCTTCAAAAAATTAAATTAAGATATTATAAAAAAAATGTTAGAATTGAAGTATAACACAAGAAAAATACTCACTTTTCATGTCGTACTGAAAATACTCCGTAATTGAAGACTAACACACACATATTTAAATTTTTTCAAAAATGTCTTAAAAATGAAAAAACTGAAGTCTAACAACTTGAAAAAAATTAAATTATGATATTTTTTTTAAAAATGTTAAAATTGAAGTATGACACAAGCAAAATACTCAATTTTCATGTCGTACTCAAAATACTCCGTATATGAAGACTAACACACACAAATTTCATTTTCTTCAAAAATTTCTTAAAAATGCAAAAACTGATGTTCAACACCTTCAAATAATTCAACTAATATATTTTTTAAAAATTGTTAAAATTGAAGTATAACACAAGTAAAATACTCAATTTTCATGTCGTACTCAAAATACTCCGTAATTGAAGACTAACACACACAAATTTCAATTTTTCAAAAATGTCTTAAAACTGCAAAAACTGAAGTCTAACACCTTCAAAAAATTAAATTGTGATATGGTTTTTAAAATGTCAAAATTGAAGTACGACACAAGCAAAATACTCAATTTTCATGTCGTACTCAAAATACTCCGTAAATGAAGACTAACATACACAAATTTCATTTTTTTTAAAAATTTCTTAAAAATGCAAAAACTGATGCTTAACACCTTCAAAAAATTCAAAGAAGTTAGTTTTTAAGAAATGTTAAAATTGCAGTATAACACTAGAAAAGTACTCAATTTTCATGTCGTACTCAAAATACTCCGTAATTGAAGACTAACACACACAAAATTCAATTTTAACAAAAAAAATCATAAAAATGCAAAAAATGAAGTCTGACACCTTCAAAAAATTAAATTAAGATATTATAAAAAAAATGTTAAAATTGAAGTATAACACAAGCAAAATACTCAATTTTCATGTCGTACTCAAAATACTCCGTAATTGAAGACTAACACACAAAAATTTCAATTTTTTCGAAAATGTCTTTAAAATGGAAAAACTGAAGTCTAATACCTTGAAAAAAATTAAATTATGATATTTTTTTAAAAATGTTAAAATTGTAGTATGACACAAGAAAAATTCTAAATTTTTATGTCATACTCAAAATACTCCGTAAATGTAGACTAACACAGACAAATTTCATTTTTTTCAAAAATTTCTTCAAAATGCAAAAACTGATGTTTAACCCCTACAAAAAATTTCAAATAAGATATTTTTTAAGAAATGTCAAAATTGAAGTATAACACAAGCAAAATACTCAATTTTAATGTTGTACTGAAAATACTCCGTAATTGAAGACTAACACACACAAAATTCAATTTTAACAAAAGTTTCTTAAAAATGCAAAAACTAAAGTTTAACACCATCAAAAATTTCAATGAAGATATTTTTTTTTTAAATGTTAAAATTTATGAGTAACACAAGCAAAATACTCAATTTTCATGTCGTACTCAAAATACTCCGTAATTGCGGACTAACACACACAAATTTCAAATTTTTGAAAAATTTCATAAAAAGCAAAAACAGAATTCTAACTCCTTAAAAAAATTTAATTATGGTATTTTTTAAATATATGTTAAAATTGAAGAGTAGCACAAGAAAAATACTCCGTAAATGAAGACTAGCACACACAAATTTCAATTTTTTCAAAAATGTCTTAAAAATGCAAAAACTGAAGTCTAACACCTTCAAAAAAATTATGATATTTTTTAAAAATATGTTAACATTGAAAAGTAGCACAAAAAAAATACTCAATTTTCATGTCGTACTCAAAATACTCCGTAATTGAAACCAAACACACACAAATTTCAATTTTTTCAAAAATGTCTTAAAAATGCAAAAACTGAAGTCTAACAACACCTTCAAAAAATTAAATTAAGATATTATAAAAAAAAATGTTAAAATTGAAGTATAACATAAGAAAAGTACTCACTTTTCATGTCGGACTGAAAATACTCCGTAATTGAAGACTAACACACACAAATTTAAATTTTTTCAAAAATGTCTTAAAAATTAAAAAACTGAAGTCTAACACCATGAAAAAAAAAATTAAATTATGATATTTTTTTTAAAAATGTTAATATTGAAGTATGACACAAGCAAAGTACTCAATTTTCATGTCATACTCAAAATACTCCGTCAATGAAGATTTACACACAAATATTTCAGTTTTTTTCCAAAATTTCTTAAAAATGCAAAAACTGAAGTTCAACACCTTCAAAAAATTCAACTAAGATATTTTTTAAAAGTTGTTAAAATTGAAGTATAACACAAGTAAAATACTCAATTTTCATGTCGTACTAAAAATACTCCGTAATTGAAGGCTAACACACACAAATTTCAATTCTTTCAAAAATGTCTTAAAACTGCAAAAACTGAAGTCTAAGACCTTCAAAAAATTAAATTGTCATATTTTTTTAAAATGTAAAAATTGAAGTATGACACAAGCAAAATACTCAATATTCATATCGTACTCAAAATACTCCGTAAATGAAGACTAACACACACAAATTTCATATTTTTGAAAAATTTCTTAAAAATGCAAAAGCTGATGTTTAACACCTTAAAAAAATTCAAATAAGATATTTTTTACGAAATATTAAAATTGCAGTATAACACAAGAAAAATACTCAATTTTCATGTCGTACTAAAAATACTCCGTAATTGAAGACTAACACACACAAAATTCAATTTTAACAAAAATTTCATAAAAATGCAAAAACTGAAGTCTAACACCTTCAAAAAATTAAATTAAGATATTATAAAAAAAAATGTTAAAATTGAAGTATAACACAACCAAAATACTCAATTTTCATGTCGTACTCAAAATACTCCGTAATTGAAGACTAACACACACAAATTTCAATTTTTTCAAAAATGTCTTAAAAATGGAAAAACTGAAGTCTAACACCTAGAAAAAAAATTAAATTATGATATTTTTTAAAAAATGTTAAAATTGTAGTATGGCACAAGAAAAATTCTCAATTTTTATGTCGTACTCAAAATACTCCGTAAATGTAGACTAACACACACAAATTTCATTTTTTTCAAAAATTTCTTCAAAATGCAAAAACTGATGTTTAACACCTACAAAAAATTCAAATAAGATATTTTTTAAGAAATGTCAAAATTGAAGTATAAGACAAGCAAAAAACTCAATTTTAATGTTGTACTGAAAATACTCCGTAATTGAAGACTAACACACACAAAATTCAATTTTAACAAAAGTTTCTTAAAAATGCAAAAACTAAAGTTTAACCCCATCAAAAATTTAAATGAAGATATTTTTGTTTAAAAATGTTCAAATTTATGAGTAACACAAGCAAAATACTCAATTTTCATGTCGTACTCAAAATACTCCGTAATTAAAGATTAACACACACAAATTTCAATTTTTTCAAAAATGTCTTAAAAATGCAAAAACTAAAGGGTAACAACACCTTCAAAAAATTAAATTAAGACATTATAAAAAAATGTTAAAATTGAAGTATAACACTAGAAAAATACTCACGTTTCATGTCGTACTGAAAATATTCCGTAATTGAAGACTAACACACACAAGTTTAAATTTTTTCAAAAATGTCATAAAAATGAAAAAACTGATGTCTAACACCTTGAAAAAAAATTAAATTATGATATTTTTTTTAAAAATGTTAAAATTGAAGTATGACACAAGCAAAATACTCAATTTTCATGTCATACTCAAAATACTCCGTAAATGAAGACTAACGCACACAAATTTCATATTTTTCGAAAATTTCTTAAAAATGCAAAAACTGATGTTCAACACCTTGAAAAAATTCAACTAAGATATTTTTTAAAAATTGTTAAAATTGAAGTATAACAAAAGTAAAATACTCAATTTTCATGTCGTACTCAAAATACTCCGCAATTGAAAACTAACACACACAAATTTCAATTCTTTCAAAAATGTCTTAAAACTGCAAAAACTGAAGTCTAACACCTTCAAAAAATTAAATTGTGATTTTTTTTTAAAATGTTAAAATTGAAGTATGACACAAGCAAAATACTCAATTTTCTTGTCGTACTCAAAATACTCCGTAAATGAAGACTAACACACACAAATTTCATTATTTTCAAAATTTTCTTAAAAATGCAAAAGCTGATGTTTAACATCTTCAAAAAATTCAAACGAGATATTTTTTACGAAATGCTAAAATTGAAGTATAACACAAGAAAAATACTCAATTTTCATGTCGTACTCAAAATACTCCGTAATTGAAGACTAACACACACAAAATTCAATTTTAACAAAAAATTCATAAAAATGCAAAACCTGAAGTCTAACACCTTCAAAAAATTAAATTAAGACATTATAAAAAAAATTTTAAAATTGAAGTATAACACAAGCAAAATACTCAATTTTCATGTCGTACTGAAAATACTCCGTAATTGAAGACTAATACTCACAAAATTCAATTTTACTAAAAATTTCACAAAAATGCAAAAACTGAAATTTAACACCCTCATAAAATTTCAACGAAGATATTTTTTTTTAAAAATGTTAAAATTTAAGTGTAACACAAGAAAAATACTCAATTTTCATGTCGTACTGAAAATACTCCGTAATTGAAGACTAACACACACAAATTTCAATTTTTTCAAAAATGTCATAGAAATGCAAAAACTGAACTCTAACACCTTTAAAAAATTAAATTATGATAATTTTTAAAAATGTTAAAATTGAAGTATGACACAAGAAAAATACTCAATTTTCATGTCGTACTCAAAATACTCCGTAAATGAAGACAAACACACACAAATTTCATTTTTTTCAAAAATTTCTTAAAAATGCAAAAAACTGAAGTTTAACACCTTCAAAAATTTCAATTAAGATAATTTTTAAAAACTGTTAATATTGAAGTATAACACAAGAAAAATACTCAATTTTCAAGCCGTACTCAAAATACTCCGTAATTGAAGACTAAGAATACACAAATTTCAATTTTTTCAAAAATGTCTTAAAAATGCAAAAACTGAAGTCTAACACCTTCAAAAAATTAAATTATGATATTTTTTTAAAAATGTTAAAATTGTAGTATGACACAAGCAAAATACTCAATTTTCATGTAGTACTGAAAATACTCCGTAATTCAAGACTAACACCCACAAAATTCAATTTTAACAAAAATTTCTTAAAAATGCAAAAACTGAAATTTAATACCTTCAAAAATTTCAATGAAGACATTTTTTTTTAAATGTTAAAATTTTAGTGTAACACAAGCAAAATACTCAATTTTCATGTCGAACACAAAATACTCAAAAAATACTCAATTTTCATGCCGTACTCAAAATACTCCGTAATTGAAGACTAACACACACAAATTTCATTTTTTCAAAAAATACTTAAACATGCAAAAACTGTTGTTTAACACCTTCAAAAAATTCAATTAAGATATTTTTTAAAAAATGTTAAAATTGAAGTATAACACAAGCAAAAATTCTCAATTTTCATGTCGTACTCAAAATACTACGTAAATAAAGACTAACATACACAAATTTCATTTTTTCAAAAATTTCTTAAAAATGCAGAAACTGTTGTTTAACACCATCAAAAATTTCAATTATGATATTTTTCAAAAAATGTTAAAATTGAAGTATAACACTAGCAAAATACTCAATTTTTATGTCGTACTCAAAATACTCCGTAATTGAAGGCCACACACAAAATTCAATTTTAACAAAAAAATTCCTAAAAATGCAAAAACTGAAGTTTAACACCTTCAAAAATTTCAATGAAGATATTTTTTTTTTTAAAATGTAAAAATTTAAGTGTAACACAAGAAAAATACTGAATTTTCATGTCGTACTCAAAATACTCGGTAATCGAAGACGAACAAACACAAATTTTAATTTTTTCAAAAAACTCTTAAAAATGCAAAAACAGAAGTCAAACACCTTTAAAAAATTCAATTTTGATATTTTTTATAAATATATTAAAATTGAAGAGTAGCACAGGAAAAATACTCAATTTTCATGATGTACTCAAAATACTCATTAATTGAAGACTAACACACACAAATTTCAATTTTTTTCAAAATTGTCTTAAAAATGTAAAAACTGAAGTCTAACAGCTTGAAAAATTCTCAATTTTCATGTCGTACTCAAAATACTACGTAAATAAAGACTAACACACACAAATTTCATTTTTTAAAAAATTTCTTAAAAATGCAGAAACTGTTGTTTAACACCATCAAAAATTTCAATTACGATATTTTTCAAAAAATGTTAAAATTGAAGTATAACACTAGCAAAATACTCAATTTTTATGTCGTACTCAAAATACTCCGTAATTGAAGGCTAACACACACAAAATTCAATTTTAACAAAAAATTCCTAAAAATGCTAAAACTGAAGTTTAACACCTTCAAAAATATCAATGAAGATATTTTTTTTTTAAAAATGTTAAAATTTAAGTGTAACACAAGAAAAATACTCAATTTTCATGTCGTACTCAAAATACTCCGTAATTGAAGACGAGCAAACACAAATTTCAATTTTTTCAAAAAATTCTTAAAAATGCAACAACAGAAGTCAAACACCTTCAAAAAATTCAGTTATGATATTTTTTAAAAATATGTTAAAATTGAAGAATAGCACACGAAAAATACTCAATTTTCATGTCGTACTCAAAATACTCCTTAACTGAAGACTAACACACACAAATTTCAATTTTTTCAAAAATGTCTTAAAAATACAATAACTGAAGTCTAACACCTTCAAAAAATTAAATTTTGATATTTTTTTAAAAATGTTAAAATTGAAGTATGACACAAGCAAAATACTCAATTTTCATGTCATACTAAAAATACTCCGTAAATGAAGACTAACACACACAAATATAATTTTTTTCAAAAATTTCTTAAAAATGCAAAAAACTGATGTTTAACACCTTAAAAAATTTCAATTAAGATATTTTTTAAAAAATGATAAAATTGAACTATAACAAAAGAAAAATACTCAATTTTCATGTCGTACTCAAAATAGTCCGTAATTGAAGACTAACACACACAAATTTCATTTTTTTCAAAAATTTCTTAAAAATGCAAAAAACTGATGTCTGACACCTTCAAAAATTTCAATTAAGATATTTTTTAAAAAATGTTACAATTAAAGTATATCACAAGAAAAATACTCAATTTGCATGTCGTACTCAAAATACTCCGTAATTGAAGACTAACACACAGAAATTTTGATTTTTTAAAAAATGACTTAAAAATGCAAAAACTGAAGTCTAACACATTAAAAAAATTATATAATGATATTTTTTTAAAAATGTTAAAATTGAAGTATGACACAAGCAAAATACTCAAATTTCATGTAGTACTCAAGCTACTCCGTTCATTAAGAAAGACACACACAAATTTCATTCTATCCAAAAATTCTTAAAAATGCAAAAACTGTTGTTTAACACCTTCAAAAAATTCAATTAAGATATATTTTAAAAAATGTTAAAATTGAAGTATAACACAAGCAAAATTCTCAATTTTAATGTCGTACACAAAATACTACGTAAATGAAGACTAACACACACAAATTTCATTTTTTCAAAAATTTCTTAAAAATGCCAAAACTGTTGTTTAACACCATCAAAAATTTCAATAAAGATATTTTTTAAAAAATATTAAAACTGAAGTATAACACAAGCAAAGTACTCAATTTTCATGTCGTACTCAAAATACTTCGTAATTGAAAACTAACACACACAAAATTCCATTTCAAGAAAAATTTCTTATAAATGCAAAAACTGAAGTTTTACACCTTCAAAAATATCAATGAAGATATATTTTTTTTAAAATGATAAAATTTAAGTGTAACACAAGAAAAATACTCAATTTTCATGTCGTACTCAAAATATTCCGTAATTGAAGACAAACACAAACAAATTTCATTTTTTTCAAAAATTTCGTAAAAATGCAAAAAACTGATGTTTAACACCTTGAAAATTTTCAATTAAGATATTTTTTAAAAAATGTTAAAATTGAACTATAACACAATAAAATCACTGAATTTTCATGTCGTACTCAAAATACTCCGTAATTGAAGACTAACACACAAAAATTTTGATTTTTTAAAAAATGTCTTAAAAATGCAAAAACTGAAGTCTAACACATTAAAAAAATTATATAATGATATTTTTTTAAAAAGGTTAAAATTGAAGTATGACACAAGCAAAATACTCAATTTTCATGTCGTACTCAAAATACTCCGTTCATGAAGACAAACACACACAAATATCATTTTTTCAAAAATGTCTTAAAAATGCAAAAAACTGTTGTTTAACACCTTCAAAAATTTCAATTAAGATATTTTTTAAAAAATGTTAAAATTGAAGTCTAACACCAGAAAAATACTCAATTTTCATGTCGTACTCAAAATATTCCGTAATTGAAGACAAACACAAACAAATTTCATTTTTTTCAAAAATTTCGTAAAAATGCAAAAAACTGATGTTTAACACCTTGAAAATTTTCAATTAAGATATTTTTTAAAAAATGTTAAAATTGAACTATAACACAATAAAAACACTGAATTTTCATGTCGTACTCAAAATACTCCGTAATTGAAGACTAACACACAAAAATTTTGATTTTTTAAAAAATGTCTTAAAAATGCAAAAACTGAAGTCTAACACATTAAAAAAATTATATAATGATATTTTTTTAAAAAGGTTAAAATTGAAGTATGACACAAGCAAAATACTCAATTTTCATGTCGTACTCAAAATACTCCGTTCATGAAGACAAACACACACAAATATCATTTTTTCAAAAATTTCTTCAAAATGCAAAAACTGTTGTTTAACACCTTAAAAAATATTCAATTAAGATATTTTTTAAAAAATGTTAAAATTGAAGTATAACACAAGCAAAAAACTCAATTTTCATGTCGTACTAAAAAAACTCCGTAATTGAAGACTAACACACACAAAATTCATTTGTTTTTCCAAAACGTCTTAAAAATGGAAAAACTGAAGTCTAACACCTTCAAAAAATATATTATGAAATTTTTTTTATAAATGTTAAAATTGAAGTATGACACAAGCAAAATACTCAATTTTCATGTCGTACTCAAAATACTCCGTAATTGAAGACTAACACACACAAATTTCATTTTTTTAAAAAATTTCTTAAAAATGCAAAAAACTGATGTTTAACACCTTAAAAAATTTCAATTAAGATATTTTTTAAAAAATGTTAAAATTGAAGTATAACACAAGTAATATTCTCAATTTTCATGTCGTACTCAAAATACTCCGTAATTGAAGACTAACACACACAAATTTCAATTTTTTCTAAAATGTCTGAAAAATGCAAAAACTGATGTCTAACACCTTAAAAAAAATTAAATTATGATATTTTCTTTATAAATATTAAAATTGAAGTATAACACAAGCAAAATACTAAATTTTCATGTCGTACTCAAAATACTCCGTAATTGAATACTAACACACACAAATTTCATATTTTTCAAAAATTTCTTAAAAATGCAAAAACTGATGTCCAACAACTTCAAAAAATTAAATTATGATATTTTTTTAAAAACGTTAAATTTGAAGTATAGCACAAGCAAAATACTCAATTTTCATGTCGTACTCAAAATACTCCGTAAATGAAGACTAACGCACAAAAATTTCATTTTTTTCAAAACTTTCTTAAAAATGCAAAATACTGATGTTTAACACCTTCAAAAATTTCAATTAAGATATTTTTTAAAAAATGTTAAAATTGAAGTATAACACAAGAAAAATACTCAATTTTCATGTCGTACTTAAAATACTACGTAATTGAAGACTAACACACACAAATTTCATTTTTTTCAAAAATTTCATATAAATGCAAAAAACTTATGTTTAACACCTTCAAAAATTTCAATTAAGATATTTTTTAAAAAATGTTAAAATTGAAGTGTAACACAAGAAAAATACTCAATTTTCATGTCGTACTCAAAATACTCCGTAATTGAAGACTAACACACACAAATTTCATATTTTTCAAAAATTTCTTAAAAATGCAAAAACTGATGTCCAACACCTTCAAAAAATTAAATTATGATATTTTTTTAAAAATGTTAAAATGGAAGTATGACACAAGCAAAATACTCAATTTTCATGTCGTACTCAAAATACTCCGTATATGAAGACTAACACACACTAATTTAATGTTTTCAAAAATTTCATAAAAATGCAAAAAACTGATGTTTAGCGCCTTCATAAATTTCAATTAAGATATTTTTTAAAAAATGTTAAAATTGAAGTATAACACAAACAAAATACTCAATTTTCATGTCGTACTGAAAATACTCAGTAATTGAAGACTAACACACACTAAATTCAATATTAACAAAAAAATTCTTAAAAATACAAAAACTGAAGTTTAACACCTTCAAAAATTTCAATGAAGATATTTTTTTAAAAAAATGTTAAAATTTAAGTGTTACACAAGCAAAATACTTAATTTTCATGTTGTACTCAAAATACTCCGAAATTGAAGACTAACACACACAAATTTCAATTTTTAAAAAAATGTATTAAAAATTTAAAAACTGAAGTCTAACACCTTAAAAAAATTAAATTATGATTTTTTTTTTAAAATGTTAAAATTGAAGTATGACACTAGCAAAATACTGAATTTTCATGTCGTACTCAAAATACTCCGTAATTGAGGACTAACAGACACAAATTTCAATTTTTTCAAATATTTCTTAAAAATGCAAAAACCGAAGTCAAACACCTTCAAAAAATTCATTTATGATATTTTTTTAAAATATGTTAAAATTGAAGAGTAGCACAAAAAAAATGCTCAATTTTTATTTCATACTCAAAATACTCAGTAATTGAAGACTAACACACACAAATTTCGTATTTTTCAAAAATTTCTTCAAAATGCAAAAACTGATGTCCAACACCTTCAAAAAATTCAACTAAGATATTTTTTAAATTTTTTTAAAATTGAAGTATATATCACAAGCAAAATACTGAATTTTCATGTCGTACTCAAAATACTCCGTAATTGAAGACTAACACACACAAATTTCAATTTTTTCAAAAATGTCTTAAAAATGAAAAAACTGAAGTCTAACACCCTAAAAAATTTAATTATGATACTTTTTTAAAAACGTTAAAATTGAAGTATGACACAAGCAAAATATTCAATTTTCATGTCGTACTCAAAATACTCCGTAAATGAAGACTAACACACACAAATTTCATTTTTTCAAAAATTTCTTAAAAATGCAAAAACTGTCATTTCACACCTTCAAAAAATTTAAATAAGATATTTTTTAAGAAATGTTAAAATTGAAGTATGACACAAGCAAAATACTCAATTTTCATATCGTACTGAAATACTCCGTAATTGAAAACAAACACACACTAAATTCAATTTTAACAATTTTTTTTTAAAAATACAAAAACTGAAGTTTAACACCTTCAAAAATTTCAATGAAGATATTATTTATAAAAAATGTTAAAATTTAAGTGTTACACAAGAAAAATACTCCATTTTCATGTCGTACTCAAAATACTTCATAATTGAAGACTAACACACACAAATTTCAATTTTTTCAAAATTTTTTTAAAAATGCAAAAACAGAAGTCTAACACCTTCCGAAAAATTAAATTATGATATTTTTTTATAAATGTTAAAATCGAAGTATGACACAAGAAAAATACTCAATTTTCATGTCGTACTCAAAATACTCCGTAAATGAAGACTAACACAAACAAATTTCATTTTTTTCAAAAATTTCTTAAAAATGCAAAAACTGATGTTCAACACCTTAAAAAATTTCAATTAAGATATTTTTTCAAAAATGTCTTAAAATTGAAGTATGACACAAGCAAAATACTCAATTTTCATATCGTACTCAAAATACTCCGTAAATGAAGACTAACACACACAAATTTCATTATTTTCAAAAATTTCTTTAATATGCAAAAACTGATGTTTAACACCTTCAAAACATTCAAATAAGATAGTTGTTAAGAAATGTAAAAATTAAAGTATAACACAAGCAAAATACTGAATTTTCATGTCGTACTCAAAATACTCCGTAATTGAAGACTAACACACACAAATTTCAATTTTTTCAAAAATGTCTTAAAAATGCCAAAACTGAAGTCTAACACCTTCAAAAAATTAAATTATGATATTTTTTTAAAAATGTTAAAATGGAAGTATGACACAAGCAAAATACTCAATTTTCATGTCGTACTCAAAATACTCCGTAAATGAAGACTAACACACACTAATTTCATTTTTTTCAAAAATTTCATGAAAATTCAAAAAACTGATGTTTAGCACCTTCAAAAATTTCAATTAAGATATTTTTTAAAAAATGTTAAATTTTAAGTATAACACAAGCAAAATACTCAATTTTCATGTCGTACTCAAAATACTCCGTAATTGAAGACTAACACACACAAAATTCAATTTTAACAAAAATGTCTTAAAAATGCAAAACCTTAATTCTATCACCTTCAAAAAATTAAATTATGATGTTTTTTTAAAAATGTTAAAATTTAAGTATGACACAAGCAAAATACTCAATTTTCATGTCGTACTCAAAATACTCCGTTCATGAAGACAAACACACACAAATATTATTTTTTCAAAAATTTCTTAAAAATTCAAAAACTGTTGTTTAACACCTTCAAAAAATTCAATTAAGATATTTTTAAAAATGTTAAAATTGAAGTATAACACAAGCAAAATACTCAATTTTCATGTCGTACTGAAAATACTCCGTAATTGAAGACTAACACACACTAAATTCAATATTAACAAAAAAATTCTTAAAAATACAAAAACTGAAGTTTAACACCTTCAAAAATTTCAATGAAGATATTTTTTTAAAAAAATGTTAAAATTTAAGTGTTACACAAGCAAAGTACTTAATTTTCATGTCGTACTCAAAATACTCCGTAATTGAAGACTCACACACACAAATTTCATTTTTTTTCCAAAATGTCTTAAAAATGCAAAAACTGAAGTCTAACACTTTCAAAAAATTAAATTATGATATTTTTTTATAAATGTTAAAATTGAAGTATGACACAAGCAAAATACACAATTTTCTTGTCGTAATCAAAATACTCCGTAATTGAAGACTAACACACACAAATTTCATTCTTATTGAAAATTTATAAAAAATGCAAAAAAATGATGTTTAACACCTTCAAAAATTTTAATTAAGATATTTTTTTTTAAAATGTTAAAATTGAAGTATAACACAAGAAAAATACTCAATTTTCATGTGGTACTCAAAATACTCCGTAATTGAAGACTAACACACACAAATTTCATTTTTTTTAAAAATGTATTAAAAATTAAAAAACTGAAGTCTAACACCTTAAAAAAATTAAATTATGATATTTTTTTTAAAATGTTAAAATTGAAGTATGACACTAGAAAAATACTCAATTTTCATGTCTTACTCAAAATACTCTGTAAATGAGGACTAACACACACAAATTTCGATTTTTTCAAATATTTCTTAAAAATGCAAAAACCGAAGTCAAACACATTCAAAAAATTCATTTATGATATTTTTTTAAAATATGTTAAAATTGAAGAGTAGCACAAAAAAAATACTCAATTTTTATTTCATACTCAAAATACTCAGTAATTGAAGACTAACACACACAAATTTCATATTTTTCAAAAATTTCTTCAAAAAGCAAAAACTGATGTCCAACATCTTCAAAAAATTCAACTAAGATATTTTTTAAAATTTTTTAAAATTGAAGTATATATCACAAGCAAAATACTGAATTTTCATGTCGTACTCAAAATACTCCGTAATTGAAGACTAACACACACAAATTTCAATTTTTTCAAAAATGTCTTAAAAATGCAAAAACTGAAGTCTAACACCCTAAAAAAATTTAATTATGATACTTTTTTAAAAACGTTAAAATTGAAGTATGACACAAGCAAAATATTCAATTTTCATGTCGAACTGAAAAAACTCCGTAATTGAAGACTAACACAAACAAAATTCATTTTTTTTTCCAAAATGTCTTAAAAATGCAAAAACTGAAGTCTAACACCTTCAAAAAATTAAATTATGAATTTTTTTTTTTATAAATGTTAAAATTGAAGTATGACACAAGCAAAATACTCAATTTTCATGTCGTACTCAAAATACTCCGTAATTGAAGACTAACACACACAAATTTCATTTTTAACCAAAATGTCTTCAAAATGCAAAAACTTAAGTCTATCACCTTCAAAAAATTAAATTATGGTGTATTTTTAAAAATGTCAAATTTGAATTATAACACAAGTAAAATACTCAATTTTCATGTCGTACTCAAAATACTCCGTAAATGAAGTCTAATGCACACAAATTTCATTTTTTTCAAAAATTTCATAAAAATGCAAAATACTGATGTTTAACACCTTCAAAAATTTCAATTAAGATATTTTTAAAAAAAATGTTAAAATTGAAGTATAACACAAGCAAAATACTCAATTTTCATGGCGTACTCAAAATACTTCATAATTGAAGACTAACACACACATATTTCAATTTTTTCAAAAATATCTTAAAAATGCAAAAACAGAAGTCAAACACTTTCAAAAAATGAAATTATGATATTTTTTTGAAAATGTTAAAATTAATGTATAACACAAGAAAAATACTCAATTTTCATGCCATACTCAAAATACTCCGTAATTGAAGACTAACACAAACAAATTTCAATTTATTCAAATATTTCTTAAAAATGCAAAAACAGAAGTCAAACACTTTCAAAAAATGAAATTATGATATTTTTTTATAAATGTCAAAATTGAAGTATGACACAAGAAAAATATTGAATTCTCATGTCGTACTCAAAATACTCCGTAAATGAAGACTAAGACACACAAATTTCATTTTTTTCAAAAAATTCTTAAAAATGCAAAAACTGATGTTTAACATCATCAAAAATTTCAATTAAGATATTTTTTAAAAAATATTAAAATTGAAGTATAACACAAGCAAAATACTCAATTTTCATGTCGTACTCAAAATACTCCGTAATTGAAGACTAACACACACAAATTTCAATGTTTTAAAAAATGTCTTAAAAATACAAAAACTGAAGTTCAACACCGACAAAAAATTAAATTATGATATTTTTTTTAAAAAGTTAAAATTGAAGTATGACACATGAAAAATACTCAATTTTCATGTCGTACTCAAAATACTCTGTAAATGGAGACTAACACACACAAATTTCATTTTTTTCAAAAAATTCTCAAAAATGCAAAAACAGAATTCAAACACCTTTAAAAAATTTAATTATGATATTTTTTAAAAATATGTTAAAATTCAAGAGTAGAAAAAAATTTTACTCAATTTTCATGTCGTACTCAAAATACTCAGTAATTGAAGACTAACACACACAAATTTCAATTTTTTTCAAAAATGTCATAAAAATGTCAAAACTGAAGTGTAACACCTTCAAAAAATTAAAGTATGATATTATAAAAAATATGTTAAATTTGGAGTATAACACAAGCAAAATACTCAATTTTCATGTCCTACTCAAAATACTCCGTAATTGAAGACTAACACACACAAATTTCAATTTTTTCAAAAATGTCTTAAAAATGCAAAAACTGAAGTCTAACACCTTCGAAAAATTAAATTATGATATTTTCTTAAGAACGTTAAAATTGAAGTATAACACAAGCAAAATTCTCAATTTTCATGTCGTACTCAAAGTACTACGTAAATGAAGACTAACACATACAAATTTCATTTTTTCAAAAATTTATTAAAAATGCAAAAACTGTTGTTTAACACCTTCAAAAAATTGAAATAAGAAATTTTTTAAGAAATGTTAAAATTGAAGTATAACACAAGCAGAATAATCAATTTTCATGTCGTACTAAAAATACTCCGTAATTGAAGACTAACACACACAAATTTCAATTTTTTGAAAAATTTCATAAAAATGCAAAAACAAAAGTCATACACCTTCAAAAAATTCAATTATGATATTTTTGTAAAATATGTTAAAATTGAAGAATAGCACAAGAAAAATACTCAATTTTCATGTCGTACTCAAAATACTCAGAAATTGAAGACTAACACACACAAATTTCAATTTTTTTCAAAAATGTCTTAAAAATGCAAAAACTGAAGTCTAACACCTTCAAAAAATTAAATTAAGATATTATAAATAAAATGTTAAATTTGAAGTATAACACAAGAAAAATACTCAATTTTCATGTCGTACTCAAAATATTCCGTAATTGAAGACTATCACACACAAATTTCAATTTTTTCAAAAATGTCTTAAAAATTCAAAAACTGAAGTCTAACACCTTTAAAAAATTAAATTAGGATATTTTTTTGAAAACGTTAAAATTGAAGTACGACACAAGCAAAATACTGAATTTTCATGTCATACTGAAAATACTCCGTTAATGAAGACTAACACAGAAAAATTTAATTTTTTCAAAAATTTCTTAAAAATGCAAAAACTGTTCTTTCACACCTTCAAAAAATTCAAATAAGATATTTTTTAAGAAATGTTAAAATTGAAGTATAACACAAGCAAAATACTCAATTTTCATGTCGTACTGAAAATACTCCGTAATTGAAAACTAACACACACTAAATTCAATTTTAACCATTTTTTTTTTAAAATACAAAAACTGCAGTATACCACCTTCAAAAATTTCAATGAAGATTTTTTTTTTTTAAATTTTTAAAATTTAAGTGTTACACAAGGAAAATACTCAATTTTCATGTCGTACTCAAAATACTCCGTAATTGAAGACTAACACACACAAAGTTCAATTTTTTCGAAAATGTCTTAAAAATGCAAAAATTGAAGTCTAACACCTTAAAAAAATTAAAATATGATATTTTTTTAAAAACGTTAAAATTGAAGTATGACACAAGAAAAATACTCAATTTTCATGTCATACTCAAAATACTACGTAAATGAAGACTAACACACACAATTTTAACACCTTCAAAAATTCAATTATGATATTTTTTAAAAATATGTTAAAATTGATGAGTCGCACATGAAAAATACTCAACTTTCATGTCGTACATAAAATACTCCGTAATTGAACACTAACACACACAAATTTCAGTTTTTTCAAAAATGTCTTTAAAATGCAAAAACTAAAATCTAACAGCTTAAAAAAATTAAATTATGATATTTTTTATAAATGTTAAAATTGAAATATGACACAAGAAAAATATTGAATTCTCATGTAGTACTCAAAATACTCCGTAAATGAAGACTAACACACACAAATTTCATTTTTTTCAAAAAATTCTTAAAAATGCAAAAACTGATGTTTAACACCATCAAAAATTTCAATTAAGATATTTTTTAAAAAATGTTAAAATTGAAGTATAACACAAGCAAAATACTCAATTTTCATGTCGTACTCAAAATACTCCGTAATTGAAGACTAACACACACAAATTTCTATGTTTTCAAAAATGTCTAAAAAATGCAAAATCTGAAGTCACCTTCAAAAAATTAAATTATGATATATTTTTTTAAAAAGTTAAAATTGAAGTAGGACACAAGCAAAATACTCAATTTTCATGTCGTACTCAAAATACTCCGTAAATGGAGACTAACACACACAAATTTCATTTTTTTCAAAAAATTCTCAAAAATACAAAAACAGAATTGAAACACCTTTAAAAAATTTAATTATGATATTTGTTAGAAATATGTTAAAATTGAAGAGTAGCACAAAATAAATACTCAATTTTCATGTCGTACTCAAAATACTCAGTAATTGAAGACTAACACACACAAATTTCAATTTTTTTAAAAAACGTCATAAAAATGTAAAAACTGAAGTGTAACACCTTAAAAAAAATTAAAGTAAGATATTATAAAAGAAATATTAAATTTGGAGTATAACACAAGCAAAATACTCAATTTTCATGTCGTGCTCAAAATACTCCGTAATTGAAGACTAACACAAGCAAATTTTAATTTTTTCAAAAATTTCTTAAATATGCAAAAACTGAAGTCTAACACCTTCAAAAAATTAAATTATGATATTTTATTAAAAACGTTCAAATTGAAGTATAACACAAGAAAAATACTCAATTTTCATGTCGTACTCAAAATACTCCGTAATTGAAGACTAACACACACAAAATTCAATTTTAACAAAAATTTCTTTAAAATGCAAAATCTGAAGTTTAATACCTTAAAAAATTTCAATGAAGATATTTTTTTTTGAAATGTTAAAATTTAAGTGTAACACAAGCAAAATACTCAATTTTCATGTCGTACTCAAAATACTGCGTAAATGAAGACTAACACACAAAAATTTCATTTTTTTGAAAAATTTCTTAAATATGCAATAACTGATGTTTAACACCTTCAAAAAAAATTCAAATATGATATTTTTTAAGAAATTTTTAATTGAAGTTTAACTCAAGAAAAATACTTAATTTTCTTGTCGTACTCAAAATACTCCGTAATTGAAGACTAACACACACAAAATTCAATTTTAACAAAAAATTCTTAAATATGCAAAAACTGAAGTTTAACACCTTCAAAGATTTCAATGAAGATATTTTTTATTTAAAACGTTAAAATTTAAGTGTAACACATGCAAAATATTCAATTTTCATGTCATACTCAAAATACTCCGTAATTGAAGACTAACACACACAAATTTCAATTTTTTAAAAAATTTCTTAAAAATGCAAAAACAGAAGTCAAACACCTTAAAAAAAATTCAATTATGATATTTTTTAAAAATATGTTAAAATTGAAGAGTAGCACAAGAAAAATACTGAATTTTCATGCCGTACTCAAAATACTCCGTAATTGAAGACTAACACACACAAACTTCAGTTTTTTCTAAAATGTCTTAAAAATGCTAAAACTGAAATCCACCTTAAAAAAATGAAATTATGATATTTTTTTATAAATGTTAAAATTGAAGTAAGACACAAGAAAAATACTCAATATTCATGTCATACTCAAAATACTCAGTAAATTAAGACTAACACACAAAAATTTCTTAAAAATGCAAAAACTGATGTTTAACACCTTCAAAAATGTCAATTAAGATATTTTTTAAAAAATAATAAATTGAAGTACAACACAAGCAAAATACTCAATTTTCATGTCGTACTCAAAATACACCGTAATTGAAGACTAACACACACAAATTTCATTTTTTTTAAAAATGTCTTAAAAATGCAAAACCTGAAGCCTAACACCTTCAAAAAAATTAAAATATGATATTTTTTTTAAAATGTCAAAATTGAAGTATGACACAAGCAAAATACTCAATTTTCATGTCGTACTCAAAATACTCTGTAAATGATGACTAACACACACAAAATTCATTTTTTTCTTAAATTTCTTAAATATGCAAAAACTGATGTTTAGCACCTTCAAAAAATTAAAATAAGATTGTCTTTAAGAAATGTTAAAATTAAAGTATAACACAAGAAAAATACTCAATTTTCACGTCGTACTCAAAAATACTCCGTAATTGAAGACTAACACACACAAAATTCAATTTTAACTAAAAATTCTTAAAAATGCAAAAACTGAAGTTTAACACCTTCAAACATTTCAAGGAAGATATTTTTTTTAAATGTTAAAATTTATGTGTAACACATGCACAATACTCAATTTTCATGTCGTACTCAAAATACTCCGTAATTGAAGACTAACACGCTCAAATTTCAATTTTTTCAAACATTTCTTAAAAATGCAAAAACAGAAGTCGAACACCTTCAAAAAATTCAATTATGATATTTTTTTAAAATATGTTAAAATTGAAGAGTAGCACAAGAAAAATACTCAATTTTCATGTCGTACTCAAAATACTCAGTAATTGAAAACTAACACACACAAATTTCAATTTTTTTTAAAAATGTCTTAAAAATGCAAAAACTGAAGTCTAACACCTTCAAATAATTAAATTAAGATATTATCAAAAAAATGTTAAATTTGAAGTTTAACACACACAGAAAATACTCAATTTTCATGTCGTACTCAAAATACTCCGTAATTGAAGACTAACACACACAAATTTCAGTTTTTTCTAAAATGTCTTAAAAATGCAAAAACTGAAGTTTAACACCTTCAAAAAATGAAATTATGATATTTTTTTATAAATGTCAAAATTGAAGTATGACACAAGAAAAATACTCAATTTTCATGTCGTACTCAAAATACTCAGTAAATTAAGACTAACACACACAAATTTCTTTTTTTTTCAAAACTTTCTTAAAAATGCAAAAACTGATGTGTAACACCTTCAAAAATATCAATTAAGATATTTTAAAAAAAATGATAAATCGAAGTATAACACAAGCAAAATACTGAATTTTCATGTCGTACTCAAAATACTCCGTAAATGAAGACTAACACACACAAATTTCATTTTTTTCTAAAATTTCTTAAATATGCAAAAACTGATGTTTAACACCTTCAAAAAAATTCAAATATAATATTTTTGAAGAAATTTTTAATTGAAGTATAACACAAGAAAAATACTGAATTTTCTTGTCGTACTCAAAATACTCCGTAATTGAAGACTAACACACACAAAATTCAATTTTTACTAAAAATTCTTAAAAATGCCACAACTGAAGTTTAACACCTTCAAAGATTTCAATGAAGATATTTTTTTATTTAAAATGTTAAAATTTAAGTGTAACACACGCAAAATACTCAATTTTAATGTCATACTCAAAATACTCAGTAATTGAAGACTAACACACACAAATTTCAATTTTTTCAAAAATGTCTTAAAAATGCAAAAACTGAAGTATAACAACTTCAAAAAAATTAAATTATGATATTTTTGAAAAAATGTTAAAATTGAAGTATGACAGAAGCAAAATACTACATTTTCATGTGGTACTCAAAATACTCCGTAAATAAAGACTAACAAACACAAATTTCATATTTTTCAAAAATTTCTTAAATATGCAAAAACTGATGTTTAACACCTTCAAAAAATTCAAATAAGATATTTTTTTTAGAAATGTTAAAATTTAAGTGTAACACAAGCAAAATGCTCAATTTTCATGCCGTACTCAAAATACTCCGTAATTAAAGACTAACACACACAAATTTCAATTTTTTCAAAAAATTCTCAAAAATGCAAAAACAGAAATCAAACACCTTCAAAAAATTCAATTATGATATTTTTAAAAAATATGTTAAAATTGAAGAGTAGCACAAAAAAAATACTCAATTTTCATGTCGTACTGAAAATACTCCGTAATTGAAGACTAACACCCACAAATTTCAATTTTTTCAAAAAATTCTCAAAAATGCAAAAACAGAAGTCAAACACCTTCAAAAAATTAAATTATGATATTTTTTAAAAATATGTTAAAATTGAAGAGTAGCACAAAAAAATACTCAATTTTCATGTCGTACTCAAAATAGTCCGTAATTGAAGACAAACACACACAAATTTCATTTTTTTCAAAAATTTCTTAAAAATGCAAAAACAGATGTCTAACACCTTCAAAAAATTCAATTATGATAATTTTTTTTAAAATGTTAAAATTGAAGTGTAACACAAGCAAAATACTACATGTTCATGTCGTATCGAAAAGACGCCGTAATTGAAGACTAACGCACACAAATTTCAATTTTTTCAAAAATTTCATAAATATGCACAAACATAAGTCTAACACCTTCAAAAAATTCAATTATGATATTTTTTAAAAATATGTTAAAATAGAAGTGTGACGCATGAAAAATACTCAATTTTCATGTCGAACTAAAAATACTGCGTAATTGAAGACTAACACACACAAATTTCATTTTTTTCAAAAATTTCTTAAAAATGTAAAAACAGAAGTCTAACACCTTCAAATAAATCAATTATGATATATTTTTTTAAAATGTCAAATTTGAAGTGTAACACAAGCTAAATACTAAATTTTCATGTCGTACTGAAAATACTCCGTAATTGAAGACTAACAGACACAAATTTAATTTTTTTGAACTATTTCTTAAAAATGCAAAAACTGAAGATTAACACCTTCAAAAATTCAATTAAGATATTTTTTTTTAAAAATGTTAAAATTAAAGTGTAACACAAGAAAAATACTCAATTTTCATGTCGTACTCAAAATACTCGGTTATTGAAGACTAACACACACAAATTTCATTTTTTTCATAAATTTCATAACAATGCACAAAAAGAAGTCTAACACCTTCAAAATATTCAATTATGATATTTTTTTAAAATATGTTAAAATTGAAGTGTAACAAAAGAAAAATACTCAATTTTCATGTCGTACTGAAACTACTCCGTAATTGAAGACTAACACACACAAATTTAATTTTTTTTCAAAATTTTTTAAAAATGTAAAAACAGAACTCTAACACCTTCAAAAAATTCAATTATGATATTTTTTTTAAAAATGTTAAAATTGAAGTGTAACACAAGCAAAATACTACATTTTCATGTGGTACTGAAAATACTCCGTAATTGAAGACTAACACACACAAATTCCATTTTTTTCAAAAATTTCTTTAAAATGCAAAAATTGATGTTTAACACCTTCAAAAAATTCAAATAAGATATTTGTTTAAACAAATGTTAAAATTGAAGTGTAGCACTAGAAAAATACTCAATTTTCATGTTGTACGAAAAATACTCCGTAATTGAAGACTAACACACACAAATTTCAATTTTTTCAAACAATTCATAAAAATGCACAAACAGAAGTCTAACACCATCAAAAAATTTCATTATGATATTTTTTAAAAATATGTTAAAATAGAAGTGTAACATAAGAAAAATACTCAATTTTCATGTCGTACTCAAAATAGTACGTAATTGAAGACTAACACACATAAATTTTATTTTTTTCAAAAATTTCTTAAAAATGCAAAAACAGAAGTCTAACACCATAAAAAAATTCAATTATGATAATTTTTTTAAAATGTTAAAATTGAAGTGTAACACAAGCAAAATACTACATGTTCATGTCGTACTGAAAACACTCCGTAATTGAAGACTAACACACAAAAATTTCATTTTTTTCAAAAATTTCATAAAAATGCACAAACAGAAGTCTTAACCTTCAAAAAATTCAATTATGATATTTTTTAAAAATATGTTAAAATAGAAGTGTAACACAAGAAAAATACTCAATTTTCATGTCGTACTCAAAATACTGCGTAATTGAAGACTAACACACACAAATTTCAATTTTTTCAAAAATTTCATAAAAATGCACAAACAGAAGTCTAACACCATCAAAAAATTTCATTATGATATTTTTTAAAAATATGTTCAAATTGAAGTGTAACACAAGAAAAATACTCAATTTTCATGTCGTACTCAAAATAGTCGGTAATTGAAGACTAACACACAAAAATTTCATTTTTTAAAAAATTTCTTAAAAATTCAAAAACAGAAGTCTAACACCTTCAAAAAAATCAAATATGATAATTTTTTTTTAAATGTTACAATTGAAGTGTAACAGATGCAAAATACTACATGTTCATGTCGTACTGAAAACACTCCGTAATTGAAGACTAACATACACAAATTTCATTTTTTTCAAAAATTTCATAAAAATGCACAAACAAAAGTCTAACACCTTCAAAAAATTCAATTATGATATTTTTTAAAAATATGTTAAAATAGAAGTGTAACACAAGAAAAATACTCAATTTTCCTGTCGTACTCAAAATACTGCGTAATTGAAGACTAACACACACACATTTCAATTTTTTCAAAAATTTCATAAAAATGCACAAACAGAAGTCTAACACCATCAAAAAATTTCATGATGATATTTTTTAAAAATATGTTAAAATTGAAGTGTAACACAAGAAAAATACTCAAATTTTATGTCGTACTCAAAATAGTCGGTAATTGAAGACTAACACACACAAATTTCATTTTTTTCAAAAATTTCCTAGAAATGCAAAAACAGAAGTCTAACACTTTCAAAAAATTCAATTATGATAATTTTTTTTAAAATGTTAAAATTGAAATGTAACACAAGCAAAATACTACATGTTCATGTCGTACTGAAAACACTCCGTAATTGAAGACTAACACACACAAATTTCATTTTTTTCAAAAATTTCATAAAAATGCACAAACAGAAGTCTAACAACACCTTCAAAAAATTGAATTATGATATTTTTTAAAAATATGTTAAACTAGAAGTGTAAAACAAGAAAAATACTCAATTTTCATGTCGTACTCAAAATACTGCGTAATTGAAGACTAACACACACAAATTTCAATTTTTTCAAAAATTTCATAAAAATGCACAAAACGAAGTCTAACACCATCAAAGAAATTCATTATGATATTTTTTAAAAATATGTTAAAATTGAAGTGTAACACAAGAAAAATACTCAATTTTCATGTCGTACTCAAAATAGTCCGTAATTGAAGACTAACACACACAAATTTCATTTTTTTTCAAAAATTACTTAAAAATGCAAAAACAGAAGTCTAACACCTTCAAAAAATTCAATTATGACAATTTTTTTTTAAATGTTAAAATTGAAGTGTAAGACAAGCAAAATACTACATGTTCATGTCGTACTGAAAACACTCCGTAATTGAAGACTAACACACACAAATTTCAATTTTTTAAAACATTTCATAAAAATGCACAAACAGAAGTCTAACACCTTCAAAAAATTCCATTATGATATTTTTTAAAAATATGTTAAAATAGAAGTGTAACACCAAAAAAAATACTCAATTTTCAAGTCGTACTCAAAATACTGCGTAATTGAAGACTAACACACACAAATTTCATTATTTTCAAAAATTTCTTAAAAATGTAAAAACAGAAATCTAACACCTTCAAAAAAATTCAATTATGATATTTTTTTTTAAAATGTTAAAATTGAATTGTAACACAAGCAAAATACTATATTTTCATGTCGTACTGAAAATACTCCGTAATTGAAGACTAACGCACACAAATTTAATGTTTTTCAACAATTTCTTAAAAATGCAAAAAAAGAAGTTTAACACCTTCAAAAATTCAATTAAGATTTTTTTTTTTAAATGTTAAAATTAAAGTGTAACACAAGAAAAATACTCAATTTTTATGTCATACTAAAAATACTGCTTAATTGAAGACTAACACACACAAATTTCATTTTATTCAAAAATTTCTTAAAAATACAAAAACAAAAGTCTAACACCTTCAAAAAATTCAACTATGATATTTTTTTTTAAATGTTAAAATTGAAGTGTAACATATGCAAAATACTACATTTTCATGTCGTACTGAAAATACTCCGTAATTGAAGACTAAAACACACAAATTTCATTTTTTTCAACAATTTCTTAATAACGCAAAAACTGAAGTATAACACCTTCAATAATTCAATTAAGATACTTTTTTTTTAAAATGTTAAAATTGAAGTGTAACACAAGAAAATACTCAATTTTCATGTCGTACTCAAAATACTCCATAATTGAAGACTAACACACACAAATTTCAATTTTTTTCAAAAATTTCATAAAAATGCACAAACAAAAGTCTAACACTTTCAAAAAAATCAATTATGATATTTTTAAAAAATATGTTAAAATTGAAGTGTAACACAAGAAAAATACTCAATTTTCATGTGGTACTGAAACTACTCCGTAATTGAAGACTGACACTCACAAATTTCATTTTTTTTCAAAATTTCTTTAAAATGCAAAAACAGAAGTCTAACACCTTCAAAAAATTCAATTATGATACTTTTTTTTTAAATGTTAAAATTGAAGTGCAACACTAGCAAAATACTACATTTTCATGTGGTACTGAAAATACTCCGTAATTGAAGACCAACACACGCAAATTTCATTTTTTTTTTTAATTTCCTAAAAATTCAAAAACTGATGTTTAACACCTTCAAAAAATTCAAATAAGATATTTGTTCAAAAAAATGTTAAAATTGAAGTGTAACACAAGAAAAATACTCAATTTTCGTGTCGTACTAAAAATACTCCGTAATTGAAGACAAACACACACAAATTTCAATTTTTTCAAAAATTTCATAAAAATGCACAAACAGAAGTCTAACACCTTCAGAAAATTCAATTATGATATTTTTTTAAAAATATGTTAAAATTGAAGTGTAACACAAATAAAATACTCAATTTTCATGTCGTACTGAAAATACTGCGTAATTGAAGACTAACACACACAAATTTCATTTTTTTCAAAAAATTTTTAAAAATGCAAAAACTGATGTTTAATTCCTTCAAAAATTTCAAATAAGATATTTGTTTAAAAAAATGTTTAAATTGATGTGTAACACAAGCAAAATACATCATTTTCATGTCGTACTAAAAATACTCCGAAATTGAAGACTAACACACACAAATTTCAATTTTTACAACAATTTCTTAAAAATGCAAAAAATTGATGTTTAACACTTTCAAAAAATTCAATGAAGAGATTTTTTTTTTTAAATGTTAAAATTGAAGTGTAACACAAGCAAAATACTCAATTTTCATGTCGTATTCAAAATACTCCGTTATTAAAGACTAAGACATACAAATTTCAATTGTTTCCAAAATTTCTTAACAATGCAAAAACTGAAGTCTAACACCTTCGAAAAATTAAATTACGAAATTATAAAAAAAATGTTAAAATCGAAGTATAACACAAGCAAATTACTCAATTTTCTAGTCGTACTCAAAATACTCCATAATTGAAGACTAACGCATACAAATTTCATTTTTTTTTTAAAATTTCTTTAAAATGCAAAAACTGATATTTAACACCTTCAAAAGATTCAAATAAGATATTTTTAAAAAATATATTACAATTGAAGTATAACACAAGCAAAATACTCAATTTTCATGGTGTACTCAAAATACTCCGTAATTGAAGACTAACATACACAAACTTCAATTTTAACAACAATTTCTTAAAAATGCAAAATCTGAAGTTTAACACCTTCAAAAAATTCAATTAAGATATTTTTTTTAAAATGTTAACATCTAAGTGTAACACAAGCAAAATACTCAATTTTCATGTCATACTCAAAATACTCCGTAATTGAAGACTAACACACACAAATTTCAATTTTTTCAAAAATGTCTTAAAAATGCAAAAACTGAACTCTAACACCTTCAAAAAATTAAATTAAGTTATTCTTTTTTAAATGTTAAAATTGGAGTACACCACAAGCAAAATACTCAATTTTCATGTCGTACTCAAAATATTCCGTAATTGAAGACCAACACACACAAATTTCATTTTTTTTCAAAAATTTCTTAAAAATCCAAAAACCGATGTATAACACCTTCAAAAAATTCAAATAAGATATTTTTTTTTAAAATGTTAAAATTGACGTGTAACACAAGAAAAATACTCAATTTCCATGTTGTACTCAAAATACTCCGTAATTGAAGACTAACACACACAAATTTCATTTTTTTCAAAAATTTCTTAAAAATGCAAAAACTGATGTTTAACACCTTCAAAAAATTCAAATAAGATATTTGTTTATAAAAATGTTAAAATTGATGTGTAACACAAACAAAATACATCATTTTCATGTCATACAAAAAATACTCCGAAATTGAAGACTAACACACACAAATTTCAATTTTAACAAAAATTTTTTAAAAATGCAAAAATTGATGTTTAACACTTTCAAAAAATTCAATGAAGATATTTTTTTAAAAAAATGTTAAAATTGAAGTGTAACACAAGCAAAATACTCAATTTTCATGTCGTGCTCAAAATACTCCGTTATTAAAGACTAACACATACAAATTTTAATTTTTTCCCAAATTTCTTAACAATGCAAAAACTAAAGTCTAACACCATCGAAAAATTAAATTAAGATATTATAAAAAAATGTTAAAATTGAAGTATAACACAAGCAAATTAGTCAATTTTCATGTCGTACTCAAAATACTACGTAATTGAAGACTAACGCATACAAATTTCATTTTTTTTCAAAAATTTCTTAAAAATACAAAAACTGATATTTAACACCTTCAAAAGATTCAAATAAGATATTTTTAAAAAATATAATAAAATTGAAGTATAACACAAGCAAAATACTCAATTTTCATGGTGTACTCAAAATACTCCGTAATTGAAGACTAACACGCACAAACTTCAATTTTAACAACAATTCCTTAAAAATGCAAAAACTGAAGTTTAACACCTTCAAAAAATTCAATTAAGATATTTTTTTTTAAATGTTAAAATATAAGTGTAACACAAGAAAAATACTCAATTATCATGTCATACTCAAAATACTCCGTAATTGAAGACTAACACACAGAAATTTCAATTTTTTCAAAAATGTCTTAACAATGCAAAAACTGAAGTCTAACACCTTCGAAAAATTAAATTAAGATATTATAAAAAATAATGTTAAAATTGAAGTATAACACAAGAAAAATACTCAATTTTCATGTCGTACTCAAAATATTCCGTAATTGAAGACTAACACACACAAATTTCATTTTTTCAAAAATTTCTTAAAAATGCAAAAACCGAAGTATAACACCTTCAAAAAATTCAAATAAGATATTTTTTTTTAAAAATGTTAAAATTGACGTGTAACACAAGAAAAATACTCAATTTTCATGTTGTACTCAAAATACTCCGTAATTGAAGACTAACACGCACAAATTTCAATTTTTTCAAAAACTTCATAAAAATGCAAAAACAGAAGTCTAACACCTTCAAAAAATTCAATTATGATATTTTTTAAAAATATGTTAAAATCAAAGTGTAACACAAGAAAAATACTCAATTTTCATGTCGTACTCAAAATACTGCATAATTGAAGACTAACACACACAAATTTCATTTTTTTCAAAAATTTCTTAAAAATGCAAAAACAGAAGTCTAACACCTTCAAAAAATTCAATTATGATATTTTTTTTAAAAATGTCAAAATTGAAGTGTACTAACACATGCAAAATACTGTATTTTCTTGTCGTACTGAAAAAACTTCGTAATTTAAGACTAACACACACAAATTTCTTATTTGTCAACAATTTCTTAAACATGCAAAAACTGAAGTTTGACACCTTCAAAAATTTAATTAAGATATTTTTTTTTTAAAATGTTAAAATCAAAGTGTAACACAAGAAAAATACTCAATTTTCATGTCGTACTCAAAATACTCCGTAATTAAAGACTAACACATACAAATTTCAATTTTTTCGAAAATTGCGTAAAAATGCACAAACAGAAGTCTAACACCTTCAAAAATTTAATTAAGATAGTTTTTTTAAAAAATGTTAAAATCAAAGTGTAACACAAGAAAAATACTCAATTTTCATGTCGTACTAAAAATACTCCGTAATTGAAGACAAACACACACAAATTTCAATTTTTTCAAAAATTTCATAAAAATGCACAAACAGAAGTCTTAACACCTTCAAAAAATTCAATTACGATATTTTTATAAAATATGTTAAAATCGAAGTGTAACACAAGAAAAATACTCAATTTTCATGTCGTTCTCAAAATACTGCGTAATTCAAGACTAACACACACAAATTTCATTTTTTTTTGATAATTTCTTAAAAATGCAAAAACTGAAGTTTAACACCTTCAAAAATTCAATAAAGATATTTTTTTTTTTAAATTTTAAAATTAAAGTGTAACACAAGAAAAATACACAATTTTCATGTCATACTCAAAATACTCCGTAATTGAAGACTAACACACACTAATTTCATGTTTTTTTAAAAATTTCTTAAAAATTAAAAAACTGATGTTTAACACCTTCAAAAAATTAAAATAAGATATTTTTTTAAAAAAACTGTTCAAATTGAAGTGTGACACAAGCAAAATACTCAATTTTCATGTCGTACTCAAAATACTCCATAATTGAAGACTATCACACAGAAATTTCTATTTTATCAAAAAATTTTAAAAATGCAAAAACAGAAGTCTAACACCTTCAAAAAATTCAATTATGATATTTTTTTAAAAAAGGTTCAAATTGAAGTTTAACACAAGCAAAATACTACATTTTCATGACGTACTCAAAATACTCCGTAATTAAAGACTAACACATACATATTTTAATTTTTTCAAAAATGTCTTAAAAATGCTAAAATTGAAGTCTAACACCTTCTAAAAATACAACTAAGATTTTTTTTTTTTTAAAATGTTAAAATTGAAGTATAGCACAAGCAAAATACTCAATTTTCATGTCGTACTGAAAATACTCCGTAATTGAAGACTAACACACACAAATTTCAATTTTACCAAAAATTTCTTAAAAATGCAAAAAATGAAGTTTAACACCTTCAAAAAATTCAATTAAGATATTTTTTTTAAAAATGTTAAAATCGAAGTATAACACAAGCAAAATACTAAATTTTCATGTCGTACTCAAAATACTCCATAAATGAAGACTAAACACACAAATTTCAATTTTTTCAAAAAATTCTTAAAAATGCAAAAACATAAATCTAACACCTTCAAAAAATTCAACTATGATATTTTTCAAAAATATGTTAAAATTGAAGTGTAACACAAGCAACATACTTAATTTTCATGTCGTACTCAAAATACTCCGTAATTGAAGACTAACACACAAATTTCGATTTTTTCAAAAATTTCTTAAAAATGCATAAACAAAAGTTTAACACCTTCAAAAAAATCAAATATGATATTTTTTAAAAATATGTTAAAAATGAAGTGTAACACAAGAAAAATACTCAATTTTCATGTCGTACTCAAAATACTCCGTAATTGAAGACTAACACACACAATTTCTATTTTTTCAAAAGTTTCTTGAAAATACAAAAAAAATGTGAAGTCTCTAACACTTTGAAAAAAGTCCAATTATCCTATTTTGTAAAAAATTTCAAATTGAAGTGTAACACGAGCTCAATACTCAATTTTCGTGTTGTCGTCATAATACTATGAAAAGAAGACTAACACGCAAATTTCTATTCTTTCAAAAATTTCTTAGAATTGCAAAAATTGAAGTCTAACACAATCAAAAAAATCAGTTATCCTATTTTCTGAAAATTGTCAAAATTAAAGTGTAACACGAGCAAAATACTGAATTTTCATGTTGTCCCAAAAATACTCCGTAACAAAAGACTAACACACACAAATTTATAATTATTCAAAAGTTTCATTAAAATACTAAAAAGTGAAATCTAACACCTTGAAAAAAGACCAATTATCCTATTTTGTAAAAAATGTCAAAATTGATGTGTAACACAAGTAAAATACTCGATTTTCCTGTTGTCGTTAAAATACTCCATAAAATAAGAACACACACAAATTTCTATTCTTTCAAAAAATTCTTAGAAATGCAAAAATTGAAGTCTAACACCTTCAAAAAAATTAGTTATCTTATTTTCTAAAAAATATCAAAATGGAAGTCTAACACGAGCAAACTACTAAATTTTGAATTGTCCTGCAAATACTCCGTAACAGAAAACTAACTCATACAAATTTTTATTTTTCAAAAAGATTATTTAAAATGCAAAATAGTCAAGTCTAACACCTTCAAAAAAAACCAATTGTCCTATTTTGCAAAAAATGTCAGGATTGAAGTGTAACACGAGCAAAATACTCAATTTTCGTGTTGTCGTCAAAATACTGCCAAAAATAAGTCTAACACACACAAATTTCTATTCTTTCCAAAATTTCTTACAAATGCAAAAAATTAAGTCTAACACGTTTCATAAAACCAATTATCCAATTTTGTAAAAAATCTGAAAAGTGAAGTCTAACACGAGAAAAATACAAAAATTTCATGTTGTCCTCAAAATACTCCGTAACTGAAGACTAACACACACAAATTTCTATTTTTCCAAAAGTTTCTTTAAAATGCAAAAAAGTGAAGTCTAACACCGTGAAAAAGGTTCAATTATCCTATTTTGAAAAAAAATGACAGAATTGAAGTGTAACACGAGCAAAGTACTCAATTTTGTGTTGTCGTCAAAATATTCCGTAAAAGAAGGATAACACACACACACACTTATATTTTTTCCAAAATTTCTTAAAATGCAATAAGTGATGTCTAACACGTTCAATAAAACCAATTATCCTATTTTCTAAAAAATGTGAAAATTGAATTGTAACACGAGCAAAATACTAAATTTTCATGTTGTCCACAAAATACTATGTAACAAAAGACTAGCACACACAAATTTCTATTTTTTCAAAAAGTTTCCTTAAAATTCAAAAAAAAATGAAGTCAACCTTCAAAAAAGACCAATTATCCTATTTTGTTAAAAATGGCAGGATTGAAGTGTAACACGGCCAAAATACTCAATTTTCGTGTGGTCGTCAAAATACTCCGTAAAAGAAGACTAACCCGCACAAATTTTTATTCTTTCAAAAATTTATTAGAAATGCAAAAAGTGATGTCTGACATCTTCAAAAAAACCAATTATCCTATTTTCTAAACAAATATGAAATTGAAGTGTAACACGAGCAAAATACTAAATTTTCATGTTGTCCTCAAAATACTCCGTAATAGCAAACTAACACACACAAATTTCTATTTTTTCTAGAGTTTCTTTGAAATACAAAAGGTGAAGTGTAACGCCTTAAAAATATCAATTTTCGTATTTTTCTGAAAGATGTTAAAATTGGTGTCTAAAACAAGCAAAATACTATGTTTCACCCTTTCCAAAAAAAAATTCATAATTGAAGACTAATACAAGCAAATTTTTGTTTTCTCAAAAAATTTGAAAAATTCAAAAAGTGAAGTCTATCACCTTAAAAAATAATAAATTTATATTATCTTCAAAAAAAGTTCCAAAATTTATGTCTAAAATGAGTAAATTACAACATGTTCATGTTTTCCTGAAAAAAGTTCTGTCATTGAGCACTCACAAATGCAAATTTCAAAGTTTTGAAATAAGTTTTGAAAAAAATACAAAAAGTGAAGTCTAGCACATTTAGGGGTGTAAACGGTTCGGATCCGGTTCGGATAGTGGTCATACCAGATCCGGATCCGAATTTTTTTTCGGATACGGATAAGGATACGGATATTCCCGGATCCGGATACGGTTCGGATATTAAACGGATACGGATTCGGTTCGGATATCTCGGATACGGATACGAATCTGGATATTATTCGGATAGTTCAGACGGTTATTTAGTATGTAACATAACTATCTATTTTACCAACGAATCTCAAACAATATCAAAATAATACTAAAATAATACATAAAAGGACATTATAATTTTACGAAACAAAATCAAGTATTTGTCAAATATTTGGGGATTTGGAAAAGCGTACATGAAAGATTCATTTTCTTATAGAATGGACTTGGTTTATCAATTATAAGTCATGCAAACATAAACTTATATTGGGTCTATAAAACCATAGTTATTTAAAAACATAATAAATTTTCAAAAACGGATATCCGTTTTTATACTGTTATTCGGATCCGGATAATATCCGGATTCGGATCCGGATAATATCCGGATTCGGATCCGGATCCGATCCCTATTATCAAAACCGAATCCGGATCCGGGTCGGATCCGGATCCGTTCGGATCCGGATATTTAGGCGGATTCGGTTCGGGTCGGTTCGGATAATATCCGAACCGTTTACATCCCTAAGCACATTGAAAAAATAAATTTATACTATTTTTCAGAAAAATTCCAAAATTTATGACTAAAAAGAGAAAAATACAGAATTTTCATGTTTTCCACAAAAAAACACCGTGATTGAAGACTTACACATGCAAATTTCTATTCTTTTCTTCGAAAATTTCCAAAAAATGACAAAAATGATGTCTAATACCTTCATACATATATATTTGTAATATTTTTTAAAAAATGCTAATATTGTTATCGAAAACGAACAAAATACTCAAAAAGACCACCCTGATTGAAGACTAACACAAGGAAATTTTTATTTTTTCCAAAATTTCGAAAATCCATAAAGTGAAGTCACCTTCAAAATTTTCAAACAATTCCTAATTTTTTATCTAAATACTACGTTGTCTTGTTTTGCTTAAAAAAAACCCGTCATTGAAGACTAACACATGAAAATTTAAACTATTTTCAAAAAAAATTAAAAAATATAAAAAGTGAAGTCTAACACATTCAAAAATATCAATTCTCGTTTTTTTTTAAGATGTCAAAATTCATGTCTAAAACAAGCAAAATACTCAGTTTTCATTCTTTCCTAAAAAAACTCCATAACTAAATATTAATACAAGGAATTATTAGTTTATTAAGAAATTCCAAATATTAAAAACGTGAAGTCCAACATCTTCAAAAAAATAATTTTATCATTTTTCCACAAATGTCAGAATCGATGTCGAAAATGAACAACATACAAAATTTCCATTTTTTCATTAGAATCTCCGTAATTGAAGACGAACACAAAAATATTTCAAATTTTTTCAAAAATTTTGAAAAAATGGAAGACTAACACCTTCAAAAAAATAAATCTATAATATTGTCCAAAAGTTCAAAGTTTTTTTGTCTAAAACTAGAAAATTACTCAATTTTCATGCTTTCCTTAAAAGGCCCCGTCATTGAAGACTAACACATGAAAATATCAAGTATTTTCTAAATTTTCTAAAAAATGCAAAAAGTGAAGTCTTAACACTTTTAAAAAAAATAATCCTCGTATTTTTTTGAAAGATGTCAAAATTGATGACTAAAACTAGCAAAATACTTAGTTTTCAAGTTTTCCTAAAATACTCCATAATTGAAGACAAATACAAGCAAATTTTTGTTTTTTCAAAACTTTTGAAAAATTCAAAGTATGAAGTCTAACACCTTCAAAAAAATAAATTTATAATTTTTATCAAAAAAGTTTCTAAATTTATGTCAAAATGAGTAAATTACACAATGTCATGCTTTTCTAACAAAGTCTGTCAATGAATATTAACAAATGCAAATTTCAATATTTTTCAAAAATAGTAATATTTTTCAATAAAATTCCAAAATTTATGTCTAAAAAGAATAAAATACACAATTTACATGTTTTTTTCTCAAAAAATACTGTGGTTGAAGACTAATACATACAAATATTAATTTTTTCGAAAATTTCCAAAAAATGGAATAAGTTAATTCGAACACCTTCATCAAAATATATTTATAATATTAAAAAAAATGTCAAAATTTATGTAAAAAAAAAACAAAATACTCAATTTTCATGTTTCTCTGAAAAAACACCCTAATTGAAGATAAACACATGCAAATTTCTACTTTTTTTCCAAAATTTGGTAAAATGCATAAAGTGAAGTCTAATATACCTTCAAAAAAATAAATTTCTAATTTTTGTACATCAAATGCCAGAATTAAAGTCCAAAATGAATAGTACTTAATTTTCATGTTTTGTAGAAGGAACTCCGTAATTGAAGACTAACACAAACAAATTTCTATATTTTCAAAAAACTTGAAAAAAAAACAAAAAATAAAATAAACTACAACACCTTCAAAAAAATAAACTTATAATAGTTTTAAAAAAATCCCATTATTTTTGTCTAAAACTAGTAAATTACTCAATTTTCATGCTTTCCTCAAAAAGCTCCATCGTTGATAACAAATGCAAATTTCAATATTTTTTGAAAAGTTCTAAAAATGCAACAATTTAAGTGTAACACTTTCAAAAAAAAAAAATATTATATTTTTCAACAAAATTCTAAAATTTATGTCTAAAAAGAGCAAAGTACACAATTTTCATGTTTTCCTCAAAACACACCATGATTGAAGACTAACACATGTAAATTTTTATTATTTTGAAATTTCAAAAAAATGCTAAAAGTGAATTATAACAACTTCATAAAAATATATTTGTAATGTTTTTGAAAAAAATGCCAAAATTCATGTCGGCAATGAACAAAATACTCAATTTTCATGTTTCTCTCACATAACACCATTATTGAAGACTAACGCATGCAAATTTTTATTTTTTCCAAAATTTCTAAAAATGCAAAAACTGAAGTATAATGTACCCTCAAAAAAATAAAAAATTTCAACAAATGTCACAATTGATGTCAAAAATGCAAAAATAATTAATTTTCATGTTTGCACAAGAAACCCCGTAACTGAAGACTCAAACAACCAAATTTCTATTTTTTTTAAAAAATTGAAAAATAAAAAAATGAGGTCTAACACCTTAAAAAAAATTATAATAGTTCTCAAGAAATTCCTATTATTTTGTCTAAAACTAAGTAAATTACTCAATTTTCATGTTTTCCTCAAAAAGTCCCATCATTGAAGACGAACACATGCAAATATCAATTATTTTCATAAATTTCTAGATAATGCAAAAAGTGAAGTCTCACACCTTCAAAAATATCAATTCTCATATATTTTCTAAATTATGTCAAAATTGATGTCTAAAACAAGCAAAATACTCAGCTTTCATGTTTTTCTAAAAAAAAACTCCATAATTGAAAACGAATACACATGAAAATTTTAGTTTTTTCGAAAAAAATCATAAAATGAAGTCTAACAACATTTGAAAAAATAAACTTATAATATTTTTCAAAGTAGTTCCAAAATTTAAGTCAAAATGAGTAAATTACACAATGTTCAGGCTTTTCTCAAAATGCTACATTGAACACTAACAAATGCAAATTTCAATGTTTTTTAAAAAGTTCAAAAAAATGTAAAAAGTGAAGTCTAAAATCTTCAAAAAGTTAAATCTATAATAATTTTCAATAAAATTCCAATTTATGTCTAGAATAAGCAAAATACTCAAGTTTCTTATTTTTCTCAAAAAACAATGTGATTGCAAATTTCTATTTTGTCAAAAAATTCAAAAAATAAAAAAAGTGAAGTCTTAACACGAACAAAATACTCAATTTTAATGTTTTCTCAAAAAACCCGTAATTGCATATCAACTCAAGCAAATTTCTTTTTTTCGAAAATTTCCAAACAAAAAAAAAAAATCTAACCCCTTCAAAAAAATAAATTCATAGTATTTTCTAAAAACGTTAAAATTAATGTCATCTTACAATTTCATTCTTCTTTTTAAAACCCAAATGTCCAATTCATACTATATTTTTCATTCTTTTTTGTACATTTTTTTTTTTTGAAAAAAACATAATCCACGAATCGTGGACATAATTAATTTCATATTTTATTGATAATATTAACGAGACTCGAACTCAAAACCTATGATATATTGTGCTAAACATTTCACCACTAGATTATGGAGCCGTTGTTAACTTTCCCATTGTATTAATACTTATATTAGTTAGCCAGTTTAGTAACACAACTGGATTTTGAGCCCCTAGATCTTTTAAACCCAAACTTCCTTTATGTGTTACCGTTAAGTGTTACCATCCTCCAACTTGCTAGATAGGGGGCTTCTCGAGATGAATTGGTTCTCACATAAAAGCTCTTATTATTTTTTCTATTTGATGGATTAATCAAATCCACAGCAAGAAACTTTGCATATAGTAAATATAGTAAATTGGTAGTGCGATAAAACCGATTGGATAAAAGCCTAAACCGGCCGCCCATCAACAACAATTTATACCGTCGTGCAGATCTAATGGCTTTAAAAAAATAAGGTCTTGGAAATGTTTGGGCATATTTGCATCATTTGTTGTAATTCAAATGTGTGAAATTGGTAGATACTTGATCATTATCCGATTTTTTTTGTTGAGAAAAATGGAATAGGCTTATTATAATTTATATCCTACTTCTACTTACAAAAAAAAAAAATATCTTTTTTTACGGAAAGGTGTAGAAAATAATATCCCGCAAGTTGCCTAGTGAATTGGGAAAGAATAAGCATGCCAAAGAAGTACGGAGGCTTGGGTATACATAACATAATCGATCAAAATAAAGCATTGATATTAAGAACTTTACGAAAAATAGACGCGACGGAAGAAAATCTTTGGTCTAATTGCTTAGGGCAATTATATGGCATACAAAAGAAGTCCGATTTAGAAAAGGTCCCGGAAAGATCCCTCTCCTTCTTCATGAAAGATCTACAAAAACTCCTACCGATTTATAACGTCTCCATAAGGTCCGACGGACAATCCGACCAAACTTTTTGGAATTGGAATTCCAAGGAGATCTACACATCCAAATCGGCATATGACTTCATTAGAAATTTCGGAATTCTATCTTATTGGCACGACGACCTTTGGAAAATGAGGGTGCCACCAAAGATACACTTCTTTCTATGGTTAGTCTTTCACGATAGATTAAACATGGCGGATATCTTAGAACGAAAGAGCTTCCCAAACGATCATCTATGTCCCCTTTGTAAGAGAACAAGAATCTTCGAATCATCTCTTCCTTCAATGCACTTTTACACTTGCAACATGGAGAAGAATCGAAAGAATTTCAATGGCCCCGATAAGAATGTATAATCAAGAAACGATAATATAAACATGGCTAACAATCCGAGATAGGCTAAATAAAGAAGACAAGGAACCATGACAAACAATGTGGGCGACAACTAACTGGGCAATTTGAAAATAACGTAACGCATGGATACTTGATGGACGCATCCTACAACCAAATTCAGTTGCACAAAAAGCATACGAAGAAGCCATCCAATGAACAAGACGAGGAAAAAATAAAGCAGAAATTATAACATAGTACACTCTAGGTGTTTTATTATTATTATTATTATTGTTTACAAACTAGGTAATCATTTTTCTTTTTTAATACAAGCCAAGGAATAACCGAAAGGTTTTCCTTTTTCAAAATCAACAAAAAAAAAGAATATATCCTTATAAAAAGATTATGAGTTTCTATAGGAAAAAATTGTGAATTTGTAAGAAGAAATCTCATACCCCTAATTTAGTGGTTCCTTATAAAATCGTGAAACTCGTGAATTACTCTTCTTTTTCTCTCCTCATTTATTAATATAGAAAAAATAATACTAAATTTAAGTTTTCAGATATTTTTACACAAATTAAAAATATGATGTATAAATGATATATTTAATTTGAATTTGAATGTTGATACACCTACACACTTTTTACATTGGAATCATTAATGGCGTGACGGGATTGATCACGATTAATTTTGAATATTTGACTATTTAATTTATGATTTGACATTTAAATTTAATTTATGATTTGATATTTAAATTTATGAATTGACTATGCTAATTTGTGATTTGACGTCTTAATTTTTAATTTAACTACGATTTATCATTAATATATAATTTGACTTTAACGTTACGCCATCCAAAGTCCAAATATAGAGAGTGGTGTGGGTATAATTATTCCTTTATTTTTAGGAAAAGTCGTGATATTTATATAGAGGCATTCATGATACTTCTTATTGTACATGGAATAGATTGTTGAAAAAGTTGGTGGGCCGTGGGCCAATAGTGGGTTGTCAAACAAAACAAAAGGTTTTATAGCCTCACCAAGCAAAAACCCAATTAATCACTCAAAATAATTTCGATGGAAGATGGCCTAAAAAAGTAAAAACTCGAGTAAAAAATAATACCACAATAATATACGAAATCTTCAAAGTGCTTTCATGCCGATATCGATATCCAAAATAAGAAAGCAAAGTCAAAACCTTGCCAAATCAAACCTCGTCGCTTCCCTCTCACCCTCCCTCTCCTCATGCCATCTTGCCTAAGTTTGGCAAGTATCACATGCATATGCACAACGCAGAGTGAGAGAGAAGAAACGAGTTTCCAAGTCAACTGTACTTTGCTTTATAAACTTGCAACTACATAAATGGCTCCAAATGTATTCGAGTCTACTCCACTCCACCCCTCTAAGTCTAGCTTCATATCAAATTTTCAAAGGATCCATCAATACCGGTACGGTATTGGTATTGAGAGTTTTAGCTTCAAATTCATGCTTCCTCATCCTCCATCAATTATTTTCTCGTCAAAGTTCGAGGTTTGTAGATATTCTCTTCTTTCGAGAGTTGACACTACTACTCTTTACTCCTCTCGTTTTTTTTCTTTAATTAATCATAATTAATTAGCATTTTGACTCATTACTTCAAGGCCATTGTTTCATGGATAGTTGAAAACTCAAATTAATTATTTCATTACTTAGTTAATTAGTTCCTTTCGTTGCATTTTTTTTAATTTAAGTTCTGTTCAAACTATTTTAAACTATAATTTTTGATAAGCATGATGAATATATTTCTGAAACATAATATTCTTCTAATACGTGACATTGTTTATCGATTCCGTATCTCTAATTTAACAATTTAACTAAGAGGTCATAAATTATGTCATTATCATTCATGATTTTTATTTTTAATGTTGTCACATGACGTCATGGTATTAATGATTAATTATTAATTCAACTAATATTAAGTTAACATTATTTTTTTATGTAAAAATGGATTAGTAATTAATTAGTATGTATTTTTATTGATACGTTAAAATTAATGATTAATTTATTTTTATGTGTTAATTGAATTGTTAATTATTTCCACTAATTATTTTCGAAATACGTATAGAAAATGAAAAAGAGGAGTTGTGGGGGCAAAGTAAAATTTCTATTTAACTAATTTGGTTAGTGTGTATGGTCTCTCTCGTGCCTAGAGCTGAGAGAATTCTAACATTAATACGAGGGATTTATGTAAACATTACTTTTTAGAAAAGTGTACATGAAAAAGGAGTTGAGAGAGAGATGAAAAAGGAGTGATGAAGGGATGAATTTTTATAAACATTACTTTTTAGAGAGAGAGAGAGAGAGAGAGAGAGAGAGAGAGAGAGAGAGAGAGAGAGAGACGTGAGAGTGGCATAGAAAGCACTCAGAGCCGTTCATTCCATCCCGAAGGCCCCAATCAACGCCATGCAAGCCGGCTTTTATTGCTTATGAGACTTGTGAAGTGATGAAGTTTATTTTTTTACGGATGAAGAAGATATGTTTACAAGATTACTCCAACAAGTCTCTCTCTCTCTCTCTCTCTCTCTCTCTCTCTCTCTCTCTCTACATTTATGCTACTTGCTAATAACTCTTTCATTAATGCTTTCATTTAAATTCGTATGTGCTTTTTACTAAACACGCATAGGTGTTGAAAAGAATATATAAAATATCCTTGTTTGTTTACTAATTTCTAACCAATGGATCTCCATACCTCTATAAAAGCATAGCAATTCAAGGAAAAATACTTAGAGCCAATCTCAATCACGTGGTCTCTCTCTATTAGTCCTTTGGCTCCTACTTTTCCTTCATTCGAGCTTCAAAATCAGAACCTTTGAAAAGTCCCCATTATGCACCATATTTCCGCTAATTATAAACCAGAAATTCATTAGATCAAGGTAAATGTCACCTTATATGATGGTATATTAATTTGTATGACATTTTTCTCAAAAAGGAACTCATGACATATTCTTTTCAATATATGATTATTCAATTTGCATTTAATGTATTAATATACTAGTTACTATTAGGTGGTAAAGGGTATATATTGCTAGACAATCAACAATTTTCATGTAAGAAATATATAAAATAATACTGATGGTTAACTTGTTATCTCTCTACTTAATTTATTTTCCCTGTTTGACTCCTATAGTTAGTTACTTCTGTTTTTATATTTCTCTTTTTTGTTATAGTAATTTAAATTGTCGTTTGTCAATTGAGATTTATATTCCTCACTTCTAATTTCTTTGTTATAATTGTATTTTCCTTCTCGACCGAAAATAGTTCAGAAATATCACAACTTCAAAGTTCATACTGATACCTAAATGTTTTTTTTTTTCTCTTAACAGAAATCAGCAATATATATAACATTACACCGATGGGCTTCGTGCGAACGTCAAGCGTGAGAAGCGGGGATTTGTTAGATGGGATGCTCACTGATTACATAGGCGGCAAACCGATTAATAATAAAAGGGTGCCGAGGAGCTCTGCTCGACTCGTCGCGGCCCTCACTTTACTTCAGTTAGCCTTTGCTATGTATGCCACTTTCCTTCTCTATTACATGAGCCCTGCCTTGGATTTACCAAACAAACCCGATTTTGCATGGACAACCCGAATCGCCCACCATTGGAAACATTTCATCGCACAACCTCATGTGGTCTCCGCCCTACAAGAAAATCCCCTTGTCATAAGTTCCCTGTCCAAACAAGAGGTGTGTGAGTATGAACAAATCGAATTCTCACAAAAAAAGTCGGACGATGCATTGATGATCCGGCTCAAGCGAGAGCTTTACGATAATGTGTTGGACTTCCAGAAAAAAAGTTTCAATACCGAGACCCTTCCCGAGCTAATGACGATGAAGTCCATGTGGAGTACCCGTGGTCCTAATGTGCCGAAAGTCACGGTCATTTTAAACCATTTCAAGCGAAAAACACTATGTGCTCAGCTTGATTCGCTTCTTAACCAAACCTTACCGTTTCATCATGTTTGGGTGCTTTCCTTTGGAAGCCCTAATGAACATTCCCTTAAAAGTATTGTCGATAGCTATAACCATTCGAGAATAAGTTTTATCAGCTCGAGTTACGATTTTAAGTACTATGGAAGGTTTCAGATGGCCCTGCAAACCGAGTCTGATTTTGTTTATATACTTGACGATGATATGATACCAGGCACGAAAATGCTAGAAATTTTGGCACATGTAGGCGGTACGGAAAAATATAGGAACTCTGTGTTGGGGAGCATTGGAAGGATTCTGCCATTTAGGCAGAAAGACTTCACGTTCCCGAGTTACCGAAAGTTTCGGTCAAGAGAGGCCGGACTTTATTTACCCGACCCGGCGTATGATATAACAGTGGAGAGAATCGTACAGGTGGATTTCTTGTCGAGCTCTTGGTTTCTATCATCGGACCTTGTCAAGACGTTGTTCATCGAGACACCGTTTACATTTATGACGGGTGAAGATCTTCATCTTAGGTAATTAGTTAAGAATTGTTACTAAATATTAAGTTCATTTTTTTTCACATGATGAGATATGAATATGAAGTTATGTTGATTATTTGTTCATACAACTTTCCTTGATTGTAATGCAGCTATCAACTACAGAAGTACAGAAATGCCGGATCATTTGTGTTGCCCGTGGATCCGAATGACAAAGAGACGTGGGGAGACAGCGAGCATCGGCTTGCTTATGTGGCCGAGACGACCGTGATATTTAAAGACATAATCCAAGTGAGAGACGACCAATGGTGGAAGGCTTTGACTACTGGCTACATCACTCAATGGGCAGCTATGCACCCTCAAAAGATTGATGCTCTCTTCTTTGCCCACTCCCTCAGCGAAGTCAAAGCTCTTGCCCCTCTCCTCGAGAAGTTCCGTACTACCCCAGGACGGAAGGCCTATATCGTTGTATCTGGTGGTAGTTTCTGTCCTTGCGAGGAGGCTGCCACCGCCCTTAATTGGCCTAAGGTTGTGTGCAAGGAGAGGCGCTTCAAGATGTTTGATTTGGGGATAGGGGCGATATCTGGGGCATCGAAATCAGATGTCCCGATCGTCCAAGCCGTGTATTCGAGCATGAGAGGCATAATCAAGATGCATAATCCCAGTTTGCTCATTACCGTTGCCGATATAGATGCTAGTGTCAAGAGTGCACTAAAGATGGCTGCTGAGACAACTGTTAACCAAACCGCGCTTGTTCTTCTGCCGAGACCTTCCATTCCTAAGGTCCTTTGGATGGCTCATCTTCGACCAACTGCTTTGCCAAGTAAATATAATTATTCTCTTAAAATATTTATAAAGTTATATACCGAAAAATATTTATACTCGGCTCTTAAAATCCAGATTGGAATCGCATGAGAATCTCCATCAACATTATCACTCAGAACCGTGCAGGATCTCTCAAACGACTTTTACAATCATTGCAAAATTCTTATTATCTCAGTGATGAGGTGCCTCTGAGCTTTAACATGGATAGCAGAGTGGACGAAGCAACCTTAAATTTGGTGGGATCCTTTCATTGGCCCCATGGTCCTAAAACTATCAAACGACGAATCATCCAAGGAGGGCTGATCCGCGCTGTAAGCGAGAGCTGGTACCCATCATCCGATGACGATTTCGGCTTGCTATTAGAAGACGACATCGAGGTCTCCCCGTACTACTACTTATGGATCAAGTATGCACTCTTGGCTTACCACTACGACCCGCAAGTGTCCCTGCCCGAGCTTTCCTCAATCTCTCTCTACACGCCACGACTTGTCGAGGTGGTAAAAGAAAGACCCAAATGGAATGCGACTGAATTCTTCAAGAAAATCCACCCTAACACGCCATACCTACATCAGCTCCCCTGCAGTTGGGGAGCAGTTTTTTTCCCCAAGCATTGGAGGGAGTTCTACGCATACATGGGGGCACGATTCACAGAAGACGCAAAGCAGAATCCTGTGCAGATACCCAAGTCGAGAACGAACGGGTGGCAAGCATCTTGGAAAAAGTACTTGATCGACATGATGTACTTGAGAGGTTATGTGAGCCTTTACCCGAACTTTCCAAACCAAGCTAGTTTCTCAACGAACCACATGGAGCCGGGGGCCCACATAAGTGCGAAGGACAATGTGGTTCGACATGACAAAAGCGACTTTGAGGTGCCGCTATTACAAGACGACTTCACAAATTTCCTGCCTGCCACGAAAATGCCATCGGCTTCGAAACTACCGGTGCTCAACCTTTTTAACCAGGCCGTTTCGCTCAAAGGGCTTAAGGCTGCCGGAGCAAAGCTCGGGCAAGATGTTATCACTTGTAAAGGAACCGAGCTCGTCCAGGTGGATCAACATACTGGATTGCCCAAGACCTGCACCAAGTTCTAGTCTGCAAAAAAATATTCTTTTCTTCTACATTCTTTGTTTTTATGTAATTTTGTTTGTTGAGTCATCACATGTTCTTTCCATCAGATTAATAGGAACAATGGGCGTGCCAAAAGGCCCCATGAGATATATGTAATAAAATGTAGCTAAAATTTGTTAAAAAAATACAGAAATAAATATTGCTCTGATTTATCTCTTGTTGTTCTAGTACTTCTCTCGTTCCTTTATATTTTCTATTTATTTATTGTTACAGGTCTTATTCAAATATTGAAGCACGTTTGTTTTGTTCTTGATAAATAATTAATTATTGTTGAATGTGATATAACTTGAGAATACCAAATTAGTTTTGATCAAGTATGTGCAATTGTCAAAATTAATTCCCAGTAATGCCAGAAAGGTGTACAGCGTGGCTTGTTAGAGATCATATGATATATACATACATGGTCGGCAACATCTGTAGCACTTCAACTACTAACCGTATTATTTGGCAAGACTTAATTAGTTCTGAACAAGTTTAGAATTCAAGCCAACGAAATCCATTTTTAAAAGAAAAAATATACTTGTCCCCGTTAATATCTCCTCAACTTATTGATGTGTTGACAACGGATAATAAATGTATTAAATATTAAATTGTATTAAGTAATAAATCATAATAAATGACAAACCGTATTAATTACGTGATGAATCACAATTATTATGTGGTAAATCAAATTATTAAATTGGTTTATTTATTTATTTATTATATTTAATTTTACACATGATAAGTCATATTTTTTGAACAAATATTTAATTATTTTATCTTCAATCTTTTTTTAAAAACAAAATATTTTCATTTGTATTTTGTAGATTTTTGCGAAATTATTATTTTTATTTTTGTTCTTATAGTTTTGTTAATTTGTATGATAGTTTTATTTTGTAAAATTTTAGACAAAGTCTAATTTATGTGTGAAATGGTGAAAATGAGTCTGTGTATCCGTTTTAACACATGTTAAACGGTGAAAATGAGTCATGTGTATCTTTTTAACACATGTTAAACGGTAGATTAATTCTGCCCAATACTTATTTTTTCAAAATTTATAAATTTAGATTTGATTAATTATTTTTCAAACGATTCATATGCATCTGTTTAACACTTGGTAAATGGTCAATTAGTCAATCTCAATAACTTATTTTCCATATTATTTTTCATATTAGTAAATTTGGATTTAATTATAATTGGATGGTGATAAACAAGGACAATAAAAACATTAAATGATATGTGAAATATTTGACATTTAATTCTCTCTTATCTTATATAGGATGATCCAAATAAAAATAGGGTGGTAATATTTTAAGAGCGATATTTGGGGGTTGAGAGAAAATTCTGAAAAAAAATGAAATATGACTCGTTTTGTCTCTAATATTTAATACATATCTCTGAAAATTGTACCGTATTATAATTTGTTTTCAGAAGTTTTTATTTTTTTTCTCCATTTACTTGATAATTATGATTATTATATGTTATGAAACACGTAAATTTTATTTTCAGAAGTATATACTTATAATAAATAGAATATAAAGTTATTTATATTAATAAGTTTATGAAATTAAATATTTGAAAATAACATTCGGTCATGTTTATAATATTAGGGTCAAAATAAATCATATTAATAATACAATTTTCAAAGATATACATTAAATATTATAGACAAAATAAGTTATTTTAAGTTTTTCTTGAAAGTTGCTCTCAATCCCCATTTTCCTCTATAATTAATGTACGTGCCAACACATCAAGTATTTACGTGGATTGTAAGAGAGATGAGTATCACCCCTCCGACATTATAAATATTGTTTTTTTAATGTAATCTAGGTAGGCCATTGCCTATCTCCTAAATAAATAGCGCTATTTCAAGAGTTAACATTAATTAACTAAAAACAATTTCAAAAAAAAAAATCTAACAAATTATTGTTTTATCCTCATTTATAATGGTTGTTATTTAATACTCTTATTTATTAATATTATTATCTTTCATAATTTTTGCATCTTTTATATATACAAATTTTTAATTTTTAAAAAACAAATTATACGATTTCTTTTTATTTAATATATTAGATATAATTTTTTTTTTCTAATTTTAATTTGGGTATCTTGTCTAGCAAAGTTTTTTTCGAATATGAAGATCGTATACCATTCTTTTTAAATTCTGAAGATTAAAAAGCTTTTTTTTTTTGTCATATATTCATTTTCGGAAGAGAAAATATGAATAACTGTACTTATTTATGTTTCTATATTTGTTATATTTTATTTTTCTTACACAAAACAATAAGCAATAAATAACAATAAATGATAAAGTCTATCCATTCATTTTACTGGTAAGAGTATATTTGAATTTGAAATGGTCAATAAATTACAATTTGAAAGTTTCTTTTCTGTAGGTAGCACCTCTTTTTCCTTGCCAATGTCATTAGTGTGTCATTACTCCTCAAAAAAGTACTGATATACGTCCCCTTCATGTTGACGAGAGGATTAATGTGGTGACTGGTATACATTCCTGCATTAACACCGATATGCTTTATCGAGCTTGTTGATCAAATAAATGGTTTAATTAATATCCTACGTTTTTAATTTACCACCAGTTTGGATATCTTGATATCTTATGTTTACTAAATTTTAATAAATTAGAAAAGGAATGAAAATGTAATGCAATAAAATACAAAAAAAAAATTGATGAAAAAGGAAAGGAGCTATGTAAAAAAAGTAAAATTATGAATAAGTCTGAATAATATATGAACATCATAAATAATAGTTCAATCGAAAACTTTCGGAATTTAGAAGAACAAAAAATACCAAAAATAATAATAATAATAATAATAATAATAATAAGACTGATGTATAAAAATAAGAGAATGGTGTAGAAAAATCAGAAAGAAAATGGAAAAAGGCTAACTCGTTTTTATTTTGTGAAATATAGATTGATGATTTTAGTTACGATCGAACTCGTGTAGTTGGTTCGGTCACCACCACACCAAATTAATTCACTTGTATTGATGGAAATTCAGCCAAATTACTTTATTGCATTCATGAAAGGAAAATGTTGGACGTACCCCCATCTCTCCCCCAAAATTTTTAATAACGTAAATATGATTTAGCACATTAAAAATTAACATCTTAATTCATGATTTAATATTTTAATTTGATATTCAATCATTAATTAAGATGTTAAATCATGTATTTATATGTTTTTTTTTTTTTTTTGAGTAAATTTGAAATGGGATCAAAGGCCCACTCCAAATAATAAATCAATAAATAAGAAAATCTATAATTAGTTCTATTACAAATACTTCAAAAAATAATGAAACAATAACAAAATAAAGCAACCTATTCATTAATATGCATAAGGAACATTAAATAGCTTCCTTCCATACAAATTTCTCGAAGGAGAGTACTAGGGCGTGTATATCACTGCCCTTCACGAAACTTCATCCAAATTAAATGACAATGCTCAATTTGGGGAAGGTTTTACCATCCCCACCATACTAAAACAACACATTTATTAGAAACCTTGATACATTCTTCTTTTATGTTTACAGAAATGGGGGGGACACGGTATAATTTTCCAACTTATAATAGGTGCCACATGTCCCACTTTGTTCAAGGGCAAAAAGCAAAAAAATCCAAAACAAATAGCCTTTATTATTCGCCACGATAATTTATCCAGCACTTTGCTATATATACATTATTATACACAAGAGTAATACCACTCTCCTCATTATCAAAGTTCGTTCATTCATTCAATCCAATCTATACATATCAAATTCACAAACCAATTAAAAGAACTTGTAGTTTTAATAGAATAGGATTTGTCTCAATGGAAATTTTAGCCACCCTCACCACCTTAATGCTCCTCTACTCTCTTTATCTTTTTTGGAAATCCTACAAACATAAGTTCTCCACAAAGTGCTACTTGATTGATTACGTCTCTTTCAAACCATCTTCGGACCGCAAGATCACCACCCAAATGGCCGGCGAGATCATAGAGCGCAACAAAACCCTCGGTTTATCCGAATACAAGTTCTTACTCAAGGTCATTGTTAACTCTGGTATAGGCGAAGATACATACGGGCCCAGAAACATTATCGAAGGCCGAGAAGAATCACCGACTCTTAAAGATGCCATTGAGGAAATGGACGAGTTCATAAACGTGTCGATCAATGATTTATTCGTGAAAACAAAGTTCTCACCGCGTGACGTGGACGTGCTGGTCATTAACATCTCCACATTTTCGCCTGCACCGTCACTCACGTCGAGGATTGTTCGTCAATACAAAATGCGAGAGGATGTACGAACTTTTAACCTCTCTTCGATGGGATGCAGTGCCACTTTGATAGCGATTGATCTGGTGAACAACATTTTCAAATCCGGGAAGAAGACCCTCGCGATGGTTGTCACTTCCGAATCGATCAGCCCTAATTGGTACTCGGGCAATGACAAATCAATGATGCTAGGAAACTGTCTTTTTCGATCTGGCGGTTCTGTCATGCTCCTGACGAATGATCCGAGCATGCGTGCTCGAGCCAAGATGACACTCAAGTGCCTAGTCCGAACCCATACTGGATCCAATGACGAATCATTCAGTGCTGCGCTTCAAAAAGAAGACGATACGGGTCGTGTCGGGATCCACCTAAGCAAGAACCTCCCTAAAGCCGCCGTGCGTGCATTCAAAGAAAACTTACAATATCTTGCACCGAAGGTTCTACCCTTTCGCGAACTCGCTCTTTTCACATTCAACATGATCAAGCGAAAGGTGATGAAATCTCCACGCAAATCAGGCCCGTTAATCAACTTCAGATCGGGGGTGGATCACTTTTGCTTGCACACAGGCGGCACCGCGGTGATCGATGCAATTGGAAAGGCGCTAGGATTGAGCGAACATGACGTGGAACCAGCTAGAATGACGTTACACAGATGGGGTAACACGTCGGCGAGTAGTATATGGTACGTTTTGGGGTACATGGAGGCGAAAGGGAGGCTTAGGAAAGGAGATAGAGTGCTTATGCTAAGCTTTGGGTCAGGGTTCAAGTGCAATAGTTGCATGTGGGTGGTGAATAGAGATTTGAAAGATGGGGATGTTTGGGAGGATTGTATCGAAGATTATCCACCACAAACCCTAATCAACCCCTACACCGAGAAATATTGGTGGGTGAACGAGGACACCGAAGAGACTTTCGATCGGGAAGAAAGGCTCAAGTTTTTCAAAAAAGACCTGACAGTCGAGTAACAAGTTGCAATCTATGTTGTGCGGATACTTCCAAAAATCGAATTTATCCGTATCGCCGTATCCGTATCGTATCATAAATCATATGTTAAATTGGCGTATCGCCATATCGGCGTATCCGTGCAACACGAGTTGCAATTAAAGGATTTTTTTTTTAATTTCGTGAGTAAAGAGTGTTGCTATTAACTTATTACCATTACTACACCGAACATGTAGGCTAGTAATTTTCTGTATTTTACTTGAATTAAATTATTTATCATGAATAAATATGGTTTTGTAGAGCTTGTTTTTCTTGATTTTTCTTTCAGGCTATTTTTCTAGAAATTGCAAGTTTGCAACAAACATTTTATAATGAATTTTATGTTATTTACAAAAAAATAGCAATTTGCAAGAGTTGTGCTTTCGCCACACAAGAATTAAAATGTTGATATAAGTTTATTAAATAGAGCGATTACCAAAATGTAATTCACGGGAGCAACAAAGAATTATCGATCAATTCCTTCTCATCAATCCTAAGCAAAAGAAGCTGCTTCCTTATATGCAATATCTATCATGCAAAAAAAACAAAAAGGGCATTTTGGTAAAATTTCTCAAAAAAGAAAATCAAGAAACGAAATATCTCTACCTCCCATTGAAGAAGCTCGGGTAGAGACTCGATCGAAACAAGCCGTTGCATTTCAACGAACAAATTCTCGTCTTTAATTCCCAACCAAGACTTCGGCGTCAACGCCAAAATCAAAACCGTCAAAACATCGACACAATTCGGTTTTGGGAAATCCGGTACCAGCAAATCCACCCCCTGTTCGATTCCGCCTGTACCGATCACCGTACCGGAAACGATCGTACCAGATTGAACTCGAACACACGTCTCTTCGCAACATGAACTTTGGTTCATGTCGCGATTACCTGTTAAAATCGCGACTCCTTGACAACAAACACTCGCGACGAATTTATCGTTGATGGACGAATTTATATTTACCGATGCGGATAATAATTCTTTAATGATTTCGAATAATTCTGTTTCGTGTATTTGACGAAGAATTTCTTCTTTTAAATTAAGCCGTTGAATTTCTTCGAAATTCAAACTAGAGGACGAGGAGCCTTCTTCTTTTCTCCTAACTTCGACCACCCATTTTATGAAATCTCCTGCGCTCGCTGGCAATGATGTCAGCAATTTCGAAAGAATTGCGCGAACGCTACGTACCGGTTCTGACGCTACGAGTTTCGGTACATCTTCCTTTAAATATTGTAACATTTCCACCCAATTCTCGTGCTTGCAACTCTACACGCATGATAAAAAATATAAACATATTAAATAAAATAATATTAAAATATACTAGCAATAAAAAAAGGTTCGTTACAAGTGTGTAAAGTAAGGATGGAGGTTCAGGAAGTCTCGAGATAAGGATGAAACTGCATAAATATAATTAACAATATGTAAAAATATATTTTTGATATGAGAGAGAGAGAGAGAGAGAGAGAGAGAGAGAGAGAGAGAGAGACCCTCTAGGGAGGCCAGTGGCTTCGTCGACGGTATTAATGGCGTCCCAAAGAAGAGGAAGTGGGACCCAATGAGGAGGGTACTTAAAACGCGCAACGTCCAAAATCAAAACCATGTCCTTTTTTGCATGATAACCCCCTATTGGCGAGAAATGCCCACTTCCTGTCTACAATCACATTTTCATCCCTTCAAAAAAAAAAAAAAAAATTGATCTGGAATTATGGATTGGAAAAAACCTGTTTGAGGGGGCTTCGGTGGTAGGAAGCGATGAGATGAGAATCGTCAGAGGAACTGCATCGAATTACGTGCTTGCGGAATTCCTCGACGGTACTATGGCTTGCGCGATAAGATTCGGCTTTGGCGCCGGCACAATGCGCTAAGCATGCTACTTTCCCGAAAGTTATGCCTTCAGATTTTACTTTATCTAACGGCTCGCAACAATCGAGCATCGATTCGTCGAACCATCTCCACGGTCCTTTCCATTTTCGTCGAGGATCGATGGAGAGAGGATGACGCATAAACTTGCGAGGCCGCAATATGCAGGTTCGGATTGAGTTTGGAAGTACGATATTAGTCTGAAGAATCCTTCCATGGTTCCGCTTTGGAGTGCCTCTGAGAAAAGATTCTGAAAAAGCAAAGACCAGAAATAATTGTTCCTCAAAAATTCTTGCAGAGAATCAAAATTAGACAAATAGTCTGATTCTTAATTCCTTATGAACCTATTTATTAGGGAATGCCAAGATCAAACACTACCTAGAAATTTGATTTTCAAAAAAGAGATCTCCTTGGAAACAAGGAAGCAAGTCGATTAGGAGCACAAAAGCACGAATTTTATTCCTCAAAAACAATCAACGAGAAAATCGTAGTACGAACCAATAGGAAAGGAACTTACTTTACCAGATGAAGAGGCAAACTCGATCGCCGGCGGCGAAGGTAGTGTCCGCCTGTACAGCCCTGCCACTGCCATTTCGTCTCTCTTCTTCGTCTCGCACAAGTCAAAATGTACAGATTCAGCGCCAATTCAGGAGGATTACAAATCCAGTTTGAGATCCGGCCCAGAATTTCAATTCCAATACAAGATTGCAAACTGTACAAGAGAAATTGGGCCGAGACCGTCCAGCGAGTGGACTTGAATTAAATTTACACCAATAAAATTACACAATTTCTTTCAAATGATGTAAACAATTCCTTGTACATCCAATCTTTAATTTGCAAAAAAAAAAATCATATCAATTCATTCCCTCTTATGTTTACCTACTATGTTATAGTTTTGTAACGAAGCCTTTGTCATATATTTTTATTGAATGTATTTCTCTATCTATTTTGTCTATCATAAATTAAAATAAAAAATCAAACTGCCCATAATATTTAGGATACAATTAACTAAATTATTACATAACATATTATTTAATTATTTTGTATTCTTCAAGAACTTAATAATTATTTTTGTATAAATTTAATCACATAACTTATATAATTAATATTTATATGAATTAACAATTCTTAATTAATATTAATTACTTGGTAATTATGTGTTCATCGTTAACTAGTGTGTTGATTTAATAAAAAATAATAGTGCTTGAGTGTGTTAATTAGGATATGTTTGATTTGAGGGATTTTGGAATACATGGATATATCATATACATGTATTTGATAATCCGTGTATAAGAGAATCCATCTAACTTGTTTGATTAGTTGTATTTTGAAATCATGTATATGAAATTCTTTGTTTGGTTCTTGATGCACAATCCATGATTCAAATATTTTAATATTTAATGTTATATTATATTATATTATATTTTTATATTGTATTGGATTATTTTATATTATATTATATTATATTGTTTTTTATTTAATTATATTGTTATATATATTATATTATTTTATTAAAGTGTTAATATAATAATAATATGACACAATATAATATTATACAAGCAACTATAATATAAAAAATTATATTATATTATATTATATTGTTTTATGTTATGTTATATTGTTTTATATTATAGTTGCTTGTATAATATTATATTGTGTCATATTATTATTATATTAAGTATATTTTATTGTATTATATTTTATTGTATTGCATTGTATTGTATTGTATTATATTATATTATTTTATATTTTATTATTTTGTAATATATAATATATTATATTAAAAAAAATTATATTATATTATTTTAAATTATATTATGTAATATATTATAATATTTTTATTTTATATTATATTATATTTTATTATATCATATTATATTATATTCTATTCATATATTATATTATATTATGTTATGTTATATTATATTATATTATGTTGTTTTATGTTGTGTTATGTTATGTTATATTATATTATATTATTACTATACCATATTATATTATATTATATTATATTATATTATATTATGTTTTATTATATAATTTATTATTAGTATATCGCATTATATTGTATCATATTATTATTATTATATTATATTATATCATATTATTTTATATTGTATTATTTCATATTGAATTATATCATATTATTTTATATTATGTTATATTATATTATATTTTGGTTATATTATATTATTATTATTATTATTATTATTATTATTATATTATTTATATTATATTATATATCACTATATTCATATTATATAATATTATATTCATATAATACATATAATTATATTACTTAATTACTTTATAATATTACATGTCATTACTAATATTTATAATATGAATAAAATATTATTATAATGAAATGCATGGATTAGCTCTCTCCTTGTATTTTGAAATATCAATTTTTTTTTGTATTTCACTATCCATGGATTTGAAAGCCGAAATACAATACACCTAAAAATCAAACAATGGATTTTGCATTATCCATGTATTTGGAAATACATATCATCAAAATTCCTCAAATCAAACATGCCCTAGAGGATATGGGACTGAAATATGAAATACTAGGACAAAGTACAATTGACTATACTTTAGCCCATTCGTCACTCTTCACCCTCTTTTCCATGCTCACCATCACCCATCATCCATCACCCATCACCCATCACCCATCAATCACCCTTTACCCTTGTATGGAGAAAGTAAAGAGAGAGACCGAGGAGAAGTAAACCTGCTCCGCCGTATCAAGCAAGGGTCACATGGCACACCCTACCTCTCCACTCATTCCGCTTCCTCCTCTCTCTCGCGCGCTCGACCTGGCCCCCCTTTTGTCTCCGCTCAATTCGCCCCCTTCTCGCCGTCTTCTTTCTCTCGATCGATCGCCGTGATACCCTACTCTCACTGGTTCCCCTCTCTCGCCATGGTAGCCTATGACTCTCTCTCGCCAGCAACACCGTGTCTTATTCCTCAACAAAGCATCGTCTTCTTTAGAGACCGGTGGATTTGAATGGGGGCTGGACGTTTACATAGTGCCTGGCGGCTGATGGTGGCGGATGGATTGGGTAGCCCTAAGAGGATTTCAATGGTGATAGTTCCTTTTTTTTATTCCTTTTCTATTCTTTTCCAGAATTTGTTTCCCCAGCTAATTGGTTAGATATGTTGACTAATTTTCAGTTCGACGTGGCTCGAGGTGACGAGCTCCCTCCCTCCACCGTCGCTATGAGCGGCTTCACAGAAACGAGGAGGCGACGAGGACAAATGCTAGCTATCCTCTCATGTGGTTAGTATGTGCATGAAAGGTGTTCGTTGTAATTCCTACGAAATAAATTGTAAGCTTTGGATGTTCATTTATTTTCTATCTTTGTTTATATATTTTCTATCTTTGTAAATAAGCAAGGATCTTCAGATAAGCAGGGAAGCGGGGAGAGACGGCAAGCCACGATAAGCAGAGACACTCCTCAACCATTTCGCAAAACTGCCACAGAGATAATTATTTCCACAAATATTCATAAATTAAATTTGGATTTGTCAGTTCATTTTCGGGTTTCAGGCTTGCTTCTTCAAAGATCGAGGACGCGAGAACCGAGGAGATATGGCAAGCCACAGAAGCGAGGACGATTAGGCAGCGGATTCATGTTTTTTTGTCGAGTGCAAGGGCCATGCAAATTGGTTGTCAAGAGGAATGGAAAGTATATAATTGAATACTTTCGCATTGAATTTTACTTTTAGGGTTTTCTATCGACGTTATATTTTTGTTAAATGCAGGACAATGCAAGGTCTCTAAATGCGCAATTGGATCAACAAAAAGGACATTATTGAAAATCTTGCAGCGAGTTCTAAGGTTGGTTTTTAGGTATTAGAAGCAATATTCACGAAGCCGAGACTAGAAAAGAACTATGAAAGTTCGTGATCAAACAACCAAGTCTGTAATTCCATTTATTTTATGGGTTTTCTGCACATTAGCATTTTTTTATTTTGTACAGCAAATTAGTACTCAATTTTGAATTGCTTTATTATTTTATCAAAAGTAGGTGTGGGATCCGTGGGAGAGTGCGAAGGAGAAAGTTAGACATGTTGTGACGACTTAGAAACTTGCACGTCGGCTTCCCTTCAGGTATTATTTTATGAGTTATTTTCATTCATGGCCTTATAGATTCTCACATTTTTTCGGTATCTTCTAGGCCCCTAATTTAGTAATTTATTTTGTTTTGTTTTGTAGATTCATTCATTGAAGAGGGTAAAAGTTAGTCGATTCAGGATTCCATCATATTTTAACGTAATTAATCTATGTATCCCCTTGATTTTGTTTAATTTAGCTATTCTAATTTTCGGAAATATTTTCGTTTTGTGAATATTAAGGGTAACTCTGATAATTTTGCTGCTCGTAGGAATTTCAGATAAAGGAAATATAATTTTCGGAAATATTTTCGTTTTGTGAATATTAAGGGTAACTATGTTCCGAATTCTGTGTTGACAGTTTTATCTCCAATGAATTGTCCTGTAATTAATAGTATGATCTGAGATTAATGATATTTAATCTCCGATCTGGTAGAGAGAAAAATGGATCAATTCATCTTCTTCTTCAAGAAAAGAGAAAACCATTAGAGAGAAATAGTGAGAATTCAGAGAAGAGTTCTCGAATTCATATTCAAGCAAGTCTACACGTGAATATACTAGGAGGATTCACGTGTAACCGGAAGACAATAACTCGAGGTGGATATGGATAGAGAGATCTCAATTGAGATCTTTCCTTGTGAATGAGCAAGGTCAAATCTCAACCGGAGGAATTCCGGTTGTATACGACAAATCGGAGCTTCGAATTTGGTGTCGAATCGCGTGGGTGTGGGACGTGCGTGTCGCCGGAATCGAAGCAAGGACAGCAGTAACTACACAAGAATCAACCCGTCCCCGTGATCAATTTCACGTGGTATGATTCTCTATGAATTAAGAGTTAATTTCATAGGATTAGTTTCATTTCATGATTTGTATTCTTGAGCCACGACGTGGTCATCGGGATCGGGTCGGACCGGGCTTCACAATCCGCTGCGCGGGGCTCGATAGTGACGCCGATACCCAACAGTGGTATCAGAGCGATCGTCGTCGATTCATTGATCGAATCGGATACGAATAAGTGTTATTCGTGTTCATGCATTGAATTTAGCATTTTATTAAACTTCGATATTGTAACAAGTTATAAACTTACTAGAGATTAATCATGAGATGATTAATAGCATCTAGAAGGGATCATGAAAGAGTTTCATGATCGATTGTTTAAGAAACAATCCAAATCAGCAAAATCAGAATAAAAATTCATGAAATCAATACTATGTTCGTTCGAACGAACTGTATGTTGCGTTCGAACGAACATGAAAAAGTCGCGAATGAATTCAGAAGAAAAACTGATGAAGTAATGGTCCGTTCGAACGGAACTAGATGTTCGTTCGAACGAAATCATATAATCATTAGTGTGTTCGAACGAATACGAGATTCGTTCGAACGAACATATTCCTGGATTGGATTTAAGAAAATTAGATTTTAGTCCGTTCGAACGGAACCTGCTGTTCGTTCGAACGAACCTAATTCTGGATTAATTCTTAAAATGAAGTTTTAGTACGTTCGAACCAAGTAATATGTTCGTTCGAACGGACTATAGTAGTCTATTCGAACGAACCACTGGTTCGTTAGAACGAATATAAGATTCGTTCGAACGAACATGATTCTGGAAATTTTGGAAATTTTCAAAAGAAAAACAAAACTTAAGTCCGTTTGAACGGAACTTTCTGTTCGTTCGAACGAACTGTGTTCAAAATTTGCTGGTTTAGTATTTTAGAATACAAATTCGAAATTTGTTTAAATCATGCTAGTAAATTCACATATATCATCATACTAACTTGTATCAATCAATATAATATATGATTATATTGACATTAAAATCCCTAAATAATATTTAAGTCATAAAATGCCTTCCATGTTCACAACCTCCGAGGTTGGTCTTATACTTTGCACGGTTTCAGGCCAAAGTTGGGTGTGCAATGTTGTATGTATCAATGTGAGAGGCACGCGTTAATTGGAGACAAATGCGGGTTCAGGCTAAAGTCGGGCGCGTTTGTAGTTCAATTGAACGATATGTGAGCACGGTTGTGACTTAACCGTCCAAGCCAATCCGATTGGGGTTCGGGGCATATTTAGGATGCACAAACGAAATTTGGATCATATATGATATGATTTGATACCGAAATCCTATAAAGTGCCAATAGTCGCATTGGATGTGATTGTATTTATCCTACCTAAATAGTGAGATCCCATTTGTCGGTCAAAGTCACTTGTGGGAGGATCACGAAATATGGGTCTTGAGGTGTTATTGGATTTCGAATCCCGAATCAATATTAGGATTATTGATTTGATAAAAATAACATATTTCATATCATCATATAAGCATATAAAATAAGTTCGCACATGTTAGTATCAATCCAATTATGAAGTATTTTTCGTTGTAGAAATCATGACTTCAAGCAACACCAATTCCATGTCGATTAGATCGGTCTTGGAAAGGGAGAATCTAGTCGGCAAGAACTATCTTGACTGGCACCGTAACCTAAGAATTGTTCTTAGGCAAGAGTGCAAGAGTCACGTGTTAGACACGAAGATGGTGGCTCCCGATGATAAGGCTTCGACCGAAGATAAAGCGGCATATGACAAACTTACGAAGGAGTCAAATGACGTGACGTGCCTCATGTTGGAATGTATGGACGCGAATTTGCAAAAGCAATTCGAAGATTCGGATGCGTACGAAATTAACGCGACGCTCAAGGAAATGTTCCAAGAGCAAGAACGGATTGAAAGGTTCAATACGTTGAGAGAGTTGGTTAACTGTAAGAGGCCTAACGGATCTTCGGTTAGCACTCACGTGTTAAAGGTTCAAGCGTTGATTGATCGTCTCGAGAAATTGGGAGAAAAGATGTCACCAATAATGCAACAAGATTTGATCTTATGTGCATTGCCACCAATTTTCTCGACTTTCGTGACGAACTATCACATGCATTCAATGAACAAGACGATTCCCGAGCTCCATGGGATGCTCAAGAACTTTGAGTCGGAGATGCTTAAGGCATCGGGAGAACCCAAAGCAAGAGTTTCTAGGGATGTCCTCATGATTCAAGGTGGGATTCGAAAGAAACAAAAGTCCAAGGGTGGTGCGGGCAAGTCGTTGTCCAAACCAAAGACAAAAAAAGGAGAAATCTGAGGATGTCACCTGCTTCCATTGCAAAAAGAGTGGGCATTGGAAGAGAAATTGCAAGATTTACCTCGAGGAGGTGAAGAAACACTACAACATACCTGGCCTATTGGGGTGGCCAAAACTGACCCAATAAGGCCTCAAAACCGCCCCAATAGCTTATTGGAACGGTCAGACGACCCTAACTAACCGTCCCTAAAGGTTGCGTCCCTAACAGGGGCGGGCCGACCCTATAGTCCTTTTGGGGCGGTTTTTAATGGGGCGGGCTGACCCTATAACCCTCTGTCGTTAGATCAGTACGTTTAACATGATAGGAGTCAAATCAGTACATTAATTGGGCGGGCCGACCCTATAACACACATTAATGGGGCGGGCCGACCCTATAACCCTATAATTATTAATTAATCAGAATATTATATTATAATTATTCATTGTATAAATAATTATACAATTATATTAATTAGTAAATATTCCAAATATTATATTATAATTAGTTATTACATACATCCAACGCGCACAAATTCAACAAACAACCAAATACTCAAAACACTCAAACATAAATCCAACGCGCAAATTCAACAAAGACGACTAATTATTACACACAAATTTGACCAAAAAGATGGTGAAAATGAATTTTTAAAACTTAAACAAAATAATAATAATGAAGAGGTCAAATTATTACAACATTAATTTTTTGACAGATTTAAAAATAGTACAAACACATCTAGAAAAATTAACCATCTTGAGAGGACAACTCTCTTCTCGACTTCCTCCATTCTCGCCAAGTAGATTCTCGTTCTTCGACAATTCTCACAACTCCATTCTTGCCCCTGAACAAAACAAAATTAATTAATTTACTAATAAGTAATTAACCCTAAATAAACCCTAATTAACAGTAATTAACCTTAAATAAACCCTAATTACAAGAGATAAAACGTACCAGAAGAGAGGATCACCATTCCCAGCAATAGTCCCGCAACCAATTGCTTCGTCTTCCTCGCGGATAGCGGAGAGCTTCGTCAGATTCCAGAGAGAGAGAAAAAAATATGTCAAAAAATTATGTCAAAGAAATTTATTGAAATTAATGTAGGTATCGAGTATTAATCAGTAACAAAATATGTCAAAAAAATTTGAAAAAAATTTGAAAATCAGTAATAAAAAATATATATATATTTCAATTTATGAAACGAAATCAGAATTTTTGAATTTTAGTAGAATATATACCTCGCAGTTTCGCATTTAGAACTCAACTCCATAGGCTTATCCCCAGCACTGCTCTCCACTCGACCTACTTTTCAGCTTCGTATTCCATACATTCTCATACAAAAGCGAAACTATAAAAATATTAAAAAAAAAGTTCATAAAAAACCAGTAAAAGAAATATAAAAACAATTAAAAAAAAATAGTTAAAAATACTTTCTCACTTCTTTATCTCCTGATACAGGTACCACCGCCATTTCGGCCTTCCCTGAACAATCCGACATTGCATCTCTCTCCTGCCCCTTAAACCCGAACGAATCCCTTCTCACTTCTCTATCTCTCTCCTACGGTACCGGTTAAATGATGTTCATCTCTTCTCTAAATGGCGTCCAGCAAAGACAAACAATAAGTCCTAATAAATAACAGAAAATCGAGATTAGGTGATAGATCAATTAATAGTTGGATAAATCAGAGAAAACAAACCCTAATTAAACAATTGAAGCCTGCATTAAACAATTAAAACCCTAATTAAACAATTGAAACCCCAAATCAGCAATTAAAATCATAATTCAACAATTAAAACCCAAATTCAGCAATAATGACAAAAATCGTAACCCTAATTCTGCATTTTCCCCAATTGAAATCCAAATTCAACAATTTACTACGAAAAAAACTGAAAAAAGAAAACAAAAACACAAAATTACCAGATGCAAGAGAGATCCGGAGCTGAAATCCCAACTGAAACCGACGTCATCCCTTCTCCATGCCACTTCTGATGTAGCCGCGAGCCGAGAGAGACAGATCCGGAGCAAAAACTGGAACTTCTTCTTGTGCTGCCAATCGAGGAGAGAAAACATTAGAGAGCGGGAGAAGCTGAGAGAGAGAGAGCACGAGAGAGAGGGATGGAGAGTAGAGACTTCTCGCCTTAACCCTAGCGGAGAGAGAGAGAGGGAAAGGGAGATCGAGCACGAGAGAGAGAGGGAGAGCGAGCGGTAAAAGAAAGAGAGAAGAGAGTGCTGGCGAGGGAAAAAATAGAGAGAGAAGTGGGGGACAAAGCTGCTCATGTGTAAGGTTTGGGGGCGGTAGAATTTGGGGCGGGCCGACCAAATAGAGTGTTGGGGCGGGGATTTATTGGGGCGGGCAGACCCAAATTCTTGTTGGGGCGGTTTTACCTATTGGGACGGGCAGTCCCAAAATTTAGGGTCGGGCAGACCCAAATAAAAGACGTCCCAACAACACTATAGGGGCGGCGATTTATTGGGGCGTGCAGACCCAAATTCTTGTTGGGGCGGTTTTACCTATTGGGGCGGGCAGTCCCAAAATTTAGGGTCGGGCAGACCCAAATAAAAGACGTCCCAACAACACTATAGGGGCGGTAATTTCATATTGGGGCGGGCCGACCCAAATTTTCGAACTTAATGGGGCGGGCTGACCCTGTTTTGACCGTCCCAAACTTCTTTTTGGAACTGGACGACCCAATAATAGCTCAAATTTAGGGCCGGCCCGACCCTAAAAAACTATTGTGTTGTAGTGAAAAGCAAGGGGAAGGCTTTGGAAGCCGGAAACGCAGGTATGACTATTATGGATATTAACGTTTCAATTTTGGACAATTGGGTATTAGATACCGGTTGTGGAACTCATATTTGTCGAAATATGCAGGTTCTTCAAAATAGAAGGAAGTTAACACGAGGTGAAGTGGATCTTCGAGTTGGGAATGGAGCAAAAGTTGTTGCGTTGGCTGTCGGAGATGTTTATCTTACTTTACCGAGTGAATTTATATTAGAACTAAATAATTGTTATTTTGTTCCAAGTCTGTGTAAGAACATTATTAGTGTGTCAAGACTTGCTAATGATAGTTATGAATTTATTATTAAGAATAATGAATTTTCTATTTGTAAGGATAATTTATTCTATGAAAATGTTCTATTAGAAAATGGTCTTTACGTTTTAGACATGAATTACACAAATGATAAATCAATCTATAATATAAACACAAATCGGATTAAACCTAAAGTTGATAATAAAACTTACTTTTGGCATTGTCGACTTGGTCATATAAACGAGAAGCGCATCTCAAAACTCCATAAGGATGGACTTTTGGACTCATTTGAATGATTATTTTGGGCAATGCTAAATTAAGCGCATCTCAAAACTATCTTTCGTGTGAATCTTGTTTACTTGGGAAGATGACAAAAGCACCATTCTCCAAGACTAGAGAAAGGTCCAAGGAACTATTGGAGCTTATACATTCGGATGTATGTGGTCCAATGAGTACCGAGGCAAGAGGAGGTTATCGATACTTCATAACGTTTACGGATGATTTTAGTAGATATGGGTACATTTACTTAATGCGTAACCAATCTGAATCTTTTGAAAAGTTCAAAGAATTTCATAATGAAGTTCAAAATCAACTTGGCAAGACAATCAAAGCACTTCGATCAGATCGAGGAGGCGAGTATTTGAGCTATGAGTTTGAGGATCATCTCAAAGATTGTGGAATCTTTTCACAATTGACTCCACCTGGAACGCCTCAATGGAATGGCGTGTCCGAGAGGAGGAATCGGACCTTATTGAATATGGTTCGATCGATGATCAGTCAAACTAGTCTCCCAAAATCGTTTTGGGGATATGTCCTTGAGACAGCGGCTTTTCTAATAAACCGCTTACCTTCTAAATCGGTTCAAAAGACTCCATATGAGATATGAACCGGACAACCTCCGGTGTTATCTTTTATCAGAATTTGGGGATGCGACGTTTACGTCCGGAAAATGTTTACGGATAAACTCGAACCAAAATCTGAAAAATGTTTATTTGTAGGATATCCTAAGGAAACTAAAGGATATTATTTCTACAATCCCGAGGAAAACAAGGTTTTCGTAGCCCGAAGAGGTACTTTCTTAGAGGAGGATTTTATATCTCAACGAGCTATTGGGAGTAAAATAGTTCTCGAAGAGGTTCGAGATTCAGAAATAAACATTGAACCAATGGATGTTGACCCGAATCCATCAATAGTTGAGGATGTCGAGCCAATAGCACAAGATGCTCCTCGTAGGTCTAGTAGGACCCGGCTGGAACCAGTACGATATGGATTTATCGTGACTGATGAAGGCAACGTCGAACTCATTGATGATGAGCCGACAACCTACAAAGATGCTATGTCGAGCGAAGATTCTGACAAATGGCATGATGCCATGAGGTCCGAGATCCAATCCATGTACGATAATCAAGTTTGGAACTTGATTGATCCACCACCCTCGGTTGAACCCGTCGGGTGTAAATAGATTTTCAAGAAGAAAACCGACATGGATGGGAAAGTGCATACTTACAAAGCACGGCTAGTTGCAAAAGGTTTCAAGCAAATTCATGGTGTAGACTATGATGAAACGTTTTCGCCGGTAGCCATACTTAAGTCTATAAGGATTATCCTTGCCATAGCTGCATATTATGACTATGAGATATGGCAAATGGATGTTAAAACCGTTTTCCTTAACGGAAGCTTATCGGAGGATGTGTACATGACACAACCCGAAGGTTTTATCGATCCAAATAATCCTAAGAAAGTATGCAAGCTTAAAAGGTCCATTTATGGACTGAAACAAGCTTCTCGGAGTTGGAATATTCGTTTTGATGAAGTCATAAGCGAGTATGATTTCATCAAGAACGAAGAAGAACCTTGTGTATATAAGAAGGTTAGTGGGAACCACGTAGTGTTTCTTGTTTTTTATGTGGACGACATATTGATCATAGCAAACGACATTCCGATGTTATCGGATGTTAAGAAGTATTTGAATACTTGTTTCGATATGAAAGATTTAGGAGAGGCCGTCTATATTTTAGGCGTGAGGATCTATAGAGATAGATCCAAGAGAATCCTCGGCCTAAGTCAGAGTACGTACATTGACAAAGTGCTGAAAAGATTTTTCAAGCAAAACTCTAAGAAAGGGTTTCTCCCCATGTCGAGTGGTATAAATTTTTCGAAAGCTCAATGTCCGACATCGAGCGAAGAGAAAAGTAACATGGATAAGGTTCCATATGCTTCGGCAGTTGGATCTATCATGTATGCCATGATATGTACGAGACCTGACGTGTCGTATGCATTAAGCGTCTTATCACGTTACCAATCGAATCCAGGTGATCCGCATTGGCAAGCCGTGAAAACTATCCTTAAGTACTTGCGAAGAACTGAGGATCAGTTTTTAGTATATGGTGGCGAGGATAATGGATTGGTTGTAACGGATTACACCGATGCCAGTTTCCAAACATGTACTGATGATTTTCGATCACAAAGTGGGTACGTGTTTTGCTTGAATTGTGGCGCGGTTATATGGAAGAGTTCCAAACAACCGACATTTGCTGACTCTATGACGAAAGCATAATACATCGCGGCTTCGGAAGCCGCAAAGGAGGCGGTTTGGGTCAAGAAGTTCGTGACCGAACTTGATGTTGTGCCGAGCATCTCGGAACCCGTAGCTGTGTATTGTGACAATACGAGAGCAATAGCACAGGCCAAGGAACCGAGATCACATCATCGCTCCAAACACATCCTGCGTAAATTCCACTTGATTCGTGAGATTTTACATAGGCAGGATGTTGTGATTTTGAAGATTGATACTGACGAGAATGTAGCGGATCCGTTTACGAAGCCACTTCCAGTTGCGAAACATGATCGTCATGCTAGAACTATAGGTTTGAGATACCTACAGGAGGAAGTTGGTTTGTAGTTATCTAAAACAATAGTTGTTATGATTGTTATGATTGTTATGATGAGTTATTTATTGTAAACGATGTATCACCCAAGACTTATGTTATATTTAATGCAATTCAAAAAATTTATATATCATTTGCATTTATCTCTTATATGAAAACTTGTGCGTGGTTGTGTAATTTGATTACATGAGCCTTGATTTATAAATTGTGTGAGCGTCTATGTGATACGTGATCATGTTAAGTAAAACCGTCACATTTCAAAAGTTATATTTCAAAAACGTCCCTAGTCACGATTAGGATACTTATGTGATAAGTATATCTATTATAAGATAATAGACTAACGTGTACACTAGCATATTCGCCGAGGTGATGATTATGTTTTGCTAATCATAGGACAAAGAGTTTGTCGAATCGAAAATATGGATATGCATTAGGTTATGCATATTGTGACTTGACCAAAAGTGCGATACCATGACATAGTTTAGTCATTGTAGATGGAATCGTAACGAATGGGATTTTAGTTCTTCACACTTGAAATGATCATGGATCATTTTTCGTGCATAACATGATGCTTAGATATAATCTTTCACTATCTGTAACAGGATTGTCATGGGATTATGATCGGGTATTATCTGAAACACGGAATTTGATGTGAATCATCAAGATAGAAATTGTTCCTTTCGAGAGAAAGAGATATCCCTTAGGCCTATCGATGAATTGATCAACGAAATTTCTGGCCAGAGTCAATGATATTAATAGTTAATATCGATTGTGTTTGTTGATTCAAATTCGGTATCGAGACAATAAATTTTGTCAATCAAATTATAAGGGTGACTATTACCGTGTCTTTTGATTGACGGATATCGTGAACAAGAGAGCTAAACACCACTATTCAAGATGGGTATAAATGATCACAATCATTTTTCATTTTCAACTTGGAAAAGCTATGACGGATTCTTTCCTAGATCCCTCTCATGAGCCCGTGAACTTAGGCATAAGTTTACTACCACTGCTTGATACGAACCTACGCGGTCACACATAGAGTTGTCTTATTTCGGACTTGAATATATAAAATCAATGTACATGTGATATACCCATTGTTCTAAAAGTCGGTCTAGGCGGCGACCAAACGCCCTGGTTTAGCGTAGTCGTTTTTGTCTAGGCGGAATTCCGCCTAGGCGCCGAATAATTCCGCCTAGGCCCGCCCAGCCCACTTAATTTTTTTTTTTTTTTAAGTCATGCACCCTTCTCTTTTTCTTCTTTCTATTTTGTGTAACTTTATTTTGTAGTTTATTTGGATTTGTGTTAAATTCTATGTCGCGCGGATACTCCGAAAAATCAAAATCTACCCGTATCCGATACGCGTATCGTATCCTAAATCATATGTTAAATTGTCGTATCGCCGTATCCGATACGCGTAACGATATCACCGTATCGGCGTATCCGAGCAACAACACTGTTATTGTTATGTTGTAGATTTCATGTTATAATTTGTTTGGACGTTGTCTTAAATAAAATTCATATACGTTATTTTTAGTATAAAAAGTTGTAGCACAAATTATAATATATAAAAATTAAAAAATATGACAAAAACTATGTAAAATTACAAATTCGCCTAGATCCGATTAATCCCTCTAGGCGCTAGACGGTGCCCGTCCGCCCGACTAGCGCCTAGCGATTTCTGTAACATTGGATATACATAGATTTTCTCTAAACAAATGTATATATGATATACATTGGTACAATCTTTAGTTAGGTCTGAAACTGAGTGGGAGACTGAAGGAAATACAGTTTTGGATCAACTAGAATAACGTACAAATAAGGATGATCAAATGGTTGAATTCACAATGAGATTGTGTAAATTCAGGAACCAGGAGATGGTTCGTTCGAACGAACTATTATGGTTCGTTCGATAGCACTATGGTTCGTTCTGATGAATAGTTATTCAGTTCAAACGAACATATGTAACACATTAACAGTGGCTGGTTCGTTCGAACGAACCGTAAGGTGCGTTCGAACAAACTATGTTTCGAATTCTGTGTTGACAGTTTTATCTCCAATTAATTGTCCTGTAATTAATGGTATGATCTGAGATTAATGATATTTAATCTCAGATCTGGTAGAGAGAAAAATGGATCAATTCATCTTCTTCTTCAAGAAAAGAGAAAACCATTAGAGAGAAATAGTGAGAATTCAGAGAAGAGTTCTCGAATTCATATTCAAGCAAGTCTACACGTGAATATACTAGGAGGATTCACGTGTAACCGGAAGACAATAACTCGAGGTGGATACGGGTAGAGAGATCTCAATTGAGATCTTTCATTGTGATCCAAGGAAAGCAAGAACGAGCAAGGTCGAATCTCAACCGGAGGAATTCCGGTTGTATACGACAAATCGGAGCTTCGAATTTGGTGTCGAATCACGCGGGCGTGGGACGTGCGTGTCGTCGGAATCGAAGCAAGGACAGCAGTAACTACACAAGAATCAACCCGTCTCCGTGATCAATTTCATGTGGTATGATTCTCTATGAATTAAGAGTTAATTTGATAGGATTAGTTGCATTTCATGATTTGTATTCTTGAGCCGACGGCGTGGTCCTCGGGATCGGGTCGGACCGGGCTTCACAGTCCGCTGCGCGGGGCTCGGTAGTGACGCCGATACCCAACATCAGATCCCTATACACCTTGAGGGAGGTACTGGGAATAGAGGCCGCGTCTTTTGATCGCGCTTCGTTTGTAATTTTTGTGAAATACTTACAAATTTATCATATTTATCACTTTCCAAAAAAACAAAATCATTTTATTTTTTCGCTAATACATCGGTTCATGATTTCATAGGGGGGGCCGGGCCTCCCGCTCGCGCCCCCCTAGATCCGCAACTGTTAGTAATCTCTGCCACTTTTGTCGAAGCAAAGGTTTTGGCACCATGAAAGACTGGATAATTCCGTAGTCGGGCAATAAAGAACTAACAAGGTACGATTGTGGGAATCTTAATGAATTATGCTCAAATGTAGCCAAATTAGCTTGATAAACCTCTGATTAGAGCTTTAATCATTTGAAAAGATTTTATTGCACATCTCCACTGAAAGGATTGGTATTTTTTTTTTTACATCATTTTTTTCATCTTTTTATTATTAATAAGGATTGGTAATTATTTAAATTTTACATTTATTATTATTATTAATATAATTAATTTAATTTTCAGTATGAATCTTTGTATTTTTTATCACATCATCAGACGTCTCAACTTTCTTTCTGTTAATTAACCAATGGTTTTGTGTTCTGGTAAGTGGGATGGTCATATTTGCTCTTTGATTTGACTGCCATGCTTGATGCTTGTCTGATGTATTGTCTCTAACTACTATTATGGTGGGATGATGGTTTCGCTCAACTACTCATCGTTGGGATATAATGCTGTTTAATTTTTAGAATATGACTTTATGATGGTTTCATTCAACTACTCATCGTTGGGATGTATTGTCTCTAACTACTAACTACTATTATGTAATATTATAAACACAACATTATATAGTAGTATTATTTTTAGAATTTTAATTTTAAAAGTTTATCAAATATATTCGTGTTTTTATTTTTTTAATTTGACATCCATATTAATATAGTTCATACAAATCATATTAGTTCAAATAATTATATTATAAAATAATATTATCGATATTATCATATTTATATATATTATGTATTACAATGATAGATATAATTAACATCCTCGTTGCGTAACGCGAGTATTTTCCTAGTCTACATAATATTTCTATTTAGATTGTTATTGGGCTTGCGACTTGCGTTTGGGTGTATACACCAGGTTCGTTCAAAAAATAAGAGTGGTGCCATTTTGTGGTCATTTGAATGAATTTTTATAATTGGATCTTGTGTGAATGCTTTAATTTTATATATTCGATTTTGTGTGAAAATTACATGGGTACAAAAAAAATCTTAAATTTTTTTTTTGTAGAAATTTAATCAAATAACTTATATTAGTTAGGTGTGTAACGTGTTAATTAGGATATAGAGGATGTGGTACTGAAATAAAAAATAAAATAAAAAAACGAGTAAATAGAGAAGGGTCGGTGGTCCTCCATCCATTGATGTCAATAAGACTCGAACTCACAATCTCTCACAACATATATTTTCTTGTGTCTCACACCCAATCAGTGAAATATGAAATATGAGGACAAAATATAATCAAGTATAATTTATCAAGTTGTACAAATTTATCATATTTAATTCAATTCATGTTATTGGTCTATAAATAATCTACATAATATTTATATTTGGATTGTGCTTGAATTGGGTGGTGTATACACCAGGTTCATGCAAAAAATAAGAAGTGATGCCATTTTTTATTCATCATATTTGGATCTTATCTGAATGTTTTAATTTTGTTTACTCGATTTTGTGTGAAAGTTACTATTAATATGGGTACAAAAAATTTTAAAAATACCTACCTATCAACGAAAGAAAGAACACGTACATGATTATTAATAATAATATAAGAATTAAATTAGACGAATATAACCGAATATACTAATATATACGATTCTAGGCTATAAGTCACGATTAAAACGAAAATAGAAAAAACAATAAACCAAATATAAAATACAACTGATCAGGTCAGTTTAACTAATTCTAATATAATGTTGCAGGATCTGCAGGAAACCAACAACAGAAATTCGCACGAAGTCACGGCGCAGAAAATTACAGGATCCAACAGTAACTCGAATGGTTTTCTTAGAATAGAGACAACGCGGGGATTGTTGGATTTTTACGTAACGAGAAAATATCAAAACTAATCTCTATTACCCAAAATATCAATATTACAAAACAACATACACATTTTCGTTTTTTTCTTTAAATATTTTTCGCTCACCAACTTGGTCTATTTCAATGTGATTTCTCTCTTTCTTGTTATTATCTATGATATTTCACTTTTTCTATTTATTGATATCTCGTAGGGATGTAAATGGGTCTGGTTCGGATCGGATATAGATTCACCCATACATTTACACATCTTCATAGGGTAATATGCATACTCGACCCGCCAACTAAACGGGTAATTTTACTCGTCTCGTTTATTCCCCGCGGGTTTTCGGATTATCCAAGAAAATTTTTATCCATACCTAATTATATACAAAAATATTAAAATATACTAACGAAAAATATATTTTTTCAAATTAAAATATCACCACATAACATAATAATATCATAAAATACACAACAAATATTTTTAAGTAGAAATTATTTATGAAACTAAAATTTGAAATAGCAATAAAAAAATATATATATAAATCTAGGAATTTATTTATTTTAGTTTTATTTACTAAACAAATAGAAAAAATAAAAATAAATTGTATAATAAAAAAACAGTAGAAAAAATAGATTAAAACCATTTAACAAACAGCAAAAATAGTAAAAAATATATTAAAATATTAATATAACTATGGTATTAAGGACCGGGTATACTCACTGGTCGGGTACGACCTCACACATACCCTACCTGTATTCGTGTCATATATTTTTTAATCGGGTAATATCCGACCCGCGGGCAAGCTTAATCGGATATTACCCGACCCGCCCAGGTCGGATATCCGTTCGGCATGGGTATTATCCAATCCATTGACATCCCTAATATTTCATACTCTTTTCTATTTTTATCTAGTGGTTTCATTCTTTTACTTTGATCATGTAACTTAATATGAAATGATAAACAATTGAATATATTTAGTCTAATCTGAACGTAACAAATAATAATTGTCCGCATTATTAATCTAAGATAATGTGTTATTCTAAAAATGTTCAATGTATGTTGTAAAATAATAGACACATAAATATATACGAAGAAAATATGACTAAACAATCAATGATGTTAAGCAATATCTTAAATTTTGTCAAATATCAAAATTTAATTGTTGAAATAAATGTGACGAAGTGATACAATTTTATAATTTCAAATAAGATTGTGGATAAATTAAACAACTCAAATGATTTGTGATTTCGTTTGACAATGACATTATAATAGCTGAATTCAAAATATTCATGTACTCCTTCCATTTTGACTTAATATTTGGAACACAGCTAAAGGAGGCTAGATTAACGAACATGATAGGATGAAATGTTGTTCAAAAAATTCAATATTTACTGGCAGATTAATTTTCAAAACAAAAAAATACATACCTTGGCCCCTCCTATTAAATCGACAATGCGAGACCACACAACAGGCCACGTTTTCCTTTCACAAACCAGATCGCACGGGAAAAAGATAACGAGACACTAGGTGCGCAATTTCATGTGTACCCCTCAATTATTCCTCGAGTTTCAAGGGGAAGATTGATTTGCTGATTTTCTGCTAAATAATCAGGTATTTTCGAATTTTCTATTGAAAAAATCTTTGCTCAAGATTTGCTGCAAAATATTTTCGATTTTGACTGGCTGCAGTGAAGATCTATGCTAAATAATCAGGTATTTTTAACCCCTCAATTATTTTCGATTTCGATTTTGACTGACTGGCTGTTAAATAATCTGGTATTTTTTTATTTACTGGCTGAAAAATCAGGGTTAAAAATATATTCGATTTTGACTGGCTGCACCGAAGATTTGCTGCTGAAAACAGATATTTTTTAGTTCTTTCAGTTTCTTTTTGAGGGAAATAGCTAAATCTAAAGTTTGAAATAGGTATTTGCTACTGAAAACGTTGGACACCTCCCAAAATTTCAATTTTTGTTCTTTTAAACTGAAGTATAAAGCCAAGATTTTAATCTAAAGTTTCTGAGATCGAATCTGAACTAAAATGCGAGCTCAAAAAGGTTTCATCTACCTGGTTTTACTCGGTTCATTTTCAAAATCAAATTGCCAGTTACGGCTAATTTCGATTGGTATTGTGCCCATTTCGACGTGAAATTTTTTTCTTTTCTGATTTTTCGTTTTCGTTTTTCAGATTTTACTATGAAAACTCCTTTCTCAAATGATATGTTTGTTCTGACTTATATCCTTGACATGTATGCAAAATACTCGCTGCTGGAGGACGAATGTGAAGTGTTCGATTTTATGGCTGTGAGAAACATTGTTTCTTGGTCACTCAAGTTTGCAACCCTCGAGCGACTCGGTCGAGTCGAATTCATGGTCACTCGAGTTAGTTGTATTCAAGTACAATAAAGAGTAAATATTTCTCACTTAATTCGATTTATTTCTGAATTTCTCATAATTTTGCTAAAATTTGATTTTTTTATTTATTTATAATTTGGTGCATATAATAACCTGCTTTAATGGCAATGCCAGTTTAGAGTTTCAGTTTCTATTGTTCTTTGTGGTATAAATCATATTTTACTAAATTTTCTTTAATATTTCGTATTGAGAATTAAAAACTCATAAATCGATTAAATTTCCCTTGGAAGCAGTTGCGGGACTGCCAGACCCACAATACGAGAGTGCACTGGGATCCAACTTATGAACTTGTGGGTCAATTTCCTTTTAGGTATTTTTATGAGAAATTTTCGTATATGACCCTTTAAAAACTTATATGTATTTTTTTTGGATATTTTGGTTTGTTGAATAGCATGATGGGACGAGGAGTGTTTTGAAGAGAATCTTGCTTCTTGTGCTGGCAAATTGTGAAAATTATAGTCATGTAAATTAGTTTGATTAATATCTTTTTTGAAAAAGAAGATAACAAATAATACTGAGAAAACTTCTCCGTTACATTATATTTGTGCTAAACATTAATTATAAATGTCTTTGATAAGAAACTAAATTTCTATTTTGTCTTTTTTTTTATTATCAAGAAAAAATAACAAATTATGACGAAAATAAAGTAAGAAAAGTCGCATGAATAACTAAATCAGAAAATCCGCTGCGAAGCGCGGGTTATTTTTCTAGTTAATTTTAAAAGTAAAATACCTAGAAGTTAAGAAATCACATCTAACAATTTTAAGAAAATTTTATTTTCACTTTCTAACTTATTCGATATTCCTATTGGTCCATTTAAAAAGACAGAGAATGGCAGTGAAATCTAAATGCTTACGTTAATAGGGGAATTTTACTTTGCCCCAAGATTTCAACACAACACCCTCTATATCCTAACTAACTCATAATTAACAATTTATTAATACTAATTATAAACATTATTAAGTCGTTGGGACGTTAATTATGGGTATCCGTTAATTATATACCACGCATTAATTAATTAGGTGGCATGTATTAATTACCGTGTTACAGTGTGTTAATTAGGATATTGAGGGTGTTGTGTTCAAATCTGGGGCACAGTAAATGGCCTCTATTAATATTATCAGTGAATCTGACCAAGTAGTAATATTACGAGAAATAAACTTCAAAATTTGAATATAATGGCTGTAAATTTATTATTTCACATAATTATTTTAGGGGTATTTTTTTTTAAAAAATCCTTATATTTTTGGATATTTAAAAGGCCCTTTATATTACGTATACTCCAAAAAACCTCTTCAAACCAAAATTTTATTTTCAAATACCTCTCTCATAGAATGGTGTATATTTTTTGGACCAAAATACTTTTCTATTTTCATATGTAATAATTAAAAGAATATTTTTTTTTATATTTTTTATTAATTAAAAAAATATTTAGCATATAATAATTTAAAATAATAATAATAATATGTTATGCTTATACAATTCTAATATTTCATTTCGTATATATTGGCAGAAAAAATATCTTTTCAACAACTAGTTTTTTTTTAACATAATTATACATTAACATAATAACTAATATAATAACTAATGATAAATTAATATATAATTATCATAAACAGTTATATTAAAAATAAAATATCTTCAAAATATTCAAAAAAAAACATAAAAAGAACGCAAATAGAAAACTAGATGTTATACATATATTGTTGTTTATTTTATTATTATTTTTGTTTTTCATGAAAAAATATATAATAAATGAAATACTTAAATTTATAAATATAACAAATCATACTAATTATTATTATTAAGTTATTATATGTTCAAAACTATTTACGATTTTTTTTTAAATTAACAAAAAAATACAAAAAATGCTTTTTTTTTAATTATTAAATATGAAAACAAAAAACATTTTAATCCAAAAAATATTTAACATCATTCAAAGTTAGTTTTAATCCTATACAAGATACTTGAAAATAAAATTTTGTTTTGAGGATAATTTTTTTAGTATCCAGAATGTGAGTTTTTATTTTTTTTGCATTAACCAAAAAGTGAGGGTAACTCTTAAGAATTTGCCATTAATTTCTATATCTATGTGCCTAAGGAAACATGTAAATTTGTATCACGAATATGAAAATATGAAAATATGTAAATTTGTAAATTTGTATCATGTAAATGTGCCTAAGGAAACATGTAAATTTGTATCACGAATATGAAAATATGAAAATATGAAAATGAATATGTATGTTTCATCTACAAAACAGGCTGGTTCATTTAATGAGCATGAGTACAGTTTTCCATTAACTTCTTGCCACAAAAGTTAGTTGGGCAAATGCGAGTACAGTGGTGATATTTTAGATCCGCTGCCTTATCGGCCTTTTAGTCTCTGGTTTGGTCTCTGTCACCGTGTCATTATCCACAAGGGGTTTTGATATGGCGCCCCCACAACCTATGTTACGCGGCTACTTCAAAACCAAGCCGTATCGAATCGGATGTCGTATCTGATATCGATATTCGTCGGATACGTATCGGATACTCCGAATATTTTATTTCAAAATAATAACAAATATTTCTCGGATACTTCCGGATACTTGTTGGATATTTCTAACGTATATATAAATATATTTGAAAAATAAAATCAAAATAAATGAATAATACATATAAGTATATAATTAAATATAATAAACTTTTACTCATATGAAGTTATTTCTGCAAAAATAAAATTTTAGCACATATTATGTCAAATATATAATATATAAAATATAAAATATATAAATTGTAATTAATAAATTAATAAAAAATTATATATAATAAACGTATCTTATCCTATATTTTTTGAAAATTATCGTATCGCCGTATTTGTATCGTGTTGGATACGATATCCGTATCCGTATTCGTGTAACATAGCTCACAACCCTTGATGTGTAGAGTTTCGATGCGTCATTCGGGACTGTTTTAAGAGGTTGATTGAATTGATTTAACTCTCGAATCAATGTTTAATTTAATTGATTCAATTAAAAAAATTAATCAATCTAATTAAATATTCTCGATTGACGTATTAATAATACTTTAATGATTACGGAGACTTCATACATTTTCTCAATCCAACATACACTCATTTATATCACACTGTAATTTATATTGGCCCCTCATGTTCCCTATTTTTAATTAATTACACTTTAACGCTTCTTCACAAAATTGACTTCGGCTTATTGACGACATGTGCATGCATGTTACTTGTCAATTATCATCGCAATATAATATAATTCACGGTCACTTGCCAATAATAACAACGTAGAAAAAAAAAATCATAAAAAAAAATTCTTATAATTTTGAGAAGTTTTTCTTCTTCCACCATTAGTTACAACCTAAGCACTGTCTATTCATTTTATATATTTTTTTTGTAAGTCCATCGTATTTTGTATGTGTTTATTGTACATATTTTAGGGCCGACTAACGCATGCCGGTCCGACAAGAGACATGTCACGTGGCAGTTTTTTTTTATTTTACAAAAAATAATATTTATTTTATTTTAGGCGCCTAAACACAAGCTGACAAAAATTATATATTTTTTTATACAAACGTTTTCTCGTGTAAAAAGTATAGAAAAATGTTTTTAAAATCATTATTTGACATATTATTTGATTGTCATAAACAAAAATAGTCAAATCATAAATTAAATGTCAAATTATGAATTAAAATTTATAAATCATGCTACATCACCAACCTTTGTGCGGGAAGAGTTGTATGAAATATACATAACTACCTCAAAAATGTATACGATGTGTCTCAAAATTTATATTATACATGTAAAAAAAATTAACATTTGTATTGTGCTTCAAAAATGTATATAATACATCTAAGAATATATGATACGTTTAAAAATGAATATAATAACATATCAAAATGTATAGCAAATAAATGTATGTCATACATGTAAAAATCAATAACATGTATTGTACTTAGGGATGTCAATGGGTCCGGTAAAAATCCGAACCCGCGGGTACCCGATCCGACCGGGGCGGATAATATCCGAAAAAATACCCGTGGGTCGGATAATACCCGAAAAAAATACCCGCTCCGGATTCGAATTCGGGTACGGTAGTAAATTTTTGCCCGCGGGTATACCCGTTATCCGAATCTGAACCCGAACCCGAACCCGAAAAATCGCCGAAAAATACCCGAAAATAGTCAGTAATATGAAAATTTTGGATGTTTTATGGATTAATTATTTGTAATATTTGGATATTTAATGTATTTGTACAAGTTGTTTGTTTTATGTATTTAAAATTATTGGTAATTTTACGTATTTGTATAATAATTTTTAATTTTTAATTTTTTTTAATTTTTTATTAATAATTTTGGAGTAACGGATTCGGGTTCGGGTATGCCCGTTACCCTCGGGTTCGGGTATGATTTTTTATCCTCGGGTATTTTGGTTCGGGTTCGGATAATACCCGAAAATTCGAGTTCGGGTATGGGGGAGGCTTACCGCACCCGCATCGCCCCGCCCCGCCCCATCGCCATCCCTAATTGTACTTCAAAAATTATTCATATATCTAAAAGTTATATAATACATCTAAAAATTTACAACAGATAAATGTATATGATACATGTACAAATATATAGCATGTTTTATACATAAAATAAATATGTCATATATCTAAAAGATATATGAAGTGTATAACACATAAATCTATATCATAGATGTAAAAAGGTATAACATACTCTAATAGATACGTATAAAAACGTATAACACTAGCCGGACGTGCGCGAAAAATTCCCCGCATCCCTTTTTGGATTCTGTTTTTTAATATGTAAAATTTTCTTGCGCGAATGTTGAATTTATTAAATTTTCATTCTCCTTTTATGTATTTTTTTAATAGTTTCATGATATTTATTTTTTTAATATTTGCATCGTGCTATTTTAACATTTTTGTTCATCTCATTATTATTTTATGTTAGTTTTTCAGAAGAAAAAATATATAAAAGTCAAATATATATAATGTATTAAATTTTAAAATTATAGAAAATAATATAACATATAATATTTTTTTTTAAATTATTATATGCTCAATTTTTAGTAGAAGTTCTTTAAAATGAATACAAAAAAAATTCATAACTACATATGTAAAGGGAAAAATTCACTGTTTACACACGAAAAAAAAAATTACGAAAATACACACGTTTCCAAAATAATTCCAGAAATACACAATGGCGGAGTTCCAAATTAAAAAATGGCGGAGTTTGTAACTCCGCCATTTTTTACTTCGTTAATTTGCACATAAGCCAGGTAATTGTGTTTAGATTATTTGGCGGAATTTGTAATTCCGCCAAATTTTGTTTTTCAATTAAAAATTGATATTTGCTCCCAAATTATACCATAACATGATTTATGTTCTAAATTAGTATATTTAATTAAAATAATAACTAGTACATGTTGGCTGTTAACTTAATACGTAATTAATAATTATTCGAATTCATAAATTGGAATAAATTTTACTGAATATTTAATTATATTTCTTAATTATCAACATAATTGAACGTAATAACTATATAATGGATAATTCGGCGGGTACATTTTGGAGTAGAATAATTTTTTTTTTAATATCCGACACACCACGTGACAACGTTTGAAAAAAATATATAAAAAATTTATTCTACTCCAAAATGTACCCGCCGAATTATCCATTATTTAGTTATCACGTTCAATTATGTTGATAATTAAGATATATAATTAAATATTCAGTAAAATTTATTCAAATTTAAGTATTCGAATAATTATTAATTACGTATTAAGTTAACAACTAACATATATTGGTTATTATTTTAATTAAATATACTAATTTTGAACATAGATAATGTTGTGGTAAAATTCAAAAACAAATACCAAATTTTATCATAATATGATCTATGTTCAAAATTAGTATATTTAATTAAAATAATAACCAATATATGTTAGTTGTTAACTTAATACGTAATTAATAATTATTCGAATACTTAAATTTGACTAAATTTTACTGAATATTTAATTATATATCTTAATTATCAACATAATTGAACGTGATAAATAAATAATGGATAATTCGGCAGGTACATTTTGGAGTAGAATAAATTTTTTATATATTTTTTTCAAACGTTGTCACGTGGTGGTGTGTCGGATATTAAAAAAATATTATTCTACTCCAAAATGTACCCGCCAAAATTATCCATTATATAGTTATTACGTTCAATTATGTTGATAATTAAGAAATATAATTAAATATTCAGTAAAATTTATTCAAATTTATGAATTCGAATAATTATTAGTTACGTATTAAGTTAACAGCCAACATGTACTAGTTATTATTTTAATTAAATATACTAATTTAGAACATAAATCATGTTATGGTAAAATTTGGGAGCAAATATCAATTTTTAATTGAAAAATAAAATTTGGCGGAATTACAAATTCTGCCAAATAATATAACATAGTTATCAGAATTAAGTCCAAATTAACGAAGTAAAAAATGGCGGAGTTACAAACTCCGCCATTTTTTAATTTGGACAAACTCCGCCATTGTGTATTTTTGGAATTATTTTAGAAACGTGTGTATTTTCGTAATTTTTTTTTTTTTCGTGTGTAAACAGTGAATTTTTCCTATGTAAATAGAAGGGTATTTTGGTAAAAAAAAATTAACATAATTCATGGTTAGTTTTAATCTCTTTAGGGGTATTTGAAAATAAAAATTTGATAGAGGAATTTTTTTTGAAGTTTCCAAAAAGATTGGGATTTTTTTACAATATCCAAAAAAATTTGGATCATTTTTTTTATTTTCAAAAAATAATGTATAGAAGGAGGAGAGAACATTATGTATGTAGACATGTTCGTTATGTATTAATTATTGTTATTGTTTCAATTTTTTTGGTGCACAAAAATCATGTCTATTTAAATTTAAATACATAAAATATTATCTTTTATTTGGAGCATTAGAATTTTTAATTCAAGGATCTAGATTATACCAAGTGGCGTCATGTGGAGCAAGAAAATGTGTTTAAGATTATCATAAAGTATAAATATACGTCTAAAAAAAATAAAAAAATCAGATATATTTGGTATAGAAAAATAAAATATCACGTGGCACGCCAGATGAATTCTGACGGACCAACGTGCAATCCCTGACGTGTAGAATCATTTCTCATATTTTTATGTGTACATTATAAAAAATTTAGTGAACATCCGGAATGTTTATTATATATATTTCAGTGAAATATTGGTACCAAAATATTATTCTTAATTAAGTTAAATTATTGGTACTTAATTAAGTTAAATTATCAATCTATCATTATAATTTATAGCTGATTTTTTTTCACATATAATAAATATATTCCAATATACTAATAATCATAATTTAATTTCAAAGATAAAATAATAACCACCGCAATCAAATTTTAAGTCCTAATAAATATTAAATACAATTTGGCATTGCACAAAATTTAAAACCTCGGTAATAAGTAATTAAGGCCAATTAACATGTAAATTAAGAAATAAAAACAAAATTGAAGAAAAGCCAATAAATCACGACTTGTGATATTTTGTGTTATGCATTCAATTAATATGCATTCTGAGATTATTGGCACCATATAAAAATGCATTAGGTTCTCTTAAAAAAACAATGAGCAATTACAGTGCCAATTCAAGAAAAAATGTTGTGTTGAATTCTAAACCCTAAATTCTGAGAAGTTCAACAAATACAGTGAGAGTGAGAGTGAGTGAGTGAGTGAGCTGTGAGTGAGAGATCTGATTTTTATTTTGGTTTTAAATTTTGTGTCGGGTCGGATATAAATAAAAATCAGTAAAAAAAAAAAAATTTAAATATGATTAATCGAGAAAACAAGTCAAAATTGGTCATTTTTCTAATGACGAAAAACAATCGAATCGTTAAATCACCGATTAATTGCTAACCAACCAGAATATTCGATACTAACCACAATGAAGACATAATATTACTCTCGTTTCCCATTTAGGTCTAAATCTCGCTAGATCTAGTTGGATCTTGCAACCCATTCGAGAGAAAAAATGATATTAATGGCGAAGTTTTCACTGTTTCACCTTTCTAGAGATTTTGTCGTTTTGGTCGTAAATACTTTCTAGTTATGAGTTAGGTTATTATTTATATAAACTTCCTCTCCCTCTCTCTCTCTCTCTCACACACACAAACACACAGAGACGCACTCACTCACTCACACTCACACAGTACAAATGGAACAAGTTTTAGCAACTCTTACAATCCTACTTCTCCTCTACTCTCTCTACCTCGTTTGGAAACTCTACTCACTCAAAATGTGCACAAAATGCTACTTGATAGACTATGTTTGCTTCAAGCCATCATCGGACCGTCAAATCAACACCATATCTAGCGGCGCGCTCATAGAGCGCAACAAATCCCTCCGTTTACCCGATTTTAAATTCTTACTAAAGATGATCATCAAATCGGGCATAGGTGAAGAAACCTACAGCCCGAGAAACATCCTCGAAGGCCGCGAAGAATCGCCAACATTAGACGATGCAATGCTTGAAATGGACGAATTTTTTAATGTATCAGTTGGTGATTTATTCGCAAAAACCAAGATCTCACCATCTGATGTAGATGTGTTGGTGGTCACCGTCTCGGGCTTCGCTCCCTCCCCGTCCCTCGCATCGAGAATCGTAAGCAGATACAAAATGAGGGAGGACATAAAAACGTACAGCCTATCAGGTATGGGCTGCAGTGCGAGTGTGATCGCCGTCGACATGGTCAAAAACCTTTTCAAATCGAGGAAGCAAACTCTAGCAATGATTGTGAGCTCCGAATCGATCGTCCCTAATTGGTATTGCGGTAACCAACAATCGATGATGCTTAGCAATATCCTTTTTCGATCTGGCGGTTCAGTCATGTTACTAACAAATGACCCGGCGAGGAAGGATCGAGCCAAGATGACCTTAAAGTGCCTTATTCGGACCAACATTGGGCCTCGCGACGATGCATACAACTGTGTGATGCAGAAAGAGGACGATGAAGGATATATCGGGTTCTACTTAGGCAAGGACCTTCCTAAAGTAGCAACCCGTGCCTTCACCGAAAACTTGAAGCATCTTGCGCTCAAAATCCTACCTTACAGCGAACTCATGCTTTACGTGTTCCGAATGGTTAAGCACAGGATGAACAAATCGAAAAACAAAACAAATGCGATAAAACCGAAAATAAATTTCAAGACGGGCGTTGATCATTTTTGTTTGCATGCCGGAGGGACCGCCGTGATCGATTCGGTTGGAACCGGGTTAGGGTTGAGTAATCACGACATCGAACCAGCCAAGATGACGTTATACCGGTGGGGAAATACATCGGCGAGTAGTCTATGGTACGTTTTGGGGTACATGGAGGGCAAAAAAAGGCTGAAAAAGGGCGAAACGGTATTAATGATAAGTTTCGGTGCCGGTTTCGAATGTAATAGTTGTTTGTGGGAAGTAAACAGAGATTTGGGAGATTGTGATGTTTGGGAGGATTGTATCAAAGATTACCCCCCTCAAAACCAAGTTAATCCTTACACTGAGAAATTTGGATGGGTCAATGATGAAACTGAAGAGACTCTTTCTACCAGTATGGACGCATTCAAGAAAGTTTGGCTGTGACATTCAAATTTGTTACTTGAATTATTTTCTCATTCTTATTCTTATTCATACCACATTGTGTGAGTAATAATTTGATGATTAATTGTTGTTATTTTATATGTATTTGGTAATTGTGAAGGATTGAGTGTTTACATTTCAAAATGTTGAACTAATTATTGGCTGTTTGGATAATTGTACTAGAAGTTGCATTAGAAATTGAATCTTCAGTATTTAAAACCTCTACAGATGCAAATTCAATTTTTCAATGTTTAGATAGAAAGATATGTAATAATTCCTACAGTTGTACTTGTAATTCTCTTGTTTCGGTCAACGTAATTAATTAGGACGTACATTATGTAGGTTACTTGTTCAATTATTAAAAACAACTTCATTGAAATGAATTTTATTTATATTAATTATAATTATAATTATTACGAGTTCAAGTGGGAGTTCAAGTGGGGCTCAGATCCATACAACTTAACTTTTCTGCATATGAATAAAAAAAATGTTAATTCTTCGTATCTACTTCTACTGAGCTCATTTAATATTTTTTTATTATTTTGAAAATATCTGTAAATACTTATATAATATATTTTTTTATAATAAATAAAGAAAACTCGTATGTCCCTCATTTATTGATGTCAATGAAGATTTAATTCACAATCTCTCACCACATATATAATTTGTGTGTCTCACGTTCCACCAAGATAAGATTTCATTTTGCAAAAAGAACAAATGATATATGATATTCTATTTTGCTCGATTATAATTAAACATATAGTAAGATCCACAGGAATATCCAGGAACTCCACTACAATAAGAAAATTAAATTAAATTCTATCAATTATTATCCAACACCGGAGTTTTGATTCTTTGGCCGGGCCAAATATTCAACTTACGCATACCACTCAAAATTAAATTATTTCTATGGCTAACAGACAATAAGAAAAATTAAAAAAAAGAGGTTGGACACATGAAACGCATCGTGTCCTTTGCATCGAAACGCTCGAACCACTTCGCATTTAACAAGCCAGTGCACAAACACACTTCGATGTCTTCAACTATGTGGCCTACCGTGAGCACCAATTAGAGATGTCAATGGGTCGGGTAAATCCGAATCCGCGGATACCCGACCCGAACGGGACGGATAATATCCGAAAAAAATACCCGCGGGTCGGGTAATACCCGAAATATACCCGCTCCGGGTTCGGGTCGGGAATAAATTTTTACCCGCGGGATATACCTTTTATCCGAAAAATACCCGACCCGGAAAATATCCGAAAATATTTAATAATATGAATATTTTGGATGTTTTATGGATTAATTATTTGTAATATTTGGATTTTTAATGCATTTGTACATGTTGCTTGATTTATGTATTTTAAATTGTTGGTAATTTTGCGTATTTGTATAATACTTTTTTAAAAAAATTATTGGTGATCTTCGGGTAACGGATTTAGATATACCCGTTATCCGCAGGTTAGGGTATGGTTTTTTACCTACGGATACTTTTTATTCAGGTTCGAATAATACCCGAAAATTTATGCTCCGGTATGGGGGAGGCTTACCCGAACCCGCCCCACCCCGTTGACATCCCGAGCACCAACAGAAGGTTTCTCCCAAATGTGGCAACAACCGAATATTTCAACGTAAACCATAATGCCATCACTACTACACTACGGGATTATGAATCTTCTATATTCATGGAATGCGGGCAAAATTATAGGATTAAATTATTGGCCATATTTTACAATTTCCTTTGTAATTTATGTTTCCTTCGAAACTTTGTAATATCACTTCTTTTCTTCAATAAAATATAGAACCTAAAGAGCACGTTTCGTGCTGTTCGGGCTCTACTTCAAAAAAAGATTCCACGAGAAAATGAAAACCAAGCCCACTTGAAAGCAATTATACAACTGTATTATTTTCTTTTGACCCCTTTTATTCTACTTCAAATAACATAACGGACCCTAGCACCTTTTCACCTTTTATCTTTCGAGAAAATAAGTAGTTTTTACTGATGAATTAAAAAAAAATAACAATCTAACGCGTCATATATATTTTTTTCTTTTTTTACCGAATTTCTAAATCTTAGACCCGACTGGGACGCGCCTGGTAACGGTTCGCATGGTCACGAATTCTTCAGCCGCCGAGGGGTGAATACCAACCTGAAATCATAATAGCATTAAAATTAAATTAAATAGGATATTCAATATATACGAGAGCTAGAGAGCGAGCAAGACTTACAGTGCTGTCGAATTGCTTCTTAGTAGCTCCACATTTGAGTGCAACGGCAATACCCTGCATAATTTCAGGAGCATCGGGCCCGCACATCGACGCACCGAGAACCTTGTCCGTCGCGGAATCAACCACCAACTTCATTACCGTCTTTTCTTGTCGTCTAATTAAAGTAGTTCAAAAAAATTAAATATAAATACCAGAAAAAATAGATAATTCATTAATTTGAATTTACCCTGAAATGGTGTTCTTCATAGGAGTGAAAGAGGAAGTAAAAACGAGCACGTCACTTTTGGCCTGCTCCACTGCCTGTTGCTCGCTCAGTCCCACCACGGAGAGTGGAGGTATGCTGTTATAATATAACAAATTATATTTAATTGGAGAGAGAGAGAGAGAGAGAGAGAGAGAGAGAGAGAGAGAGAGAGAGAAAGAGAGAAATTTCAAATGGAATTACCAGAAAACTGCACAAGGTATGTCTTTGTAATCGGGTTTTGTCGGCTCTCCTCCAAAAACAGTTTTCTGCACATCAATTAATTAAAAAATGGAATTTTGCTTAAAAGCCCTTGAATAAAATAAGGCTTACGGAAAAGCAAGTGCCCTCCATCAAGGCGACAGGTGTGAGATTCATTCGGTTAGTAACGTCGCCAACAGCCCATATGCTCGGTATACTAGTACGAGAATACTCGTCCACCTAAATTCAATAATTTAATAAAAAGATACAACAAACATAGAAAATATTAAATAGTAAACCTTGATAGCCCCGGTTTTGTCTGTCTCTACGCCAACGGCTTCTAAGTTGAGCCTTTTCGTATTAGGACTCCTTCCTACATTCAACACAAAATTTTATAAATTAAAATGAAAAAATAAGCTTATAATAATCAAAATAAAATAGGCGCAATTTCACATATACCCTTCAATAAACTGAAATTTCATGAATACCCCTGCAAACGTCTCAAGATATCATGGATACCCCTTCAAAATCCTCCAAATATCATTATTACCCCTATAAAATTCTTAAAATATCACATATACCCCTATTATATCATTTAAAACCCATCAATGTATTTCTCGTTCGTAATGTGCCAATTACCTAACTTTTAGAATTATTTTTCTATGATAATGAATAATTTTTTCTCTAAAATAATATGTATAACCATACAAAATCAAATATTGTCAATTCTATCTCATAATTTCTTTCCAAATATCAATGTTGAAATCAGTACTATTCTTAAAATTTCAAGTAATTATTTTATTTTATATAAAGGTAAAACGAAAAAATATTTTGAACGGAAAATTAACAAATTATTAAATAAAAGTTTAATTTAGAGGTATCCATGATATTTGAAGGGTTTTCTAGCAGTATTTATGAAATTTCAAATTTCACGGTTTTGAAGGGTATACATGAAATTATGATGTTTTGCAGGGGTACACATGAAATTCTGCCAATAAAATACTACCTGTTGCAAATAAGACGACATCAGCAATGATTTCATCTCCTTTATCCGTCACAACTTTTACGCCCCCATCTGTCTTGCTCAACTAACAAACAATAATAAAGAAGAATTATTAAGGAAAATTGCTACGCGTCTCCTGAAAATCCCAAACTACCTCTGTCAAAGTAGCTCCAGGATGTAGATTGATTCCTCTTCCTTCGAGGTTTTTCGCCACGACTGTTCTCAGTTCATCATCGAAACCTCTAATTTCAATATATTTTTTAAATAAGTCAGTAAGTAGTTTGGCGAATGATTAATTTCATGCAATTTGTACCTTAAAGGGACTTCTTTTCTGTAAAATAAATCTACAGTAGCGCCCATGCCTCGCCAAATCGAAGCGAACTCAACTGCAATATATCTACAATTTTGCAATAAAAAATTAAATAAATAAAAAAGGGCACGAGAATGTGCGAAATAATATTCAAACAAGTTGTTGAATAAAAAAGTCGTACCCTCCACCAAGAATAACTGCATGTTTTGGAGTTTCTTCCAAACTTAACGCCTCGTCAGAAGTAATTGCCAATTCCTATCCAAAATAAATAAATTAACGTACCGATTAAACAAAAATATAAACACTTAAATCATTAATGCAAGGCATAATTTCTTATGATATTTCTAATTTTTCAGGGGTATATATGATATTTTTAAATTTTATAGGGGTATATATGAAATTGCCTGTTAATATAAAGTACAAACCTGGCCAGGCATTTGGACACGGTGGGCCCTGCTACCAGTAGCAATTAGAATGTGTTTTGCTGTGTACTTTTGACTCGATCCGTTGGGTTCAGTCAATTCAACCTCATGAGGTCCGATTACTTTTCCTTCTCCTTCGAGTATTGTCACTCCCGAATTCGTCAGAAGCCTTTTGTATACGCCATTTAGTCTATTTATTTCATTAGTCTGAAATTCGCAATAAAAATTCAATTATTAGTATCAATTTGTGCTGCAATTCTTAATTTCTTAAAGTGGCGTGTTATTGAACCAACCTTGTTTTCCAAAAGTTTTTTCCAATTAAAATTGACTTTCTCATCGAATTCCCAACCGAAGTTCCTCGCATCCTCGAATTCACCACGGAATGATGATCCATACACAAGAATCTTTTTAGGCACGCAACCTCGAATCACACACCTGCAAAATTTGAATTAAGATAAAAGTATAGTAATAGAAAAAAAAAAAAAGTGGACGTACGTGCCGCCTATTCCTCCAATGACCTCTGAACTGATTGGATGGAATGGAAGCTCGCAAATGGCAACCTGAATCAAAATTGCAGATTAATCTCAAAAATTACAAAAAGAAATGCACAAATCAGGCATGTTTGATGCGAGCAAGAATAAAACTCAGATCGCGAATATGTTCTTTCGTAATTTACTCTGAAATTAGCATCCTTCATAAACCCTAACCTTAGCACCAAGACCAGCTGAAGTTCTAGATGCACGGACGCCGCCACTTCCAGCTCCGATCACGAACAAATCGAAATCGTACTGTTGTTCTTCATCTTTCAGCATCTTCCTCGCCATGCTTAAAATTACGCAAACGATAGCTTCTGGTTGATTGAACTAATCGGAGAAATGGATCAAGGAAATCTTTAATTCTCGAATAGAGAGGCGCAAAAAGTATTTGTAGAAGGAAGACTACACACGTAGACTGAATTAGCATTCGCTCTAAGTACCGCCTTTGAAAGTCGTAAGAGAGACGAATAGCGTGACGTAATCTTTTCTCTGATCTTCTGTGGCCTATATTTGTCGGCACTACTGAATTTACATATTTAGCCTCTTAAAATTCAAAATAGGATAATCGAAGAGAAGAAACAAATATGTAATTGTAAGTTTTAAAAGGGTAAATATGTAAATCTTCTAAAATTATGTTTGATTTGATTGGGCTTAATTGGGCCAAAATAGGTCTGAGTATTAACTTGAACAAAAACGAGGAATAATAGTCGTTCCGAGTGAGGGAGGAGTGTGTTGCTTCGGAGCAATGGCGGGGAGATCGGGGGCTATCGTGGCGGCGGAGGTGATCAAAGAGGCGACGAGATTTTCATGGAAAGATAGTCTAGCGAAGTACAAGAATGAGTTGACTAAAGGAGTTTGGGGTTACTGGGAGCTCGGCGCGTGGAAGCCGCTAGCGATCTCCGGTCGTAAGCGAGCTCGCATTCGCAAAGAGGTTCTCCTCTCCGGCGAGTAATGTCTCCTCCTTTTTCCTCTATTTCTCCCCATCTTCTTTGAAAGTATTGGTTGTGAGGATAATTGGAGAACTACTGTTAAATGAATTCGTAAATCAGTATAATTGAATTGCAAGATAAGATAATAGGGAGATTAAGAATGTATTTGATATTTCGATTATCTCAATTGATCGATTCAAACCTTGAACTATACTCAAACCAATTAAAATTAACGTGTTCATGTAAATAAATAGAATTCCAGGGTTTGCATGTAATTTGTGTATTTCCTTTTGAAATTAGGGATTGGCCATATGATCCGCCAAAGGGACAAATGAGAGACCGAAGAAAAGGCCACAAATGTGATCGCATCTCTGCTGAAAAGTACTCTTTTACCCCCTTCTTATTATTAGTTCAAAGCTTTTTAGGGGCATATTGGTAAAAAAAAATTGGGTTTTACCCCCTTCTAATTTCAAAATTGTATTTTGTTGTAGACGTGCTCATACTGCAGAATTAATGAAGAAAATGCCTGCTATGCTTCTCGATTATAAGGTTCTTATTGTTTACTATTTTTTTGACCTATCTATTAGCTCGTTATTTAGATTTCATTTATATGATTTTGAATGCATATGATTAGCACTTTTTTTAAATGTTATGCAATTAATGACCATATTATAGAGGAAAATATTTACATATTTTATGGGTTTTAGATGGCCAAATATGTACATTATTTAATAATTTAATATGTTTCACAGAAACGTAGGTGGGAGAAAAAGATGAAAGAAGAGGAGAAGGCGAAGGAGGACGCATAAGGTTTTTCTCGTGCATTTGGTTCGGACCAATCTTTCTCAATAAAATTCTGAATATTAGATCCTTTTTAAAATTACATAATACATGTATGCATTATTTATACTTTTGCTCTTATTGTATTTTTTTTTCCGACTATATCATTTGTTTGATGAAGGTTTTTGTTCAAGATATAAGACTAAAATAAATGTAGGAGATTTGGGTATTTTCAGATCATAGAGACATTCTAAAAGAATTATTGCCAAATTCATGCATGTGGAGTATTTGTCTCAGTCGTTACAATTACACAATTATAACTTAAAAATGAAAATTTATAATAAAATATATTCTCTCAAAAAAAACCCATATATTTTTTTCTTCCTCCAAACCCGCCCTAACATTTTTATATTCCCTCCAAAAATTTCTATTTGTTTGTTATGTTTTAAAGATGATCATGATACCCCCATAATTTTATTTTATAAATCTCCATAATTTAGTAAATAATACATAAATATTAAAATGTCATATAAACAAATTGTTAAAAAAATACATAAGATATTAAAATTATAAGAAAATAATACATAGATATTAAAATATTATAATAAATAATACATATATATTAAAATATCATATTCAACAATTATTATTATTATTGTGAAAAATATTATTATATATTTTTCAACAATTATTATATCTTTTTGAAATTAAAATTAATAAATACTTTTGAAAAATATTATTATATGTTTTATGTATTTTTATATAAAACTGTTAGTATCTATATTAATTTCAAATCATGGGAATTTTTGAATTAAAATCTTCATTTTAATTTGTAATATGTCAATGGAATAAATCGAGGAAATAAATATTATTTTTGCAACAATTTTTGTTCAATTTTTTTTGTGCAAATATGTTGAAAATATTGAGAAATGATATTTTAATATCTATGTATTATTTGTTTTTTAACAATTATTTTATTTTTTGTATTTTTATATAATATATAATATTTATGTATTATTTATTAAATTATGAAGATTTATAAAATAAAATTATGGGGATATAATGGTTATTTTCAAAACATAAAGAAAATGTAAGAATTTTTTAGAGAATCTAAAAACGTTACGAGTTTTTTAGAGGGAGTAAAAGATATAGGGTTTTTTTGAGAGAATTTTAAAAAATACCCAATACATTTACTATTCAATAATGTTTACATCACGATACGATTCCGATACGGCACGATACGATTCCGATACGACACAATACGTTTCGGATACAACACGATACATTTCAGATAAGACGGGATACGGTTCCGATACGGCTGACCCATTGTTTTTTGTTTTTTGCCGAATATAATAATACCTAATACCTTTACTATTCAATAATGTTTTACATCACATATTTTTTTATTTTACCTATTCGTAAAATATCCGAATCAATATTACACTATCTTGATTTTTATAATAATTTAATAAAATTATTTAAATATATATATTTAATTATATTAAAATAATATTAAATAATATACTTATATAACGTATCGTATCCTAGAGTTTTTAAAATTTGCCGTACGTCGTATCCGTATCGTATCGGATACGATACTCGTACACATATCCGTGCAACATAGCGTCGAGATCTTGGGGGAGATATAGGAACCGTCAACGAATCGCAACATAGAGTTTTCATATACATTCTATTTATGTATTAAATGGGGGAGTTATATCATACATCATTTTAAAAAAATATTTTGACTATTTAGAAAAGTGTATCATAAATTTTATTTTTTACAGATAATTTTTTATTTAATAAACAATTCAAATTTCCTATTTAGCTTATCATTCATTTATAAAAACACTTAAAAAATTATCTTAAATAATCATTAATTAATAATTACTAAAAATATCTTTGAAACAAAAATACTATATCTACCGAAACAAACTACAAATTTAATGCCGATTGCACTCCTAAATAAATAATATTGTGGGGGCCCATATTGAATTATTTCCATTAATATTACTATTAATATTACTTCGGTAACAATTATCTGATTTACTTTGTACATGTGTCATTTCTGCTCTTAAAAAAGGGTGTATAGTAAAAAATAAAATAAAAAATGTACGATAAAACTGGCCTATTGAATAAATATTGACACAGTTCTTGCTTACTGTTTTCCCGGCCTGTCTTAATGCTTAGTGGCCAAGTCTTATCTTCTCCACTATTTAAAACCTCACTATCCTTTTTCTCCCAATTCCTTCAAAATCAATAGCAACCAACACTTCAATCAAATCAAGAATGAGCACAGATATCAATCAATTACCGGAGGACTGCATCTCGCACGTCATCTCCTTCACGAGCTCACGCGACGCCTGCGTCTCCTCCGCCGTGTCCTCCACTTTCCGATCGGCGGCGGATACAGATCCCGTCTGGGAACGTTTCCTTCCGTCCGATTGCTCCTCGATACTATCCAGAGCGGTTGAACCGGTGCGATATCCTTCCAAGAAGGCGCTTTTCTTTCGTCTTTGTGATGATCCAGTGCTAATTGACGGAGGCCAATTGGTAATTTCACTATTTGCTGTCATTATGGATTAATCTTTTTACTGTAATTACTTTGGGGCTATGAATTATAATTGTAATTTGGTGATTTGTAGAGTTTTGGATTGGATAAATCGAGTGGAGCAAAATGCTTCATGATTTCAGCAAGATCACTCAGTATTGTGTGGGGCGATGATGAAAGATACTGGAATTGGGTTCCCCTCTCTGAATCAAGGTTCGACACTCTTTTTTTTCTTCAAATCGAAGCTTCATTTTCATATTTAAAGCCAATTAAATACAATATTTTCTTCAGGTTCCCTGAGGGAGCAAAGCTTAAAGCCGTGTGTTGGTTGGAAATCCATGGAAACATAGAGACCAAAATTCTCTCTCCTGATACTGTATACACTGCTCATCTTATATTCAAACTATCAGAGGGCGCTCATGGCCTTCGTGCTCCCCCGCAAGAAGCTAGTATTACCATTGGTGGGCAAAGTGTGTCTCAACACTCACTTTGCGTGCAACATGATGATGATAGGGGCCGAAGATGGCTTAGGTACTTCTAACTTCTTTCTAAATATTTTGAAGTCGTGACCTTTTACTAAGACGATGTTTACAATAGGTGGCCTGGCTTTAGGGAAGAGACGGAAGAGATTGGGGCTGACGTAAAATTGCCGGTGGAGAGAGGAGACGGGTGGATGGAGATCGAGTTGGGAGAGTTTTATAACGAGAATGGAGAAGATGGAATGGTGGAGATCAGCTTTAAAGAGGTTAGAGGGGGGCATTGGAAGGAAGGGCTTATTCTTCAAGGAATTGAGATTAGGGCTAAGAGTTAGGAAGTGATGGTTTTGATTGTGAAAATATGGCAGAACTTTTTTGTAATTCGGTTGGAGTTTTTTTGTGTGTTATGTAAATACTGTTAATAGATGTTATTATTGTTGTAAATTTTTGCCTCAATTTTTTGTTCGCATAACTCGTCAAATTAACAATGGACCTGTCAGTTAGAAATAGAGCAAATTAAACTTTTTCTTTTTATAAGAAAATAGATGGGGCTCATAATCATAAAATTAAAATTTCAACAATGAAATTATAGATCTTCAGTACTATTAAACCTAGTTTTAAGAATGTAAATGACACTGTCAATCTTCATATAAATTAGTTTCTTCTTTCTCTGCAGGAAAAAGTATTGATTTTATTACCTTAATATAGTTGATTTGCGAAATAACCCTCAATTTTGTCATTTTTCTGATTAAGGAAATAAAAAGAATTCGATGAGGAAGAAAAGGAAGAAAGCAAGTCCATCTTTGACGCTTGATCAGATCCGACGCCAGTTATAAGCCCAAGAAGCACGGGTTTCGGGTCCAAAAATTTAGGGAGTTAAATTTTTTTTAAAAACATGAAATAACTTAAATTACAATAAAATTTTTAAAGATCATAAAATTTTTTGTGGTAGAGTGGTAAAACAATTATCTTTCTTGAGAAAGATCATGGATTCAAATCTAGTAAGCTATAATTTTGGATTTTTTTTTCGAAATAGAAAGAAATAATGAAAAAAAAATGATCTAAACGAGATTTGAATCTTGAATCTATTGAAAAAAATTAGAGCGTCAACCAATAAACCACAAAATCAAGTATGACTAAATACTTAACCTTCAAATAAATTAACGTTATACAAGATCCACTTTCAAACTAGGCTCCATGTACTTGAAAATCTGAGACCGAGTCTGCGCTTGATGGTCCCTGCCGACTAGCGAGCGTCGCACGATTTATGTAACATTGATATGAACAAGTAAAAAATAATATGTGTATTGACGTTCTCGTATATAACATAACCGATAAGTAGCGTGTTTTATATTATTTTTAGAAAGACGTATTGTAAACTTATTGTCGCATAATACATCTTTTCAAAAACAAAATTATAAATTTTCATCAAAACAAACAATTAATATTTAACTGCCTTAGGTAGGTAAAGATAAGAAATATTAACAACAATCTATGAACTTTTATGATTATTAATTAAGAAAAACATTATTTAACAAAATAATGATAATTAATTATTTATGAAAAAAGAGAAAAATTGATACTAGCATATTTTATAAGTTGAATTATTATATTTACATTGTGTAAACTAAGTCTAATTACTTACGAATCGCCCAATTAGTAATTTACTATGTCTACGTGTATTCGTTTAATTTGGCCCGATTGAAAAACGTTTAACAAACATATTTTAGATCCAATATTATTCGCTTAGCATCCATGACCAACTGCAATCAACATTACAAAAATAAAAAAATGTATATGAGTTGTAAATTCACTTCCTTTGTAGAATTTGATCATATTAATCATGCGCGACTCTCACGCGTGTTGTATGACTTCGTACAAGCGGCACCGACGTTGCAAAAATATAAAGATAAATATCCACGGCTTGTCATTGGTTCATAATGCTTAGTGGACAAGTCTTTATTAATGTCTCCGTTATTTAAACCTCACTACCCTTTTTCTTCCTCCCAAAACAAAAGAAACAAACACTTCAATTAAATCAAGAATGATCGCAGATATCAATCGATTACCGGAGGACTGCATCTCGCACGTCATCTCCTTCACGAGCTCACGCGACGCCTGCGTCTCCTCCGCCGTGTCCTCCACTTTCCGATCGGCGGCGGACTCGGATACTGTCTGGGAACGTTTCCTTCCGTCCGATTGCCCCTCAATACTATCCAGAGCGGTTGAACCGGTGCGATATCCTTCCAAGAAGGCACTTTTCTTGCGGCTTTGTGATGATCCAGTGCTCATTGATGGTGGCAAATGGGTAATTTCACCCTTTGCTGTCATTATGGATTTGTTTTTGTAGTGTAAATACTTTGGGGTTCTGGATGTAATTTTGTGATTTGCAGAGTTTTGGATTGGATAGATCGAGTGGAGCAAAATGCTTCATGATTTCAGCAAGAGCACTCTATATTGAGTGGGGTGGTGATAAAAGATACTGGAAGTGGGTTCCCCTCTCCGAATCTGAATCAAGGTTCAACAATTTCTTTTTTCAATTTTGCTTTCTCATGGTCTCGACTCGATTAGGACTTCCATTCTTCAATCACATCGAATGAATCTATTCAAATCGAACTTTCATTGTATGGTGCCACCAGATTTCAACAAAATATCCTCGTGTTAGAATTAATCCACTTAATTAATATTTATCTGAATTAACATTCGTGAAGTTAACATCCATTTGGATTGACAATTCCTAATTAATATTTAAAAATTATTAATTCAATATTTTTTGTTAATATTTATACTGTCTTCAGGTTCCCCGAGGTAGCAAAGCTTAAAATGGTTTGTTGGTTGGAAATCTATGTAGAAATAGAGACCAAAATTCTCTCTCCTGATAAAGTATACGCTGCTTATCTCATATTTAAACTATCAGAGGACGTTCAGGGCCTTCGTACTCCCCGGCAAGTAGCCACCATTACCATTGGCGGGCAAAGAGTGTCTAAGCACTCACTTTGTGTCCAGCATAATAATAGAGCCCGAAGAGGACTCAACAGGTGGCTTGTTTTTTTTTAACACCATTATTATGAGTAATACTACACAACATGCTCTCGCAACATTATTTGCAGTAGGATAATGAGGTGTAGGTTGTGGATTTAATTAAGTTAAATTAATTTTATAGTGTGAATATAATATCCAACGTAGGATCAAGCGAAAACATGTTGCGAGAGCACGTTGTGTAAAATTACTCCATTATTATTTATTTCAATATATTTCGAAGTTGCGACCTTTTAAGAGACACTAAGACGATGTTGACAATAGGAGGCATAGGTTTGCGGAAGAGACGGAAGCGATTGGGGCTGACGTAAAATTGCCGGTGGAGAGAGGAGACGGGTGGATGGAGATCGAGTTGGGAGAGTTTTGTAACGAGAATGGAGAAGATGGAATGGTGGCGATTAGCTTTACGGGGAGAGGGGGGCATTGGAAGAGCGGGCTTATTGTTCAAGGAATTGAGATTAAGCCTAAGAGTTAGGAAATGTGATTGTGAAAATATGGCAGCATTTGGTTGTTATTTGATTAGAAGTCTTTTTGTGTGTGATGTAAATTATATGGAATTTGAGTTGTTCAGCTTTTCATAATACTCTTCTTGTTGTTGTTGTTGAATTTTCGATTCGTTATGTAAATGTGGTATTTGAGTTGTAATTTCAGCAAAATGATTTGATTTATTAAATCTGTCAATTCTTTTGTCAAATAAATAAGGAACAGCAGTAATTCACGAATACAACGATATTTTGATATAGTTAGATTTGTGTTATACGAAAATGAATATAATCATTTGGTATTGTAAAATGTTATAAATCATGGCGTGAACTAAGATTAAGCTAGTTTTTGCCAGAAAGAAACCAAAAATTTCATAAATAATATAATTATATTTATTTTAAACTTATTTTGATAAAATATTATATTATTCTTTTCACAAACTTTTTGCATTGTTCTCGAAAGTGTTCTTAAATAAACATTAATATATGCAAAATACAATTTTTTTTTATTTTTGTCTAAAATAGACAGAAATTGATATTGAGAAGACATGGTATTAGTTTCAAAATTATAAATTATTATATTATATTCTCTTTACTTATTTTATTTCTGACTAAAGCTCTCTCTTTCGAGTTCCTCTCCCAGCAACCCCTAATTTTCCTCTCTCGTGTTCCTTTCTCTGATATTCTTCAAACTTTCAAAATTTTAGGAAATAGACAATAACATATATTAGGAAATAAACAATAACAATAACAATTATAATTATAATTATGAAAAATGTTTCAATATACCAATTGTTTTTAAACCATTCATTCTTTTAGATCTAAGGCCAATATTAACCATGTTAATCTCGAAAATGGAAATCAGCCGGTAAAGTTTTCAATCAGCCGGTTAGAATGTGATTGTAGCCGGTTTCTATACATTTAATTATACATTAATTGAGGGTAAATAGGTCATATCAATTACCAAAAAACTGTAAACCCGATGTCAACATTTAGTTCTCTTATAAACCGCTCTCCATTTGTTCAGAAATAAACATACCACCAAGCTAGACTTACAATGGAGACGATAGCTAGTAACATATCAGCAATAATTATCTCACTCAATCATAAATTGCAACTTTCTAAAAGTGGAGAACAATATAATCTCTATTCCATGCCCACATTTTGGAATGGAACTAATAATAAAAATCTCACCGTGACATAAATTATCACATTCAATAATGTTCCAATTATATAATGTTATATAACACGATGAAATTAATATAAATTTTATTTCATGTTAAATTAAATATGATAATTTTCAAAAATATATAAATGATGCGGATACGACTATGTAGTTATTATTTTAATATATTTCTATTATTTAAAATAAAATTAAAAAATAAATTAAACATCATGATAATATAATATTATTATTTTTCAATCAAATATTCGTTGTATTGTTTAATGTTTATATATTTATATTGCATGAATTATTGTGAACAACAATGATATTTTTTGTGGTTGTTTTCATAAAATAGTGTTATGGTTCATATATTATTATTTGCTTAAATATATGTATTAAAAATTGATTAAAAATGAGCTATTTTCTACCATAAAATAATATAATTGTAAAATATAATTTTTATTGTAATTAAATTAGTTATATAACATGAAATAATTTTATTTTACGACAATAGTGTCATTATCATCATCAATGATACCATTCATAATAAAAATGAAAAAAAGTCTAGGAGTTAAACTTTTGTATGAACGGATACCCATTTTGTGGAAATCATGATCTTATTAATAGTAATATCTAATAAACAATTAATTCTATTTTAATTCATAGTAATATTTAATAATCAATAACTTAATATCACTCAATAGACAATATTTTATTTCGTTTCATAGTAATACCTAATATAAATTAATTATGTTCCATTTTCCAACGGCATACCTACATAATATTATCTTAATTAAGTGTGTTAATTAATATATAGAAAATTCGGCGGAGAAATTATAGGGAGAAATAAACTTTCTCTTTTCTTAATAACAAAACAAAGTGGAAATTTTATCGTGCCCTGAGATTTCTCCCCCGAATTTAAAAAATATTTGAATGAACATACTTAATTAACATAATAATTTAAAAAATATATCATTAATAATTAATTAATATTGATTTAAATTTATGAATTCAATCAAATGATAATTATGTATTAAATTAATTGTTAATTTAATTAGCATAGTAATCAACACAAGTCATATTACTAACAATTAATTTAATAAATAATTATTTGAATTCATAAATTTCAATTAATATCAAAAATTAATAATGATATGTTTTCCAATTATTATGTTAATTAAGTGTGTTGATCTAAATATAGAGAATTTGACGGGGACCTTTTGGGGAACAATAAAATTTGCACTTCGTTTTCTCCGAATTCTCCATATTTAATTATTACACTCAATGAACATAATAATTATAAAAATATATTATTAATAATTAATTAATTTTGATATAAATTTATGAATTCAAATCAAAATTAATTATGTATTAATATATAATTTTCAACATTAATATCACTTGTTAAGATTAAACAATACTTGTATTGCCATTATACTATGTTTTATGTCAATATATCAATATCAATGTTGGTGTTAATCCGTTATTATTAGTGCTAAGTTATGTTACTCATAAGTGAATATGTTATTACTGTCAACATACTACTTTTAAAATGTTAATAGATAATTTTTAGTGATAATATTATTTTTAATTTTAATATATTATTTGCATTGTCAATATATTATTTTTAACACTAATATACTATTTTAATATTAATATATTATTTTCATATTTATATACTGTTATTTTAAGAGAATTCTTCGAAAACCTGTATTTTGGATATTTTTATAAAAAAATTCTTGCATTTGGGATACTCCAAAAAATTCTTTTTCTATTTTAAGAGAATTCTTCGAATATATATAATTATATTATTTTATAACATAGAATTCTTCGATACATCTCTATTGTATATAATATTATATTATTTTATTAACTGTAATTTATATATTTAATATTTTTATATATTATATATTTGACATAAAATATACTAAAAAAATGTTTGTACGAACATAACTTCATATTAAATAAGTGTTTATTTTAAATAGAAAATTATTCTTTTTTCCCATAGAAAAGTTCAACTTTTAAAGTACATCTTTTGTTATATCAATATACTATATTTAATTTTATCATACCAATTTTATTATATAAATATACTATATTTAATTTTAGAGTTAATACATTATATTTTAATTCCAATACATGTTACTACTGCTTAATCATTTATCATTTATATTCTCGACATATTATTTTTTAATTCTCTTATATGTATTTTAGTTGTACTATGTTTTTTTTTTAATATATTAAGTAGAAGATGAGTACTAAAAATGCTAATCATACAACATATTATATGGATGGGCTGCATAATTTAAATGTGCATTATTTTCATGAAAAAATAAACTTAGATATAATATCAAAACTAAATAAGTGTCTTAAATATAATTTGATATATGAATATGAACATTTACTTTGAGCCACAAACTTTTAACATATTCAATGCACTATTGAATATTTGTCTTTCTCGAAAAATGAAGTAAGTAGAATTTGCAATGTTTTTTCTTCTTAAACTCCCCAACATCCGGTTGTATTTCATGTTTCCAAAAATATCCTTTCAAGATTGTAGGGCTAGGATTACATCTATCAAAAAGTTAATTGAAAACTTTGGTGTATGAAAGAATCTCTCTATAATTATAATTATAATTTTAAGTTATTATTACTGAAGGAAATACAGTTTTGGATCATCGCTAAAATGGTACGTAGGACAAACGAACGTACGCGTTCGTGGGCATACGAAACAGATTAGTAAAACTGGTATACCTTTCAGTAGGAAACTCCGATTTGAATGGTTCAAATTGGGTTAGTTAGATAATGAGATTATCTAGAACTTTCATGTTGTAATATATTTCATTTGAGCGAAGTATCAGTATCGTTCTAATGAAATACCGAAAGGGTGCGACAGTTTGACATACAGTCAGTAAAACGGCCGTAACTTTCGGGTCCGAACTCCAATTGGGCTGGGCCAAATTGGGTTGGAAAGATAATTAGATTATCTACAACTTTCGTAAATGTTCAAAGTCGTTTGGAACGATTTAATATTTTCGTTCTGACAGATTACTGAAAGGGTGTATGCAGTTTTCTGTTTGAAAATGTGTATAGAAGATATACATACCTTTTGGCCCATCCTTATCCTATGGAGTATATATAGGATGTTTCTCTCTCTCTCATCAGTCCAACCAGTTGAATAATTAGATTAGTTCAACCAGAAAATTAATGGAGTTAATTTAGAATTAATCCAGAAATTAAGAGACTATAATCACTTGATGAAAGAGTGCGAAGAGATTGAGAGAGAAGGAGAAAAGAGTTTTCTCCGTCTAGAGAATCGAAACGCAATCATGCAAGTTCGCCGGTGCATCGTCTAGGCAGGTGCATCCGCGACCAAGGTGCTACGACTCACGGTGGATACGGGTAGAGGAGCGACACATGTGGCTCTTCGTTGTGATCAAACCGGAGAAGTAATCGAGTAACGGGCTGTGGAATCATGCGGGCATGGAACGCATGAAGACAACCCGAGGCGTGTCGAAACGGTGGGAGACGTGCGGTATGGGACGTACGGGCTAGTCACCAACGTGACACCGAAGGAAATAGAAGGCGGCGATCAACCCTTCGTGTGCCATCAATTTGGCACTGGTATGAATCTGTCCTTCTATTCGCATCGTACCCTCGAAGTCGTGGCGTGATCTCGGGAATCGGGGAATCGGACAGGGCCTTCATTCCGCTGTGTGGGCCCGGGGTCGAGGATATTCCCCAACAGTGGTATCAGAGCGATCGCCATCGATTCGAGAGTCGAATCATAGTCGTATATTAGATATACGCACGGGTTATCAAAGTTCGTACCCGTTTGCATGATGTTACATATAGAGAAAGTCAAATTCCGTTAAAATCACAAGTGGAATTCGCTAGAGATCGATCAAAAGTTGATTGAGAGTATCTAGGAATGATCGTGAAAAAGTTTCATGATTTATCGTTTTGGAAACGAGCGAAAACGGACGAAACGGCAAAATCTGCAGAAAGTTAGAATACGAAACAGTGAGTAAAACTAAGATAATTTTCAGTGGAAAACTCCAAAATTGATTGGATCAAATTGGCGTAGTTAGATAATGAGATTATCTATGACTTTGATACATAAAGTTTTTCCATTTAAACGAATTATCAGTGTCATTTTTATGGAATACTGAAAGGGTGCGACTGTTTGACATACAGAGACTAAAACGTCCGTATATGTCGTATCGAAACTCCAATTGAGTCCAATCCAATTGGGTTAATTAGATAATAAGATTATCTAGAACTTTCGTTCACGTTCAAAGTCGGTTGGAATAATTTAATATTTTTGTTTCAACAGAATACTGAAAAGGTGTCTGTAGTTTTCTGGTTGAAAAGGTGTATATTGGATATACTTACCTTTTCGTTTGTTCGTATTTTACTAAAACTGGTATAACTTTCAGTAGAAAATTCCGATTTGAATGGTTCAAATTGTTTTAGTTAGATAATTAGATTATCTAGAACTTTCATGTTGTAATATATTTTATTTGAGCGAAGTATTAGTGTCGTTCTAATGAAATAACGAAAGGGTGCAGAAAAATAATTTTTCTGCCGCCCCGAGGGCAGTTTTTGGCGCCCCGGACGCGTCCCGGGCGAGTTTTTCTCGCGCCCCACGGCCCCTGCGTTACAACGGATGGGGCAGTCCGTTACAACGGACCCTTCTCTGGATGCTGTTTTTGTTTTCGCGATAACTTTGGCTACGAAGCTCAGAATTTTGAGTTCTTTATATCGATTTGATCGGCATCAATCATACTAGCATATAATTAGATAATTATTTAGAATAATTAGACTCCCAAATAAAATCATATGCATATTGAAAATCTTGTGATAGTGATATAATATGATTATGTCACGAATTTAGAAACATGCAATGGCATGATCCCTCATAATATTTAAGTCATGGAAATGCCTTCCATATCCACAACCATCGAGATTGATATGACATAGTGCGTGGTTTCAGGCCATAGTCGGGCACGTACTATTGTATATATTGGTGCGGGTGGTAAGCGTTAATTGGGGACTCACGTGGTTTCAGGCCATAGTCGGGCACGTGAGTAGTTCAATTGAACGATACGATGGATATGGTTATGACTTAACCGTCCAAGCCAATCCGATTGGAGTTCGGGGCATAGATAGAATGCACACACGGAACATGGATTGTATTGGATACGATTCGTCACCGAAATTCTATAAAGGAACGAGAGTCGTATTGGATACGATTGGATTTAATCCTACCTAAAATATCGAGATCTCATTTGTCGGCCATAGTCACTTATGGGAGGATCGTAAAATATGGGTCTTGAGTATTATGGACTTGGAGTCCCGTATCGGTATGAGGGTTATCGATTCGATAAAATAACACTATCATATATTCATCATATAAGCATATAGATTAAGTACGCACGGTTAGGAGTTAATTTTCATCATCCGTTTAGAATTATGTTTTCAAGCAACACCAAATATATCGATGAGATAGATATGATAGATGGCTTTTGGGCCGGAATTACCGTTATTAACCTTGATAGTCAAAGAATAGTTCTTAGACTTAAAGGAACGTGTTGGACACGGAAATGGTAGATTCGGGGCTCGAGGCATTGGCTTTAGAGAAAGCCGGGTTCGATAAACTTTAAGAAGGAATCGAACGATATTACGTGCCTTGTGGTGGCATGTATAGACGCATATTCTCAAAATTGTTTTGAGAATTCGGGTGTATATGAAAGTAAAACACAGCGCTCATGAAATAGTTTCAAGAGCTAGAGCGCGTTGAATGATTCAATGCGGCTCAAAGAGTAGGTTAATTTTGAGACGCCTTATGGGTCTTGGATTAACACTCGTGTGTTGATGGTACGAGATTTGATCGTCGTGACCGAATATCATATGCATTAATTCGATAGATAAGTCGATCCCGAAATTGCATGAGATGCGATTTAAATTTGAATTGGAGATGCTCGGAGTATCCGAGGAATCCAATGCATATAGATGCGTGGATATCCTTGTAATTCAAAAGCGGGATCGAAAGAAATGTATGTCTAAGGGTATTTTGGAAAAATGTTTTCCAAAATGGAGAGTTCGGACAAGGAGTTGTCCAAACTAACGACTCAAAGAATGGTGAAATCCGAGGAGGATTAAACCAAGAGGTTGATTGCTTCTTTTGGCATTGCCGTCTTGGCCATATAAACGAGATTCGCGTATCTAGATTCCATAAGATGGATTGCTAGAATCATTCGAATTAGATTCGATTGATTAATGCGATACTTATTTATTAGGCAAGACGACAAAGGGCATCATTCTCCAAAGGTTGGAGAAAGATCCAACGAATTATTGGAAATTATATTTACATATGATGTTCCGATAAGTTCCGAGGCAAGAGGAGGCTATCGGTATTTTGTTACGTTTATGGACGGTTAAAGTAGATATGAAAATATCTATTTAATGCATGCCGAAATGGAAACTTTTGAAAGGTTCAAAGAGTTTCAAAAACGAAATACGAAATCAACTAAGCAAGAAAATCAAAGCTTTTCGATAGGATCGAGAAGGCAAGTATTTGAGCTAAACCTTTCGATAGGATCGAAGAGGCGATATTTGAGTTATGAATATTGATGATCATTTATGATTGTGGAATAGTTTCACGATTGCCTTTATTCGGAACATTGAGATGTGTCCGAAAAGAGGAAATGAACGCATGTTGGACATGGTTCGATAAATGATAAGTCAATAGGATCTCCCAAAAATGTTTTGGGGATACGCCCTTGAGACAGCGGCACTAATGAATGGTTGCATATAAGATATGGACTATAAACCTTCTAATCGGTACAAAAGACGCCATATGAGATATGGATCGGAATGGTTCCGAAGTGGTCATTTGTACAGATTTGAGGATGTGGGTATATTTCGAAATTTGTTTCGATTAAACTCAATCCCAAATCTGAAAATTGTTCGTTTATCCTTAAGGAAACTAAAGGGTATTAATTCTAACGTCCCGACGAAAATGAGATTTTCGTGGCTCGAAGAGATGCCTTCTTGGAGGAGGACTAGATGCGCACAAGTTTGGAACTTGGTGTCATTTATCTCTATGCGGGCTAGTGGGAGTAGAATAAATCTCGAAAGAGTTCGTGATTTGAAAATGAACATTGTACCGATGAAAGTTGACATGGCTTCATCAAGAGTCGATGAACGCAAGTCGAACACACAAAGGAATTTTTCGTAGATCAAGTAGGCTATATCATAAGCCGGTAAATACGGATTTATCGTGGCTAATGATGATAGATTGAAATCATATAATGATTCGATATCGTACAAGGATGCTATGAAAAGTTGATTCCACATGACATGGTGTCATGAAATCTGAGATTCGATCCATGTGAATTATCAAGTTTAGAACTTGATTTCATTACTTTCTGGGTTAGACCCGTGAAATGTGAGTGGGTTTTTCAAGATGAAGAACCGGCATGGATAGGAATACGCATATATGTAAAGCGAGGCTTTTTGCGAAGAGTTTCATGCAATTCATAGTCGGACTATGAAGAAACGTTTTCGCATGTTGCCATGCTTTCACATTCTCGAAATTCTGCTTGCCATGGTCGCATATTATGACTATTTGATGTGGCAAAATGGATGTCAAAACCGAATTTCTTGACAGAAATTTTATGAAAGGATGTGTACTTGACACAACCTTACGGTTTTGTCGATTCATAAGAATCGGGGATAAGATATGCACGCTTTAACGATCCATATGATGGATTAGAGAAAGCTTCTCGGAATTGGAATATTCGTTTTGACAAAATTATAAACTGTTATAAAATTGTCGAAACGAATGGAAACTTTGTGTACACATGAAGGTTAGTGGGAGCTGCGTTATATTTCTTGTAACGACAAAGGATTTAGACGAGACCGCTTATGAATTAAGCGTGAAGATCTATATGATAGATCTAAGAAGTTCCTCGTTCTATGTTATAGCACATATATCGACATATTGTTGAAAATGGTTTTCAACATGTAAATTCCTTGGAGGAGATAAATCGAAATGTCGAATGGCAGAAATTTTCAACGGCTCGATGTGAGACATCAAGCAGCGCGAAAAGTAATAATATGATGCCTTACATTTGATGTTAGGATCTATTATATCTGTCATGATATGTATGTGGCTATCTGTCATACAAATAAAGCGTCTAGTTCACCGTCAATAAAATTCATGGGAATCACATGAGTTTGAATGTAATTCGATTACATGAGACTAACTCTTGTGATTGTATAATGGTTATACAAATATATACATAATGGTTATGTATATTTAAAATCCATCGGGATTTGTATTGATAGAGGTGAAGTTTATCCTTGAATACTTTGCAAAGAATTCAGGATTTATTATCTATAATGGTGTGGAGGACGTGTTGGTTATAAAGAGTTATAACAAACAACAGTTTCCAAAGATGAAGCACGTCCAAATATGTAGCACGACTTTCGATCACAAAGTGTGTACATGTTTTGCTTATATGAAAACACGGTTATGTGGAAAGGTTCCACAAGACCAATAGTTTATGATTCTATTTACGGTGGCGAGTATATTGCGGTTATTAATCGCAAAAGGAAGTGGTATGGATCAAGGATACATGACCAAACTCTAGTAGTCACGAGTTATCGGATTTATGGTTGTTTATTGCGTGAGACGCAATAGTACAAGCCAAAAATGCCGAGGTCACAACCACTTCTAGCCAATACTCAGAAAATTTCATTTGATCCATGAAATTTTATGAAAAGATGTGATCGTAGGTATTGGAAATGTTCCAATCCTGATGATGATTAACACTAGCGGGAACGTGCGGACCCGTTTACAAAACCGCTCTCTCTAGTCGCGCGTGACTGTCATGCGATGACTATGGGTATGGAGATACCTAGAGGAGGAAGAAGAGAGTAGAGTGTAGTTATCTAATACGATAGTCCTCGCAGGTTATGGGTATGGAGATACCCATAGGTAAACGTTGTATCACCCAAATACTTAGTCCATATGAATGCATTCCTTTTAAAATTTTGTTTACTTAATTTAAATATGCATTCACCTTATATGAAAACAGTGTGCGGGTTGTGTAATATGATTGTTACATGAACCTTGATTTGAACTTGTGTGGACGTCGACATGGTTGAGGACCATGTGCAGCGAAACCGTCACACTTAAAGTGTCATTTCTAAACATCCCTAGTCGCGGATCAGCTTGCTTAAGAGAGAAGCATTTCTATTATTGGATAGACTGAACGCGTACACTAGTACGTTTGCCGAGGAGATGATTATATTTTGCTAATCATGGGACAAGGTGCTTGTCGAATCGGGAACGTAGATATATGTTAGGTTACATGTATTGGATATGACCAAAGCCGCGAGTCCATGACATGGTTTAGTCATTATAGATGGACTTGTGACGGATGGGGTTTTAGATTCTTCATACTTGAGGGGATCATTGATTGCGTTACGTGCGTAACACAATGCTTTGATATGATCTTACGCTCACCGTAACAGGGAGTTAAAAGGGTCATCATTGGGTATTGTCCGAAACACGGAATTCAATGTGAGTCTCCAAGATAGGAATTGTTTATTCCGAAAGGAAGAGATATCTCTTAGGCGCCGCTCGATGAGTCGATTAACGAAATCTCTGGCCAGAGTCAATGATATTAATGGTTAATATCGATTGAAATTTGTTAAATCAACTCGGAATCGGGGAATAAGTATAGTTAATCAAATTATAAGGATGACTATTACCATGCCTTTTGATTAACGGATATCGCAAACAAGAGAACTAGTAACCGCTATTCGAGATAGGCACAATGATCACAATCATTTTTCGTTTTAACATGGGTAGCCATGATGGAGTGACTAGATCCCGCTCATGGGCTTGTAGTGCCATGGAAACGACATACTGCCATCGTTAAACGAACCTACACGGTCACACAACGAGTCGTACTATGTCGGGTTTGATTGCAAGTTTTTGCACAATGGATGTGCATGGCTTTAGCGTATTTGATACGCGGGCCAGATTCTCTGATATAGTGTATATGTGATATACATGAGTACCTTTTAGGTAAATCTGAAACTGAGTGGGAGACTGAAGGAAATACAGTTTTGGATCATCGCTAAAATGGTACGTAGGACAAACGAACGTACGCGTTCGTGGGCATACGAAACAGATTAGTAAAACTGGTATACCTTTCAGTAGGAAACTCCGATTTGAATGGTTCAAATTGGGTTAGTTAGATAATGAGATTATCTAGAACTTTCATGTTGTAATATATTTCATTTGAGCGAAGTATCAGTATCGTTCTAATGAAATATCGAAAGGGTGCGACAGTTTGACATACAGTCAGTAAAACGGCCGTAACTTTCGGGTCCGTACTCCAATTGGGCTGGGCCAAATTGGGTTGGAAAGATAATTAGATTATCTACAACTTTCGTAAATGTTCAAAGTCGTTTGGAACGATTTAATATTTTCGTTCTGACAGATTACTGAAAGGGTGTATGCAGTTTTCTGTTTGAAAAGGTGTATAGAAGATATACATACATTTTGGCCCATCCTTATCCTATGGAGTATATATAGGATGTTTCTCTCTCTCTCATCAGTCCAACCAGTTGAATAATTAGATTAGTTCAACCAGAAAATTAATGGAGTTAATTTAGAATTAATCCAGAAATTAAGAGACTATAATCACTTGATGAAAGAGTGCGAAGAGATTGAGAGAGAAGGAGAAAAGAGTTTTCTCCGTCTAGAGAATCGAAACGCAATCATGCAAGTTCGCCGGTGCATCGTCTAGGCAGGTGCATCCGCGACCAAGGTGCTACGACTCACGGTGGATACGGGTAGAGGAGCGACACATGTGGCTCTTCGTTGTGATCAAACCGGAGAAGTAATCGAGTAACGGGCTGTGGAATCATGCGGGCATGGAATGCATGAAGACAACCCGAGGCGTGTCGAAACGGTGGGAGACGTGCGGTATGGGACGTACGGGCTAGTCACCAACGTGACACCGAAGGAAATAGAAGGCGGCGATCAACCCTTCGTGTGCCATCAATTTGGCACTGGTATGAATCTGTCCTTCTATTCGCATCGTACCCTCGAAGTCGTGGCGTGATCTCGGGAATCGGGGAATCGGACAGGGCCTTTATTCCGCTGTGTGGGCCCGGGGTCGAGGATATTCCCCAACAATTACTATTTGCATCTACTTACGTATCCCACAAAATTTGCATCTATTATCCTTAAAATTACCATATTTTACATTTCATCTAAATTTTGCAGTAGTAGATGACTGTAAAAGCAGGACTTTCTCATTTTCAAAACACACGTATATTTTATTTTTAAAATTTACATAATTACATAATATTATCATATATTTTTGAAATTTACAAAATATACATAATAATTATCTTCAGAAAAAGAGATAATTGAATATTTATCTCGTATGAATTGACATTAAATATATTCTATTAATTTAATAAGTTTAAGTCGTATTTTAAGATTTTATTAGGATTAGGATGTTGCTAATTTTTTAATTTTTGATAAGAGAAAAATAAAGCACCTTTTTGATATCTAATTTGGGGATTTTAGACCTTTTGAATCACAACTTTATATATATAATTGTTCATATTTGAGATAACAAGAATATTTCTTCACTAAGTGTGTTTTATTGCTTAATTACATGTTTTAGGTGGGAATTCTTGGCAATCTGAGAGTGCAGCTGCCTTCGTCTCCTCGCGCCGTTAAAATCGATATATCATACCGACCAATTCGGTACACTTGTGAAAGAGAAGGCAAAATAATCATCAACATAAGAGTCTACACCAAACTCTACACGAAAACCACTCACACCATAGCCATTATCCAGCCCACTATCCAGCCCACATACCTCACCTGTAATCCCCAAACTACCCTCAATCCTCTCATCCAACTCTTGGCCAATGGGAGAGCTTCAAGGGCACTATAAATAAGACCCCAAGGCCCTTGGGCAGAATTTGCTTCTTCTTCCCTCTCCTTTCTTCTCTCTCTCTCTCTCTCTAAGCACTTCCATGAACTTTCAAGAACGTCAATAACCATTCAAGAATTACTCGAATTCTCGAGTGATTGTTTGCCGGAGTTGAAGATTTCTTCATCCGGTGAATCGATCCAATCGAAGCAAGTCAAAAGAAACATCGTCACAACCGGAATCGAAGCTTTCTTCATCCGGACTTCATTGGGATTGAGAATGGAGCTTCCTCCATTACCGAACTCGAAGCTCCCTTCATTCGGTAAACTTCTCCTTCTTCGGTTGATTTGTGTTCGTGTTCTCGAACGGACTCGGAGCCTTCTTCATCCGGGAGAGTCGATTTTTCTTCGAACGAGAAGCGCTCGTACCGTTCTAGCTCTCTAGCGGTACGAGCATCGAGCGATCACACTAGACGAGGAAAGGAGCTCATCTTGACACTCAATCTAGGTGTATTCTTTCTATATCTTGAATTTCTTGTATGATGAATGTAGTTTGAAGTTGTGTAAAGAAAAATTGTTTGAATCTAAAAATCTTTGTTTAATCTTGTTTCTTGCATTCGATTGTTTACTTGCTGTTTGTGATCTAAATATTGTTCTTTTTAGTTCAATTTCAACTTGCAATTTGTTCCCCATCACTTCCCAAGCTCCTTTCATTGCGTAGATCTTGATTTCTACTTTCGGGAACTTTTTGAATCGTAGAATTTCATGAAATATTCGAATTGATATGAATTTTTGAAAACTGTCACTTAAACTGAAAACCTGCTGTTTCCAGGGGACTGTTTTTCAGAGACCTGATTGTAATTCGTTAATAACTTTTTATTCCGTTGTCCAAATTGTTTGAAATTTTAGGATTAATTTGATAATGTTCAGACCTCTCTCGAGACAAATTTGCATTAATTTTGGAAACTTCAAAATAATTATTTTAAAGATCTGAAGTTTGATCATATTTTGACGCAATTGCTCCCCGTGGAACGAATCTATTATTTTCTGCTATACAACCATATAATTCACTTGTTTGATATTACGGGACTTTAAAACAACGAGACGCGTTTTAGACGTGCAAAAAGACCGTTATCAATTTTTAATTGTAGAGACATGTATAATGTTTTTATACTTTATGATATATTTGTAGAACATAAAAATTTCTTTTTACTTAGTTATATCATATATGTTATATTATAAGTATTATAGGACAGTACTTGGTACATGGGGTTATGTTATTAACCTTGTATAAATATTTTTAAAATATTATTTTATGTATTGTATATCATGATAATATAATATATTAAAAAATATTTTCTTTTGGTTTATACTTATTTATCTTAAGTTATCATGAATCCTTAATAGTGCATGGACGAGAATAGATAGATTAATTGGGAATTAGGATATTGTAAATTCTTAAGAAAATAGTTTGTATAAAACAGTTCTCATTGTTATAGAAATCGTTCGGCGCTTGCTAGTCGACAGAGGACCATCAAGTGTCAATGATTAATCAAGAATTAGACTAAACATGTACATTCGTATATTCGTTGAGGTAATGATTATGTTTTGTTAATCATATGACAAAGATGTTTGTCGATATCGTTAGTCCAACCATAAACTAGTGTTTTAAGATCGATTCGAAGAAGTTTTTCCGATTTGTTGAGTGTCCTTTTTTCCTCGGCCACATCCAAGGCTCTAATGATATCTTTTGCGATACTAAGTTTAGAGTTTAGGTTTGTGATTGTTCTTTGCCCACTCAAGATTGGGCTTCTTGAGGTTGTTGAGTAAATCTGTGATAACGCATGTATTTCTGTCATAGGGGGCTCGATCATCCGACGTGCGGCAATGAGCGCTGACTATGACTGCTATGTTAATTATATTGTTAATTATGAGATAAATTATAATTGTTAACTATATTGTTAATTAATCGAATTGCTAATTATTATTTTTAACTGTTAGTTGAAATACTTTGTTCGTATTTTTAATTAAAAATATCATTAATTGAGTTGAAATTTAAGTGTAAAATTGATTTCACGGATTAATATCATACGACTTTTCACAAATATAGGAAATAAGAGAAATTTTCAAGAAAAACGCTAACTTTTTTGGATATTCTAAAAACCCCCCATTTTTATGGAAACTCTAAGAAACTCTCTCTACTAAAATTTTATTTTCAAATACTCCACTATAGAGATTAAAACTAATCATTGACGGTGTTTAAATTTATTTTTGACCAAAATACCATTCTATTTACATATGTAATAATTAAAAAAAATTGTTATTTTTTTATTAATTTAAAAAAAATCCTAAAATATTATTAAGCTCATAATAATTTTTAAAAAAATTATTATATGTTATATTTATATAATTTTAATATTGCATACATTATATATATTTGTATTTTATATTTATTTTTCTGAAAAATTAACGTAAAATAATAATAAGACGAACGACAATATTAAAAAACCATTTTGTAAATATTTAAAAAATTAAAATATCATAAATTATTAAAAAAAATACATAAAAGAAAAATAAAAATAGAAAACTATATGTTCAAACAAATATTTTTCTATCAATATACTTTCAATGTGTTTATTTATTATTATATGATATTATAATTTATGAATAATAAAAAATATCAAAATTATATAAAAGACAACATTTAATAATTTTATTTTTTATAAATCATTAAATGTTAAAAAATATTTATGAATTTTCTTAAAAGTAATAAAATTAATAAGAAATAACAAAAATATGTTTGCAATACTACATATGAAAATAGAATGAAAATATAAGGATATTAAACACACCCCTGCATTACGACACCATTATTTTTGCGATGAAAGGTTGACATCAATTTTACATACCCCTACATTATGCCCAAATTGCAAATTCCCTAATTAGAAAATGTATTATTGGAAATGATATTAGGTTTACGAATCTGGACCGTCCAAAGGATCCTCGACTCGCAAGATCATATCATTGGTATTTCATTGGATAGTTTTGTTGATATCAACTACCGAGGAGTAATTACTTTTTTAGCATTTCTCTTGTTTACTTTGGATCAAAACAGGTTGAAGGCTTAATTTCGGCCTTTCGAATGGAGGGACTATAACAGTTAAGAGGACTTTTTGCTAATGTCGAGCGAAATTAATGGGAATCAGATAGGGTTCTACCGGGTACAATATTTTAGTCCTCTATCGGTTTGGGTGGAGAAGGAAGCAATGTGTCAAGTTCATTTGAATTGTTTTGATTCGTGACAACATGTTGAGAGTTTCGTAGTAATTTTTGATGATTTAGGATTTTGTAATGTTAATGTTTCGAAAATGTAAGGTTTCATTTGATGATTAGATATAACCGATGAATTGCATGGTTCGAAGTAATTGTTGTGGAGAACAATAATTTAAGAGTTATGGTTGTTTAGAAGTAATTGTCGTTGAACTAGCGTAATGTCCATGTTGCGGAAATAGTAATGTTGTTTTTAAATCAATATCACCACCATTTTCATTGAATTCCTAATTCAATATAATCTTATACAAAACTATACGAACAACTATGCCAACAACTATATACAAATTACAAAATTATATTAAGATTGTACATAATACATATGTGATCATTTGTACATAAAAAAAAATAAAAATATCAAATCCTTGAAATGCATCACCGTCTCATTTCTGTCTCATTTCTGTCTCATTTGTTGAAATTCATCACTGTCTGAAAACAGAATATACATGCATAAAGAAAACTACAATTCTAAAGAAAAAAACACAAGTAAAAAAGAGACCCTAATAAATAATAATGACAACATTGAAATATTATTAACTAAGATATATAATAGGCAGAGAAAAAGTATATATGTAGTCTCGGGGGAATATATATATATATATATATATAACATAAATACTTGAATTGCAACGTATTAATTGCATCATACTGCATAGTTGATAGACTTCGCATAAATTATCAAAATTAGTCGGGTTTGATTCAGCTGCTTAAAACGAAACAATAAAATTAGAGGGATGAATGCTCTCTCTCAGGATGAAAAAAAAGAAGACAAAAACTATTACAACCAAATAGCCAGAAGATTGAATCAACCAAACACGAAGGAAAATAAATTGGATCTCACTGACAAAAATGGTTGCCAACTCAGTTCCTGTTATGAAATTGTGCTGATTTAGCTTTGAATTAAGTGAAATATTAGAAAATAACAAAGAATGGAAGTCAAATAGGAGTTAATTGAGCACCAATTGAATTGATAATGTTATTTCAGTCCAAAATTAAGTGATTCATCTGAAAAGAACAATGAATATAACTCAAATAGACTAGTATCTTAAACCTGCTGGTATACAAACTAATTGAGAAAGAGAGAAGACTCGAAAGACTAAAACAAAAGGGGAACACAAATTAGATATTGTAAGGAGAGCTCTTGTCATTATGGATTAATCTTTGTACTTTAATTACTTTGGGGCTATGAATTATAATTGTAATTTCATGATTTGTAGAGTTTTGGATTGGATAGATCGAGTGGAGCAAAATGCTTTCATGATTTCAGTAAGATCACTCGGTATTGTGTGGGGCGATGATGAAAGATACTGGAATTGGTTCCCCTCTCTGAATCAAGGATCGACACTCTTTTTTTTTTTTTCAAATCGAAGCTTCATTTTCATATTTAAAGCCAATTAAATACAAGATTTTCTTCAGGTTCCCTGAGGGAGCAAAGCTTAAAACCGTGTGTTGGTTGGAAATCCATGGAAACATAGAGACCAAAATTCTCTCTCCTGATACTGTATACACTGCTCATCTAATTTTCAAACTATCAGAGGGCGCTCATAGCCTTCGTGCTCCCCCGCAAGAAGCTAGTATTACCATTGGTGGGCAAAGTGTGTGTCAACACTCACTTTGCGTGCAACATGATGATGATAGGGGCCGAAGATGGCTTAGGTTACTTGTAACTTCTTTCTAAATATTTTGAAGTCGTGACCTTTTACTAAGACGATGTTTACAATAGGTGGCCTGGCTTTGGGGAAGAGACGGAAGAGATTGGGGCTGACGTAAAATTGCCGGTGGAGAGAGGAGACGGGTGGATGGAGATCGAGTTGGGAGAGTTTTATAACGAGAATGGAGAAGATGGAACGGTGGAGATCAGCTTTAATGAGGTTAGAGGGGGGCATTGGAAGAAGGGGCTTATTCTTCAAGGAATTGAGATTAGGGCTAAGCTTTAGGAAGTGATGGTTTTGATTGTGAAAATATGGCAGAATTTTTTTGTAATTCGGTTGGAGTTTTTTTGTGTTTTATGTAAATATTGTAAATAGATGTTATTATTGTTGTAATTTTTTGCCTCAATTTTTTGTTCGCATAACTCGTCAAATTAATAATGGGCCTGTCAGCTAGAAATAGAGCAAATTGAACTTTTTCTTTTTATAAGAAAATAGATGGGGCTCATAATCATAAAATTAAAATTCCAACAATGAAATTATATATCTTTAGTACAATTAAACCTAGTTTTAAGGATGTAAATGACTGTCAATCTTCATATAAAAATCTTCATATAAATTAGTTTCTTCTTTCTCTGCTAGAAAAAGTATTGATTTTATTACCTTAATATAGTTGATTTGCGAAATAACCCTCAATTTTGTCATTTTTCTGATTAAGGCAACAAAAAAAATTCGATGAGGAAGAAAAGGACGAACACAGCTCCGTCTTTTGACGCTTGCTCAGACCCGACGCCAGCTATAAGCCCAAGAAACACGGGCTTCGGGTCCAAAAATTTAGGGAGTTAAATTTGTTCAGAAAACATGAAATAAGTTAAATTACAATAAAAAATTTAAAGATCATAAATTTTTTTGTGGTAGAGTGATAAAACAATTATCTTTCTTGAGAAGATACGAGAAGATAATGGGTTCAAATCCAATGAGCTATACTTTTGGATTTTTTTTTTTCAATATAGAAAGAAATTATGAAAAAAAAATGATCTCGACGAGATTTGAACCTTGAATCTAATAAAAAAATCAGAGCGTCAACCAATAAAGCACACAATCAAGTGTGAGTAAATACTTAACCTTCTTCATGAAGGAAATACAGTTTTAGATCAACTAGAAGAACGTACAAATAAGGACGATAAAATGGTTGAGTTCACAATGAGATTGTGTAAACTCAGTAACCAGGAGATGGTTCGTTCAAACATACAAAGATGGTCGTTCGAACGCACTATGGTACGTTCGATTGAATAAGTTATTCAGTTCGAACGCATATATGCAAAACTGGAACACATTAAAAGTGGCTAGTTCGTTCGAACGAACCGTAAGGTGTGTTCGAACGGACTATGCTCCGAATTCTGTGTTGGCAGTTTTTATCTCAAATTAATTGTCCTGTAATTAATCGTATGATCCGAGATTAATGGTATTAATTATCAGATCTGGAAGAGAGAAAAAAGACAGTTTTTTGGTGATAATTCTTCTTCTTTCTTCCTCAAGAAAAATCATTAGAGAATAGAGAGAATAGATAGAATTTGGACAGTTTTTTGGTATTAATTATCAGATATGGAACACATTAACAGTGGCTAGTTCGTTCGAACGAACCGTAAGGTGTGTTCGAACGGACTATCGCAAGTTTATGCGTGAGTACACTAGGAGGATTCGCGTGTAATCGAAAATCCGATAACTCGAGGTGCATACGGGTAGAGAGATCTCAGTTGAGATTTTTTATTGTGATCCAAGGAAAGCAAGAACGGACAAGGTCGGAGCTTAACCGAAACGATTCCAGTTGTATACGACAAGGCGAATCTTCATCGACGGTGTCGAATCGTGCGGGCGTGGGACGCACATGTTACCAAAGAACGAAGCGAGAAGAGCAACTACAAGCGCGTGTCAACCCTTCTCCGTGATCAATTTCACGTGGTATGACACTATATATATAATAGTTATATATTAGTAGTTGCATGTAGGATTATGATTCGTATCGTGAAATCGATGACGTGGTCCTCGGGATCGGGTCGGACCGGACTCTTCAATCTGCTGCGCGGAGCTCGATAGCGATGCCGATACCCAACAGTGGTATCAGAGCGATCGTCGTTGATTCATTGATCGAATCTGATGCGAATAAGTGTTATTCGTGTTCTTGCATTGATTTTAGCATTTTTTATTAAATTTTGATTTTATCACAAGTTATAATCTTAATATAGATTAATCATGAGATGATTAATACCATCTAGAAGGGATCATGAAAGAGTTTCATGGTCGATTGTTTAAGAAACAATTGAAATCAGCAAAATCAGAATAAAAATTCGTGATATCAGTACTATGTTCGTTCGAACGAACCTCTTGTTGCGTTCGAACGGACATGGAAGAGTTGCGGATGAATTCAGGAGAAAACTGATGAATTAATGGTTCGTTCGAACGAACATACTCCTGGATTAATTTAAGAAAATCAGATTTTAGTCCGTTCGAACGGAACTTGCTGTTCGTTCGAACGAACCTATTTCTGGATTAATTCTTAAAATGATGTTTCGGTTCGTTCGAACAAAACAACCCATTCATTCGAATTGACCATAGTAGTCTGTTCGGACGGACTACAGGTTCGTTCGGACGAACATGCTTCTGGAAATTTTGGAAATTTTCGAAAAAAAAAATCAGATTTAAGTCTGTTCGAACGGAACTTTATGTTCGTTCGAACGAACTATGTCTAAAGTTTGCTGGTTTGGTATTTTGAGAATACAAATTCGAAATTTGTTTAAATCATGCTTATAAATTCACATATATCATCATAACAACTTGTACCAATCAATATAATATGATTATATTGACATTAAAATCCCTAAATAATATTTAAGTCATGAAATGCCTTCCATGTCCACAACCTCCGAGGTTGGTCATTACACTTTACACGGGTTCACGCCAAAGTCGGGCGTGCAATGTTGTATGTATCAACATGAGAGTCATGCATTAATTGGGAACAAACGCGGGTTCATGCAAAGTCGGACGTGTTTGTAGTCTAAATTGAACAATATGTTGAAGGAAATACAGTTTCAGGATCAACCGTAAAAGTGTACACAAGGATAAACGAATGTAAGCGTACATTCGTGGTCATATCTTTCAGTAGAAAAGTCCAATTGGAATGGTTCAAATTGGGTTAGATAGATAATAAGATTATCTACAATCTTCATGTAGAAATATATTTCATATGAACGAAGTATAAGTGTCGTTGCTATGAAATACCGAAAGGGTGCAATAGTATGACATACAATTAGTAAAACAGTCATAACTTTTGCATACGAACTCCAATTGGGCCAGTCCAAATTGGGTTGTGTAGATAATAAGATTATCTACAACTTTCGTGTAGGTTGATTTTCTATCAGAGGAATTCACCAATTTCGTATGGACAGAATACTGAACAGGTTCATGCAGTTTTCTGTGTGAAAGGGTGTATATTGGATATACATGCCTCTTGGCCCATCCTAATCCTATGAGATATAAATAGGATATTTCTCTCTCTTCAGTTATGTTAATTCATTCAGAATATTCCGAATATTCCAGAAATATTGAGAGACATCTTTCTATTGAGTGAAAGGGTGTAAAGAGAGAGAACCGAGAAAAGGAGTTTTTCCGGTGTAGAGAATCAATCGATCAAGCAAGTTCGCCGGTGCATCATCTAGGCAGTTGCATCCGCGACCGACGAACTCAGACTCACGGTGGATACGAGTAAAGGAGCGAGACTTGTGGCTCTTCGATTGTGATCAACTCGAGGGAGAGAGAAGACGGTCAACGAACGGTGAAAGACGCGTGGTGTGGGACGCGCGGATTGTCACCAACGTGACAGGAGAAAGAAGACTAGCGATCAACCCGTCGTGTGCAATCAATTTTGCACTGGTACGAGCCTAATGTTCTTATTTGCATCGTACCCTTCGAAGTCATGGCGTGATCTTGGATTAAGGGAACCGGACTGGGCCTACATATCCGCTGCGCGGGCCCGGGGACGGAAAGAATTCCCAACATATGTGTGCATGGTTGTCACTTAACCGTCCAAGCCAATCCGATTGGGGTTCGGGGCATAGTTAGGATGCACAAACGAAATTTGGATCATATATGATATGGTTCGATACCGAAATCCTATAAAGGGTCAAGAGTCGCATTGGATGCGATTGGATTTATCCTACCTAAATAGTGAGATTCCATTTCTCGGCCAAAGTCACTTATGGGAGGATCTTGAAATATGGGTCTTGAAGTGTTATTGGATTTAGAATCCCGAATCAATATTAGGGTTATTGATTTGATAAAAGTAACATATTTCATATCATCATATAAGCATATAGAATAAGTTCGCACATGTTAGTATCAATCTCATTATAAAGTATTTTTCGTTGTAGCAATCACGACTACAAGCAACACCAACTCCATGTCGATTAGATCGGTCTTGGAAAGGGAGAAGCTAGTCGGCAAGAACTATCTTGACTGACATCGTAACCTAAAAATTGTTCTTAGACAAGAGTGCAAGAGTCACGTGTTAGACACGAAGATGGTGACTCCCGATGAGAAAGCTTCAGATGAAGATAAAGTGGCATATGACGAAGTTAAGAAGGAGTCAAATGACGTGACATGCCTTATGTTGGCATGTATGAACGCAAATTTGCAGAAGGAATTCAAGGATTCGGATGCGTATGATATTAACGCGAAGCTCAAGGAAATGTTCCAAGAACAAGAACGTATTGAAAGGTTTAATACGTTGAAGGAGTTGGTTAATTGTAAGAATGCCTAACGGATCTTCGGTTAGCACTCACGTGTTAAAGGTTCAAGCGTTGATTGATCGTCTCGAGAAATTGGGAGAAAATGTGTCACCAAATAATGCAACAAGATTTGATCTTGTGTGCATTGCCACCTATTTTCTCAACTTTCGTGACGAACTATCATATGCACTCGACGAACAAGACGATTCCCGAGCTCCATGGGATGCTCAAGAATTTTGAGTCGGAGATGCTTAAGGCATCAGGGGAACCCAAAGCAAGAGTTGCTAGGGATGTCCTCGTGATTCAAGGTGGGATTCGTAAGAAAAAATTATTCGGCATGCACATTTTGGAGGGATTAATTTTTTCGTTTTTCAATATCTGACACACGGTTGAAAAAATTATATACAAAATTTATTCTACTCCAAAATGTACCCACCGAATTCTCCATTATTTAGTTATTACGTTCGATTATATTGATAATTAAGATATATAATTAAATATTCATTAAAATTTATTAAAATTTATGAATTCGAATAATTATTAATTATGTATTAAGTTAACAGCTAACATGTACTGGTTATCATTTTAATTAAATATACTAATTAGAACATAGAAATGTTATGGTAAAATTTGGATAATTTCGATTCGTATATTTAATTAAAATAATAACCATTACATATTAGCTGTTAACTTAATATATAATTAATATTCATTCGAATTCATAAATTTGAATAAATTTTAATGAATATATGTTTTAATTATCACATTAATTAAATATAATAGTTCAAATAATGGAAAATTCGGCAGGTACATTTTAGAGGGGATTAATTTTTTTTTTAATATCTGACAGATTTGGAATATATATATATATATATATATATATATATATATATGGGGACGGTTCCGTTGAGTTCCTATTTTGAGTCCGAATCTTAACCGTTCATTTTATTTCGATGTGAGGCTGAGATTTATTTAATAAAGAATACTGCCCCAATAAGAAAATCTCTGCCCGAACCTTTGCTCCTGGGACCGCACGAGTCTTCTTCTCCATAGCTCTCCACTCCATGTTGGAAAACCCTATGCCTCTTCTTTTCACACGATAAACCCAGGGTTTCCTCTCCACCTCTTCCGCGAGTATCTTTTGAACGTTGCCTGATGACCTCGTGGCTTGAACCCTAAACATGTCATGTCTGCAGAACCTGTTGCGCCTCTTCTATCCAATCTTGCTCAAAATCTTGAAATTATTAAAAAAAAAAAAATTGTTTTTTTTTGTGGTCTTCTATTCACTCTGCTGAATGAAGTAAGTACTATTCGATTTTGAGTTTTTTTTTTTCGATTTTTTCATCTTCCTTCAGGTTTTCTTTTGTTGCCATGAGAATTTAGGTCTTTTTGTTCAGCATCAAAGATTCAAAATACTATTTTCTCCCCCAAATTGGGATTTTTTTTGTGATTTTTGTCTAATTATTGGTAAATTGGGGGGGGGGGGGGGGGGGGGGGGGGGGGGTTCATATGTTGAATTCGAGTCGAATTGGTCCGTTCGATAAATTAGGGATAATTAGGGGTTAGTGGTGGTGATTTTAACTGTTTGATTAGTCATACCTCATTGATGGATCAATCAGGAGATAATTAGAGCTGAATTATGATTAATTATGTGTTTTGGTTGGTTCCTTGACATGTTTAACTTGATTTTTTTCAACTTTCGCTCTAGATCAGGTTTGCTCTTGACCTGAGTATCTGGCCTATTGTCTGCAACATCCAGAATAACTAGCCATGTTTTGTCGATTAATCTCTCTTAGCTCCGGGAGCAGTACACAAAGACAATGAAGCTCATACCTTTCACTTTGAAAAAATGCCCCCGGTTCCCTCCTCGACTGGTATTTGTTCGTCGGTTTTTTTTTTTTTATTAAGGTTGTTAAGTTGAAAATTCAGTTTTTTTTAATTAATTAGGGATAATGACTATAAGAATTAGGACTAATTTTGTTAATTATGGTTACATTAGGGGTTGGATGATTGGAAATTAAGGGCTAATTAATGATTATGATAAATTAGAGGTGTTGGTTAGGGGACGATTTGTTCTTATTGGTAATTATTTGTTCAACTAGGGTTAGATTAGTAATTATTGCAAAATATTTGTTGATTATTGATTTTTTGTAATTGGGATGATTTGTAGTATATTTTCCAGGAATCAGAGATTCTAGACGTGACAACTTTTCAATGTGCATCAATTTTCTCTTCTTGACTGGGTATTGCAATGTGTAATAAAAGATTTTTAATGTGTATAATAAGGGTTGTAAATTATATTATTGGATGTGCGATGAAGATGATGAGTTTGAATGTGTATTTAGTATTTTGATAAACAAAAGAATGTTTATTTTTATTTTTTTTGTAAGAATTACTAGAATGAATTAATGTATTGGACTGTAAAAATACAAAAATAGTTTTTAATTTTTGAACGGTACCAATTTTATCCGTAACAAAAGAAGAAACGCAATATTGTCTATCTTCACGTTCTATACATATTCATCACACTTACAATCTAACTTTCGCTCTTGTTCATATTTCATTTCTATAACAATATAAAAGAGAATCAATTATTGAAAAACTAAACTCGTACTTGAAAATATAAAAATTATTCATAACACAATTAGACATCGAATACAATTTACAACATCAATATTACATGACCTAAAAAATAGTATTAGAAATATCAAGTGGAAACAAAATTAATTGAATTAGACGGTTAATAGAATTAGCATCCTCAGTTATATCCTTCCAAGTTGTATCCTCCATTTTGTATCCATTTCAGTCCTCATGTTCCATTGAGACCACCATATATATAAAGACGTTCTTTCATTCAGCGCTTGTAAACAAATGCGCTGAATGATACCTCGCCTGACGAGGTATGAAACTCCGCAAAATACAAATTTGAAATATTTTAAAAAACTTGGCTATTTCATTAATTAACTTGAAAAAGTTGGTTATATACGAAAAATTTCCGAATAAAAAGTCTAAGAAAAGAGACATCACATCAGATGGGATTCTCCTTTGTAATGGATGACCCGGCTTGTATTTCCCCTCACTTTTATTCATTAGAAATGACGGTGTTGGTGTACACGCTCATTATTTATTGTTCCTTTGTTAACACATCAGATTTTGTAGGAGATTTTAGAGGGAACAAATATAATTTTTTTTTTCAAAATCAGGTGTACGAGTTTTAAAAATTAATTTTGGATTAGTTTTGAAAAAATTCTGAAAATCCGATTAGTTTTTAATTTTTCTTTTTAGTAAGATTACATGTGGTCCACACTAATACTATGTCATTCGAAAAGAACAATCTTCCGTAGTAAGTGTTTTTTGGAACTCCGTGAGCACGTTTCGTCATGCTCTAGTTTCTTTAAAAAAAATATATATACATTTGTATAAACGGCACCGACTTTGCAAAAAATATAGAAAATAAATATGCACGGTTTGTGATGGACTCATAATGCTTAGTGACTAGGTCTTTATTAATGTCTCTATTATTTGAAGGGGAATTCTTTAAAAACTCCGTAACATTTTTGAAAATTATAAAAAATCTCTTATTTTGTAGATTTCCTAATAAATTCCATATGTTTGTGACTTTCTTCAAAAACATCCTAACATTTTTAGATTCCTTTAAAAACTCCTACCTTTTTGTTATGATTTTGAAATTACCATTATACCCTTTCCCATAATTTTATTTTATAAATATTCATAATTATGTAAAAAAATAAAATCCGCCGAGATTGCCGATTAATCATCTTTGGCGCTTGACCAAGTCGACCTCCATCTATAGGCCCAAGAAATCCGGGTTTCGGATCCAAAATTTTAGATGGTCCAAAATTTCAAAAAACATGATTTATTGCATTTAAAATAAATTAAATTCCAATAAAATTGTTAAAGATCATAAACAATCGCGTGGTTCATTGGTAAAATAATAATTTTTTTTGAGAAAAGTCACGAGTTCAAATCCAACAAGCTATAGTTTTAGATTTATTTTTTTCAAAATACAAAGAAAATATGAAAAAAAAATTGATTTGCACGAGATTTGAACCATAAATCTACCGAAAAAAGAAGAAGCAAAAGTTCAACCAATAAATCACACAATCAAATGTAACTAAATACTTAATATTTCTTCAAATAAATAAAGAGTATACAAGGTCTACTTTCTAACTAGATTTCGGATACATGAAAATATGGGATCGAATCCACGCTTGATGGTCCCTTGCCGATTAGTGAGCGCCGAACGATTTATGTAACATTGATATGAACAAGTAAAAAATAATATGTGTATTGACGTTCTTGTACATAACATAACCGATAAGTAGCGTGTTTTATATTATATTTAGAAAAACGTATTATAGCGTATTGTCGCATAATACATCTTTTCAAAAACAAAATTATAAATTTTCATTAAAACAAACAATTAATATTTAACTACCTTAGGTAGTTAAAGATAAGAAATATCAACAGCAATCTATGAACATTTATGATTATTAATTACGATAAACATTATTTGACAAAATAGTGATGTTTAATTTTTTTTTTTAAAAAAAAAGTTGATACATATATTTTATAAGTTGAATTATTATATTTATATTGCGTAAACTAAATCTAATTACTTACGAATAACCCAATTAGTAATTTACTATGTCTACGTGTATTCGTTTAATTTGGTCCGATTAAAAAACGTCTAAACGAACATATTTTAGATCCAATATTATTCGCTTAGCATCCATGACTAACTGCAATCAACATTACAAAAATAAAAAAATGTATATGAGTTGTAAATTCAGTTCCTTTGTAGAATTTGATCATATTATATCATGCGCGACTCTCACGCGTGTTGTATGACTTCGTATACGCGGCAACGACTTTGCAAAAATATAAAAATAAGGAAAATTTTGCACAGTAACCAAGTTATTAAAGTTAATTAAAGAAATAACCAAGTTTTGGAGATAATTAGGAAAATGTCTTTTACGCGGTTTGAAATCCCGCCTGACGCAGTTTGAAACAGCGCCTTTTGTTACACCGTGATTTAGTACAAAATAAGTGATTAAGTTTGATTAAGCGGGAATTAATGATGATTAAAAAAAGGCGCAGTTTAAGACAGCGCCTGGCGCACTTTGAAACCTCGCCAAACGCCTTTTGAAAGCCCGCCTTTTTCTGTATTATTTTATAAGGGAAATTTTTAAAAGACCCCCATAATTTTTTCCAAGTTTCTATAAAACCCTCTCACTTTAGAGAAATTCCAAAAAACTCCCTAAAAGCAAATTTTCCTTTCAAAAAACCCCCTATACATGTTAAAGTTAACTCTTTTGCTTATTTTTGTTTCAAAAAACCCTAATTAAAGATTATTTTTGTCCCAACATAGTCTGACAATAACAACATAATCAAATCATATGAAATATCACAACATAATCTAACCATATCAAACATCACAACATAATCTAATAATAATAAAAAAAAACATATACAAACACCCCAACATAATCTAACTATCGTCTCTAGGTGCATTCTGTGTCGGGTCGAAATAGTCATGATGACCATATGAAGTGCCGGCTCCACCATACGGACCTCCTAGAGCATATGGACTTTGACTCGATTGAAAGGTCGAGTTCATGAAGTTCATATGTTGTGAATGCTCTCCATTATTCGGTCGCGACGTAGAAACATAGTCAGTGAAGGGGGGTTGGACAAACCCACTCCCAGTGAAATTGCCATCATGCTGAGAATTGTTCAAAGATAATTCCTCAAGCAAAACCGGCATTCTAGCCCCCATTTGATCCAAGATAATGCGATATTCACAATTGTGTCCGCTTTGTCCACCTTGTCTAGCACGTCGAATATCTAGTTGGAGCTCATTGACCTATATTAAAATTATATTATTATTTAATTCAATTTGAAAGAAATTAATAAATGAGCTCATTGTCTACCAAGGATCGCAAAAGTGGACCAGTAGGTCGGAAGCTCACATCAGGAGGATTAATGCTGTTCACTATCCACCGTCTCGTGATTTGCCAAAACCATCTCATATAATCCTGAAAACCATCTCAATCCGATCAAAGTAATGTAATGAAATTGCGAAAACAATATTTGTACCTTTCTAGTAAACCCGCCGTTCAATACGGTATCGTCTTCCTCAACAATATATGTACCTCGCTGCTCCCACATGTGGATATAACGTCCCATTTGTGCGTTTTTTAAAAGAGTACCCAAATACGTCCCATGTAAATGGGTACCATCGACACTCAGAACCGGCCGACAATGTCGGAAACCTTTAATTGAGCCCCCCAATGCCCAAAACAACCTTTTGAAATATAAATTACCGGGAGGACCGTCGCCGTAATAGAAATCCACAATAGTACTGGGATCTCTCATTTGTAACATCTTCATATACGACGGCAAATCGGCATAAGAATCCTCCCGTTTTCCGTAAATTAAAGCAATCGCATCTGATCGTGCTTTCCATGCAGTACTATAACTAATTTCTATACCATATTGGCGAAAAACCAATTCTTTAATATTCAGAGGATCAAGAGTTAAGTCTTGCCGTAAACATGGAAGGATCATAGCACAAATGTGTTCGGCATTTAATTGGCGATTGCGAGATGCACCACTAGAATTAACACATGTATGCCCTCCTTTGAATTTAGTAATTTGTCATGATATTCCATTTTTGGGCACAATTGCACGCAATCTCCACGCACATTCTTCTTTAACACAACAGTTTTGATATTCACTTCTATTACTTTTCTCTACCCGAAACTCTACGTAATTCTTGATTGACCATTCTCTCAACTCGTGTTGCAATCCTTCCTTAGTCGCAAACAATAATCCGTGCCATGATCTATCGGATGACAACTCATTTATTTGATCATTATCGTCATCTCCATCTTCACATACCATCAAATCAACCCATTCATCATTTTCAAAAAATTCGGGAATATCCTCTGTCATATTCATTCCATTTATCCACTCCCCACCTTGACTAGAGACATTAACCACGTAATCGATATCAATTTCCGGAACACTACTTTCACTACTACTATATTCTTCCTCCGTCTCTTCTTCTTCTTCTTCTTCTTCCTCCATATCTTCCTCTAATTCTACATAACTCTCGTTTGCCACGCGTTCCGAGGACCCCGCAAATTGTTCATACGATCGAGGATTATATTTAACTATTTTTTCAACAAACAATTGGTTATAACCTCCAGTACTAGTTGCCATCAACATTCTTAAACTTGAATCACTGTTAATTTCAACAATATCCCAAACTCCGGATTGAAATAACCAATTCGTTTTCAATATTATATCATACATATCTGTATTTATTCCAGTGTAATTATTAACCAAATTTATCAAATCCGTAAAATTACTTCCATTTGGTAAAATTACTAACGTACTTCTACCTCCTTCATAACGGGGTATATTTTCGTTCCTAACAATATTACCGTCCCAAAAAATAAAAAATGACGTCCCTTCCATGCTTGCACTACATGTTATTGTTGTGTCAAATTTATTTTAAAATTTTAATAATTCTAAAATTCTAAAATCCTACAATTCTACTATTCTACTATTCTACAATTCTAAAATTTTACAATCATAATTCTACATCTACAATTATATATATTCTACAATTCTACAATCATAATTCTACATCTACAATCCTACAATTCTACTATTCTACTATTCTACAATTCTACAATCCTAATTCTACATCTACAATTATATATATTCTACAATTCTACAATCATAATTCTACATCTACAATTTTATGTATTGTACAATTCGACAATTTTACACATTCTACTATTTTCAAATTCTATATATTCTACCAAAATCTACATATTCTAACTAAAACAATTACATAGGAAACAAGAAATCTACCTTCTAATGCAAGGTGAAAATCTTCATTTTCTAGTCCAAATCGTCAAAAATCACGATTTTATAAATTCAGTTCTGCCACTTAAAACCCAAAATTAACACATTTAACTCAAAATATAGCGAATATATAGTCAATCTTGAACAAAAAAAAGAAGAAATAATAAAAAAACATACCACTTAGAAGAAGAAAAAAAAGGGAAAAAATGGAGGAAAAGAGGAAGAAAGAAGAGGAAGAGAGAGACCGAGGGAGAAAGAAGAAAGAAAGGAAAGGGAGATATTTTTTTCTGGGAGAAAAAGCGGGGTTTCAAACAGCGCCTGTACACGTGGCGACGCTTGGATTTTGGCGCGATTTCAAAGGCCGTTGGGCGCGGTTTCAAAGTGCGCCTTTTCATTAATTCCCGCTTAATCAAACTTAATCACTTATTTTGTACTAAATCACGGTGTAACAAAAGGCGCTGTTTCAAACTGCGTCAGACGGGATTTCAAACCGCGTAAAAGACATTTTCCTAATTATCTCCAAAACTTGGTTATTTCTTTAATTAACTTTAATAACTTGGTTACTATGCAAAATTTTCCTAAAAATAAATATCCACGTCTTGTCATGGACCCATAATGCTTAGTGGCCAAGTATTTATTAATGACTTCGTATAAGCGGCAACGACTTTGAAAAAAATATAAAAATAAATATCCACGTCTTGCTTAGTGGCCAAGTCTTTATTAATGTATCCATTATTTTAACCTCACTACCTTCTTTCTCCCAAAGCCAAAACAAAAGAAACAAACACTTCAATTAACAATTAAATCAAGAATGATCGCAGATATCAATCGGTTAATTAAATCAAGAATGATCGCAGATATCAATCGATTACCGGAGGACTGCATCTCGCACGTCATCTCCTTCACGAGCTCACGCGACGCCTGCGTCTCCTCCGCCGTGTCCTCCACTTTCCGATCGGCGGCGGACTCGGATACTGTCTGGGAACGTTTCCTTCCGTCCGATTGCCCCTCAATACTATCCAGGGCGGTTGAACCGGTGCGATATCCTTCCAAGAAGGCACTTTTCTTGCGGCTTTGTGATGATCCAGTGCTCATTGATGGTGGCAAATGGGTAATTTGACCCTTTGCTGTCATTATGGATTTGTTTTTGTAGTGTAAATACTTTGGGGTTCTGGATTATAATTGTAATTTTGTGATTTGCAGAGTTTTGGATTGGATAGATCGAGTGGAGCAAAATGCTTCATGATTTCAGCAAGAGCACTCTATATTGAGTGGAGCCATGATGAAAGATACTGGAAGTGGGTTCCCCTCTCCGATTCTGAATCGAGGTTCAACAATTTCTTTTTTCAATTTTGCTTTCTCATGGTCTCAACTCGATTAGGACTTTAATTCTTCAATCACATCGAATGAATCTATTCAAATCGAACTTTCATTATATGGTACCACCAGATTTCAACAAAATATCCTCGTGTTAGAATTAATCCACTTAATTAATATTTATCTGAATTAACATTCATGAAGTTAACATCCATTTGGATTGACAATTCCTAATTAATATTTAAAAATTATTAATTCCATGTTTTTTGTTAATATTTATACTGTCTTCAGGTTCCCCGAGGTAGCAAAGCTTAAAATGGTTTGTTGGTTGGAAATCTATGTAAAAATAGAGACCAAAATTCTCTCTCCTGATAAATTATATGCTGCTTATCTCATATTTAAACTATCAGAGGACGTTGAGGGCCTTCGTACTCCCCGGCAAGTAGCCACCATTACCATTGGCGGGCAAAGAGTGTCTAAGCACTCACTTTGTGTCCAGCATAATAATAGAGCTCGAAGAGGACTCAACAGGTGGCTTCCTTTTTTTTTAACACCATTATTATGAGTAATACTACACAACATGCTCTCGCAACATTATTTGCAGTAGGATGATGAGGTGTAGGTTGTGGATTTAATTAAGTTAAATTAATTTTATAGTGTGAATATAATATCCAACGTAGGATCAAGCGAAAACATGTTGCGAGAACATGTTCTGTAAAATTACTCCATTATTATTTATTTCAATATATTTCGAAGTTGCGACCTTTTAAGAGACACTAAGACGATGTTGATAATAGGAGGCATAGGCCGGTGGAGAGAGGAGACGGGTGGATGGAGATCGAGTTGGGAGAGTTTTGTAACGAGAATGGAGAAGATGGAATGGTGGAGATTAGCTTTACGGAATTGAGGGGGGGGCATTGGAAGAGCGGGCTTATTGTTCAAGGAATTGAGATTAAGCCTAAGAGTTAGAAAATGTGATTGTGAAAATATGGCAGCATTTGGTTGTTATTTGATTGGAAGTCTTTTTGTGTGTGATTTAAATTATATGGAATTTGAGTTGTTCAGCTTTTCATAATACTCTTCTTCTTGTTGTCGTTGAATTTTCGATTCGTTATGTAAAATTCATGGTTCGTAATATCGGCCGAGTTAAAAAAAACTCGGCCGAGTCAAGTCGGACTCGGCCGGTCCCGAGCCGAGTTGTGACCGATTATATCGCCGTCCGAGTTACCATTTTTCAAAAAAAAAAAATCTTCAGAAAATTGAAATAAAAAGACAGATCTGAGGAAGAAGCAGCTTAAAATGTTAAAGAAGATGAAATTCGTAGCAAGCAAATAGCAAAAAAACGAAAACAAATCACAGCCATTTCGATTCAATGAAGAAAGAATAGAAGAAGAAGAACTGATACTGCGTGAGGAAGAAGAAGTGATGAGTGGGAATGTGAGTACATGTCCATGTGTCTGGTCCACGTACACCAGAAGGATCTTCTCCTCTCGGCTCACCAAAGGCTTTATGCACGATCCTTAAAGTTAGAAAAAAAAACGTGCACATCTTTCTAGGCCAGCTGTTGGTCAAAAGAAATTGAATTATATTACATTGGACTGATTTTTGTATTAATATAAGCTTTTTAAATTTAAACAAGAAAAATGAACTTCAATATTTTATATATAATCATAACTGAGGATGGAAATATTTCATGCAATTTAGTAAAAACTAACATGGTACCCGCGCAATTAATTGCGCGGGTTTGTTTTTTGAAATCACAACTATTTTTGTTTTTTGTTTCCACTTGCATTTTTTTTATTGTTTGATTTGTATGCGTCATATTATTTATATGGACGCGAATAGTTTGAGCACAAAATAGTTATGTGAGACATTGTAGTTTTCACGTCCGCACAACTTTTAATAGTTGCAATATTGTACAAAAATAAAAAATAATTTTTTCGTCAAACAAAACGGAACAAACAACAAATAATCATTATATTATAAACAAAAGTGCGACTAACCTTGTCCTTTCTTCAAGCTTCCTTCTTTTATTCTTCAAGCTTCCTTGGTCAAACTCAATTAATCCAAAATCATATCTCATTTATATATTAATACATTTGACCTTTCCGGGGGCTTTTTTGCTATTGAAGGAAAATACATGGGCTTTTTTGGAATTTAAGGAAAATTTGATTACCCAGGTTATAAATCCTGCCGAATCGAACATCTGCGCACATATAGTTGGTTCTATTTCATACCACACGAAATCTATAAATTCTCACCAGACCCGAAGATAAATTAACAAATAATAATACAAACTGTAAGAAATTAATTTAAATCATATTTTACCCAAAATTGTTGAACTTTTTTAGGGTCGATGTCATCTATAGCGGGACCCACTTCTGACAGTGTCAGGGTTACGGGATTATGCGATAGAACCTTGTTCAATGTCTCCATATCAGCATTTGCTTGCATCTCCTACTCGATGTTGTGAGCTTGTCCATGTAAACATCAGATAAAATAATTATTTCCATTATATAAATATTAAAAAATAAATCAAATATTAAAAAATAGAGCATACTTTTTGGAGGAACAGTAATGTCGAGAGCATTGCGTCGACTTGTCATAAATATTTGAAAGAGCAACGTGTCCATTAGCGAATAGCTGCGGAAAAATCTGAAATAATTAGCCGGGCAAATAATAATAAACGTTAAAAAAGGACTAAAAACTAATGTTTACCGAGCCGTGCCAAATCATGCTTCGTATCACTACCATCCTTTCTGTATCTCCACGTGTACATCTTGCTACATTCGTTTACTTCAAGTGCTACCTCGATACTTTCTGCACCCTTATTTGGATTTACGATTCTAATCTCCAAAGCTGATTTGACAGAAAAAGAGATTTGCGAATTAGTCCCTGCATAAGGCTCAATCACAAAACAATTTTTAGGTCTTTCAGGGGTCAATATGAAACTTTTTCAATACAGAAAAGCAAAATACTCATCGTGTAAAAAGCCATTACCGTGCATCTTTTTCCGATCGTTAAAATTTTTGCCTAAAGCCCCTCATAATTTCTCAATATTCCGCATTCCGTTCCAACTCGATAATTTATTTGTTTTAATGAAAACAACCCATTGTAAATGATCCACAATTTAAAAATATATATATAAATGATCCAATTTAAAAAAAAAATAAAAACATCTCTAAAAAGACTTGAGTCACAACCTAAAAAGAATTTTTAATTGAAAAAACAGTTTCAAAGTAAAAAACAAATCATTTTTTAAAATGTAAAAAGAAGTGAGTTAACATATTGAAATGAAGAAAGATGTCAAATTCAAAAAAAAAATTCAAAAAATTTAAAATTAAAAAATCAGATTTTAAAAAATACATAATAAACCTTAAAACTTTGGAAGGGTAAATATGATATTTTGAATTATTAGAAGAGCAAACATGTATAGCTTCTCCTTGTCAGAAAATTTGCAAAGAAGCACCCGTGTTATTTGAAAATTGCATCTTTCTCCAATGTCCCTATAAAATAAATAGAATTAATCAGTAAATAACATATTAATAGAAAAAAAAATTGAGGGATGGAGGTGTAAAATTTCTCTTTACCAGTACCGACGTGGATGCTGACTTGTCCTAGCTGTCAATGTCATGCTCATTCAGTCTACCCCGCAACTAAAGAAGATTGTCTGGACTGGAGAGAATGAGTGCCCCACTGTTGAAGCTCTTTCCTTTGTTGTTGTGTTCGATTCAGAATCTGGGCTTGAGCTCTCCAGTCGAGGCAGAAAAGAAGAGAATGCCACAATCGCCTTTTACTAATCATCGCGAAGAAAGTGAGGCGCGAAAAAAACGAATCAAACATTTATTTAAAAATTAATAAAATTATATTCCAGAAAATAAATACATAAAATACCTCGAACTCATCTTGGGATAAATCACCTCCAAAAATATACAGGCAAGAAGAAGAAAACACACTGGTAAGAAGCTTGATTTCTGTTGATGGGGAATTTACGCAATTATCCCTCTGAAAAATTAAAATGTCATATTTACCATTAAAAATTAAAAATATTGTATTTACTCAATAACGAAGACCTAGATATTCATGGCTATGCAGAGAAGTAGTTCAATCGGAAAAAACGCATAACTTCATATATACCCCTGTAAAGTATTTAAATATCTTCAATTAAAAATTTCGAAATGAAACGAACTCAATAGATGTAACCGTGTATTTATCAATTTCTATTATTATCATGCATAAATTAAATTGGTATGTATGTATGGTACCTGTGAATGAGAAATTATGGAATTTGAAGTATCAACTGCTGCAAGTCCTTTCTGCAAAATATAAAAAATATATATATTTAAAAATTATATAGTGATTCTTTCCAAATTTTAATAACATGTATAATAATAAAATTATATTTGTACAGTCTTGTAGAATTTGGTAATGTTAGTGATATCTTTTTTCAAGCGTATCACAAATGGGCAATGATTGCATAAAAATGTGACCTAAAAAATACAATCAGAAGTTAAAATATTTCGAGGTACATATGCAAAATTCACAGTCGTAATGAATCAACTAATAAGCAATTGCATCATAAATACATACCAGTAAAGCATGATTAGGCTCGAAATCATCCAATTTCCATATTTTCCCAGTTAACGGCTCAGGAAGCTGCATAAAATCAAATCGAAATTGACCATTTTTTAACAAAATTACAAATTTACAGTACACTACGACACTCCATGAACGATTCAAACTTGGATAGATATAAAAACAAAACCCCAAAATAAACAAATTACCAAATAAATGGTGCGAACAGGAAAAGGCAGCAGTTCCATGAAACCTAGAAGGGGCAAAGGACAGCAACCTGGAACCAAGATCGCCTAATCTGATGACAAAAAACTAAAAAAATGCTGCAAATTACGAACGCATGCACATATATCGACAAATCAATGAACAAATGCTGCAGTCACAGTCCAAGAACAATGTCGGTACCATTTGCCGCATATATGCTTCCTCTATGCTCTTTCAAAACCTAAAAAATAAAAATACATAAACTCTAATTATTTATAATCGAATTTCCAAACAATTAAATAAAGAAAAAATAAAGAAACCTTTGTTGAGCATTCTTTGGCTTTGTGGTTTCCAATTTGGGACGTTTTTTCTCGAATGACCAAATCGCCGCGAAGTAATTCAAATTTCCCTAAAAATCCATAACAGATAAATTAGCAGTTAATTTTTTTTTATTTTTTTTTTTGAGTAAATTCGGAGAGGGCTCAAAGTCCCCCATCCAAACAATTAGCAGTTAATTAATTCTACGAATATGTGAACATCGAAACAATACCAGGGCAAGATTTGAATTCCCATTCTGAACTCTTCAATTTTTGGTACGATCGTCAAGTATCATAAATCTTCAATTGAACCACTACGATTGTTGTACATTTAATCATATTACACGAAGAGAAATTTGTAAATGTGAAAAATCCAGCAAAAAAACCATAAAATCAAATACGATAATACAAAAAACTTAATTGGTGAAATACGAAGACTGAACGAAGATCAAATAAATCAGAGAAGAAGAACTGACGTGTGTCGTCTAGGGTTTGATCTACCGAACTGCTTTCTAGTGTCTCTGTGCAGCTTTTCATCGTCAATTTGGCATGTTTTCTCTCTGTCTCGCGTGAGCAGGACTTGGTTTCTTCGGTCTAGGGTTTGGTGGCCGCCATGAGCATCCTCTTTTCTTCTTGTTCTTTCTGGCGACCACAAATGAGGAAGCAAGGCGTTGGGTGCGGATAATGCGAGGGACTAGAAGAATGAAACAAAGGCCCAATGTTCAGCATTATCGGACAGCCGAGGGAGAAGGAGAAGGAAAGAGCAACCATCATGCGGTCGAGCGAGGAGGAGAAGGAAAGAGCACGACGTGGAAGCGGGAGCGTTCGGCCCAATCAACTCGATTAGGACTATTATAAATTTATAAAAATATAATATCCATTGTTTATCTGAATTATGGAACATAGTAAATTAGTATACAATTTGTATATGTTTTATGGGCAAAATTTATGTGTCACGTGTGTACAATATTGTTAGTAACGTAAACATGTTTGTCACAATTTTTGACAATTTATATTAGAAATTGCTGTATTAGATTGTCAATAACCGTATTATTGAAGTATTATTGAGTTTGAATTTTGAAATATATTGTTGTACATACAACAATATATCCATATTATTTTACATGCAACCAGTAACCGAATTATTACGAATAACATGTTGTTTAATGTAGTAATTTGAGTTTTATTAGTTGAATTTGTTATTATCGTGTTTATGAATATTTATCAATTTTTAAAATATTTTTTTTATATTTTTTTCATTTTTTCTGAGTTTTTTACCATTCGTCCGATTTTTTTTTTTCGAGTCGGACGAGTCTGGTCCGAATCGAACGAGTCCGAATCCAAGTCCGATATTCAGAACCATGATGTAAATGTGGTATTTGAGTTGTAATTTCAACAAAATGATTTGATTTATTAAATCTGTCAATTCTTTTGTCAAATAAATAAGGAACAACAGTAATTCACGAATACAACGATATTTTGATATAGTTAGATTTGTGTTATACGAAAATGAATATAATCATTTGGTATTGTAAAATGTTATAAATCATGGCGTGAACTAAGATTAAGCTAGTTTTTGCCAGAAAGAAACCAAAAATTTCATAAATAATATAATTATATTTATTATAAACTTATTTTGATAAAATATTATATTATTCTTTTCACAAACTTTTTGCATTGTTCTCGAAAGTGTTCTTAAATAAACATTAATATATGCAAAATACAATTTTTTTTTTATGTTTTTCTAAAATATACAGAAATTAATATTGAGAAGACATGATATTAGTTTCAAATTATAAATTATTATATTAAATATTCCTTTCACTTATTTTATTTCTGACCAAAACTCTCTCTTCCTCAATCAAAGGAAGGAAATGGATGTGATCATCCCTCAAGCAAAAGAAGAGATTATATCAGATGGCCCTTAAATTTATGGGGTTATATATGGAACCCCCCAGATCCATCCTGGTCATGCCGATTGAATCAGCATGACGCAGGATCATTAATGTGAATTAACCACTAATCCCCTACCCCACGCATTCTCTCTCCCTCCATTCAGCACACTCACGACACAGCACACACACCCTCCTTTCTCATTTCATTCAAAACTCACGAAACCCCAAACCCTAGCATGGTGATTTACGGTGAAACCCTAGAATCGAGCCGACGACGTCACGAATGGAGCTGGCGATTGACGATCGAGACAGCGACTGACGATCGACGACGGAGCTGACGATGGAGCGGGCGATTGACGACGGAGCTGACGATGGAGTGGGCGATTGACGACGACGACTGACGATTGACGACGGAGCTGACGAAGGAGCGGGCGATGGACGACTGAGCTGATGATGGAGCGGGCGATTGATGACGGCGACTGACGATTGACGACTGAGCTGACGATGGAGCGGGCGATTGACGACGCCACCAATGGAGTTTGTTGTCCGATTAGCGTCAAATGGTAATTGTTCCTTCTTTTTTTTTAATCGAACCTCAATCTCTGAATTATTGGTCAATCCGGACCAGATTATCTGGTAATTATCTGTTACCCAGCAATTAGCAGCTAATTAGGGGTATTTCAGTTAATTAAGTCGATTAATTTCAGTCCATTAACTAAATTAAGTGTATTTCAGTATATTTGAGCTAATTATTCTGGTAATTTGATTTCTTATATTATCTGATAAGTTAATTAAGTCCAATTATGTGGTATTTGACCGTTTAATTACTCCTCAATTTGCAGTTTAACAATTAGCAAGTGTCGAATTAACGATTAATTTGGACTGGTACGGTGGAATTGGCGGAGACTGGTGCGGATTGTGGTACGGCGTCGATTGCTGGTACGATTTGATTGGCGAGGATGACGATGGCGACGAGGATGAGGACGAGGATGAGGACGAGGACGATGGCGACGAGGATGACGGCGAGGACGATGGCTGGTACGAAGACGAGGACGAGGATGAGGACGATGGCTGGTACGACGAGGATGAGGACGATGGCGACGAGGAAGAGGATGAGGACGATGGCGACGAGGATGACGAGGAGGAGGATGGCTGGTACGAGGACGAAGACGAGGATGAGGACGATGGCCGGTATGACGAGGATGAGGACGATGGCGATGAGGATGAGGACGATGGCGATGAGGATGAGGATGAGGACGATGGCGACGAGGATGGCGACGAGGGTGACGACGAAGATGACGATGATGGCTGGTACGGTTCGATGGTTGGTACGGTTCGATGGCTGGTACGGAATGTTATAGGTCGCGAGAATCGAGTTGATTGTGAGCGAGATTATTTGTTCATCAATATGTGTATTATTTTTTGTTAATTTGTAAATGTATTTTTGTACACAATATTTGATTAATTTAGTTAATGGTGGTATTCATCGATTATCAGAGATTAATGATTGTATTAATAATTAATTAATTGTATTAATTAGTTGATTAATTTGTGTGAAATAATAATGATATTTTGAAATGATTAATAATGGAATGGATTTTTATTAACCTTTAATTGACTTAATTTTATGAACTAAATAAAACTCTTAGCATAATTTAATTAATTTGGTTAATTTAATTTTGTTGTTACTTTGTTTTGTTAATTGAAATGATTTATTTGAAATTACATTTTTCAGTGAATTGTTGAATGTTAATTAATTAATTTGGTCAATTAACGGTCAATTGTCCATTAATTAATTGAAATGTTAATTTTCAGTCTATTGTTAATGACTATAATATTTGTTAATTAACAGTCAATAGTCCATTAATTAATTGTATTGTATTTACATTAATTAATTGTCAAAATATATTTGTTTGTAAATGAATTAACCAACAATAAAAAAGTGAAAACATTGAGGGGGAAATTTGAATTGAAGTTGGAGTTACCTATCAATACCATGCCCCCCTCCCATGAGATGATACAATCATCAAGGTTGGGGTGACTTTCAGGGTACGGAACAATTGCCCTAAATTTATATCCGATATTCTTCAACCTTTCAAAATTTTAGGAACATATCCTCGTAAATTGTGCAAAACAGCTAAAAAGTAAAAACATATAATTATATACATATCAGACAACAAAGAGATATTAGGAAATAGACAATAACAATAACAATTATAATTATAATTATAATTATAATTATAATTTTAAGTTATTATTACTATTTGCATCTACTTATGTATCACACAAAATTTGCATCCATTATCCTTAAAATAATCATATTTTACATTTCATTTTTTTGATTCATTTAAAGTTTGCAGTAGTAGATGACTGAAAAAGCAAGACTTTCTCATTTTCAAAACACACGTATATTTTATTTTTAAAATTTACATAATTACATAATATTATCATATATTTTTGAAATTTACAAAATATACATAATAATTATCTTCAGAAAAAGAGATAATTGAATATTTATCTCGTATGAATTGACATTAAATATATTCTATTCATTTAATAAGTTTATGTCGTATTTTATGATTTTATTAGGATGTTGCTAATTTTTTAATTTTTAATTGTAGAGACATGTATAATGTTTTTATACTTTATGATATATTTGTAGAACATAAAAAATTCTTTTTACTTAGTTATATCATATATGTTATATTATAAGTATTATAGGATGGTACTTGGTACATGGGGTTATGTTATTAGCCTTGTATAAATATTTTTAAAATATTATTTTATGCATTGTATATCATGATAATATAATATATTAAAAAATATTTTGTTTTGGTTTATACTTATTTATCTTCAGAAAAAGAGATAATTGAATATTTATCTCGTATGAATTGACATTAAATATATTCTATTCATTTAATAAGTTTATGTCCTATTTTAAGATTTTATTAGGATGTTGCTAATTTTTTAATTTTTAATTGTAGAGACATGTATAATGTTTTTATACTTTATGATATATTTGTAGAACATAAAAAATTCTTTTTACTTAGTTATATCATATATGTTATATTATAAGTATTATAGGATGGTACTTGGTACATGGGGTTATGTTATTAACGAGTAATGATACAAACCATGAAAAATTCCATGAATTTTTCCATGAATGGTGACGTGGCATCTCATGATTGGTTGCAATATCATCATCAACTTTAATGCAACCAATCATGAGGTGCCACGTCACCATTCATGGAAAAATTCATGGAATTTTTCATGGTATGTATCATTACTCGTTATTAACCTTGTATAAATATTTTTAAAATATTATTTTATGTATTGTATATCATGATAATATAATATTTTAAAAAATATTTTGTTTTGGTTTATACTTATTTATCTTAAGTTATCATGAATCCTTAATAGTGCATGGACGAGAATAGATAGATTAATTGGGAATTAGGACATTGTAAATTCTTAAGAATATAGTTTATATAAAACAGTTCTTATTGTTATAGAAATTGTTCGGCGTTTGCTAGTCGGCAGAGAACCATCAAGTGTCAATGATTAATCGAGAATTAAACTAAGCATGTACATTAATATATTCGTTGAGGTAATGATTATGTTTTGTTAATCATATGACAAAGATGTTTGTCGATATCGTTAGCCCAACCATAAACTAGTGTTTTAAGATCGATTCGAAGAAGTTTTTCCGATTTGTTGAGTGTCCTTTTTTCCTCGGCCACATCCAAGGCTCTAATGATATCTTTTGCGATACTAAGTTTAGAGTTTAGGTTTGTGAATTTGTTCTTTGCCCACTCAAGATTGGGCTACTTGAGGTGGTTGAGAAAATTTGTGATAACGCATGTATTCCTGTGATAACGCATGATCACGCATGATCATCCGTGATAACGCATGATCATCCGACGGTTGAGTAAATCTGTGAGTGGTTGAGTAAATCTGTGATAAAGCATGATCATCCGACGTGCGGCAATGAGCGCTGACTATGACTGCTACGTTAATTATATTGTTAATTATGAGATAAATTATAATTGTTAACTATATTGTTAATTAATCGAATTGCTAATTATTATTTTTAGCTGTAATTTGAAATACTTTGTTCGTATTGTTAATTATAATATAATTAATTGTTAATTAAAAATATCATTAATTGAGTTGAAATTTAAGTGTAAAATTGATTTCACGGATTAATATCATACGACTTTTCACAAATATAGGAAATAAGAGAAATTTTCAAGAAAATCGCTAACTTTTTTGGATATTCTAAAAACCCCCTATTTTTATGGAAACTCTAAGAAACTCTCTCTACTAAAATTTTATTTTCAAATACTCCACGATCGAGATTAAAACTAACAATTGACGGTGTTTAAATTTATTTTGAACAAAATACCATTCTATTTACATATGTAGTAATTAAAAAAAATTGTTATTTTTTTATTAATTTAAAAAAAATCCTAAAATATTATTAAGCTCATAATAATTTAAAAAAAATATATTATATGTTATATTTATATAATTTTAATATTGCATACATTATATATATTTTGTATTTTATATTTATTTTTCTGAAAAATTAATTTAAAATAATAATAAGACGAACAACAATATTAAAAAACCACTTTGTAAATATTTAAAAATTAAAATATCATAAATTATTAAAAAAATACATAAAAGAAAAATAAAAATAGAAAACTATATGTTCAAACAAATATTTTTCTATCAATATACTTTCAAGGTGTTTATTTATTATTATCTGATATTATAATTTTAATTCATATTCTTTCAAATTTAGTAATTCAATTGAATATTAATTATTTGTTAATTATATGGCACATGTTAATTATAATTTATAATGTTAAATAAATATGTTAAAATATGATATAAGGATGTGTTGGTAAAATCCGGAGATACTTATGAATTTAAGGATTAAAGTATTGTACCGATTTTATAAACCCGGGTGTTTCTCTCCCTCGTTTAAATCTGTTAATTAATAATACATTATGATAATTAATTCATCAAATTTTTTAAATCAGATTGTATCAAATTTTAAAAATTAATTTTGCATTAGTTTTGAAAAATTTCTGAAAATTGAATTATTTTTCAATTTTTTTTTAATAAGATTGCATGTGCTCCTCATTAATACATGCATTCCAAAAGAACAATCTTCCGCAACAAGTATTTTTAATTTTTTTTGAACTGAGAGCACGTTTCGTCATGCTCTAGCTTCTTTTCAAAAAAAAAAATATATCCATATGTATATTCCTTTGAACCGACTTTGCAAAAATATAGAAAATAAATATTTACGACTGTTGTGGACTCATAATGCTTAGTGACTAAGTCTTTATTTAATGTCTCCATTATTTAATAGGTCATATATTTGGAATCAACCGACCACCTATTTTTACGGTGCCCGTTTGTTATCCAACTTTGGCACACTCTAGAACCGTCGGCAAACGTAGGAACGTCATCGTTAAAAGACTTTTGGTGGGATTTTCGGAAATCTAGAACCAAAATCGAAGCTATGGCATGGGACATCAAATGGCTTGCCACCGTGTGGGCAATTTGGAGGGAACGAAATAATAGAATTTTTCACCGTAAGGATCGAATGCATGAGCTCCTTATCAAGAATATTCAAGATTTCATGGGTAATTGGAGATTTTATAGTTAACTAACTAAAGAAATATTTGCTATATGTAGTTGTTCGTTAAGTATTAACTATATTGTAATTATGTCGTTGTAAAACTCTTTTTTTTCTTCCTATTTATGAAAATCGATTGGACCGAGCGCGTATCGCTCTTGCCTTTCTTTTAAAAAAAAAAAAAAGATAATGCTTAGTGGCCAAGTCTTTATTAAAGTCTCCATTATTTAAACCTCACTACCCTTTTTCTTCCTCCCAAAACAAAAGAAACAAACACTTCAATTAAATCAACAATGATCGCAGATATCAATCGATTACCGGAGGACTGCATCTCGCACGTCATCTCCTTCACGACGAGCTCACGCGACGCCTGCGTCTCCTCCGCCGTGTCCTCCACTTTCCGATCCGCGGCGGATTCAGATCCCGTCTGGGAACGTTTCCTTCCGTCCGATTGCTCCTCGATACTATCTAGAGCGGACGAACCGGTGCTATATCCTTCCAAGAAGGCGCTTTTCTTACGGCTTTGTGATGATCCAGTTCTAATTGACGGAGGCCAATTGGTAATTTCACTCTTTGCTGACATTATGGATTAATCTTTCTACTTTAATTACTTTGGGGCTATGAATTATAATTGTAATTTCGTGATTTGTAGAGTTTTGGATTGGATAGATCGAGTGGAGCAAAATGCTTCATGATTTCAGCAAGATCACTCGGTATTGTGTGGGGGGATGATGAAAGATACTGGAATTGGGTTCCCCTCCCTGAATCAAGGTTCGACACTCTTTTTTTTCTTCTTCAAATCGAAGCTTCATTTTCATATTTAAAGCCAATTAAATACAAGATTTTCTTCAGGTTCCCTGAGGGAGCAAAGCTTAAAGCCGTGTGTTGGTTGGAAATCCATGGAAACATAGAGACCAAAATTCTCTCTCCTGATACGGTATACACTGCTCATCTCATATTCAAACTATCCGAGGGCTCTTATGGCCTTCGTGCTCCCCCGCAAGAAGCTAGTATTACCATTGGTGGGCAAAGTGTGTCTCAGCACACACTTTGCGTGCAACATGATGATGATGGGGAAGAAACGGAAGAGATTGGGGCTGACGTAAAATTGCCGGTGGAGAGAGGAGACGGGTGGATGGAGATCGAGTTGGGAGAGTTTTATAACGAGAATGGAGAAGATGGACTGGTGGAGATCAGCTTTTATGAGGTTATAGGGGGGCGTTGGAAGCACGGGCTTATTGTTCAAGGAATTGAGATTAAGCCGAAGAGTTAGGGATTGTGATTGTGAAAATATGGCAGCATTTGGTTGTAATTTGATGGAAAGTCTTTTTGTGTGTTATGTGAATTATGGAATTTTAAAATACTTATGTATCAGACAATAAATATGGCAGCGTTGGGGCTCTTTTAATTACCAGTAGTATTATCTGAAATTTCAGAAATACAAATAAGTTTCAATTTTTATTTTTGTAAATTTCTTAATTACCTGGGGAGTGAACCCTAAGCCGTAGACCCTATTCTTCTCCTTGATCGTCACAAATTCGACCTAGAAATAAATTACAAAGAAGAAAAATAAACATATTAGAAAACACACGATAAATCATGATTTTTATAATGGATCTGTACCAGTACGCGGTAATGAATCCGTACCCGGTAGCGGGTCCAAATGCAATGACAAAGAAACGGGTCAGTACCCGATACCGGGTCTCTATCTCACAAATGAACATATTTAAATTTTATATCTTACCTCGTGATTATCGGTACTCGTCGGCAAAACCGGCAGAGACAAAAGCAGCGCCAGCTCCCGCAGCACCTGCTGGGGCACCTCCGTCTCAGGAATAGCCGTCTCGAGCAGCTCCGGCTCGGCCATCGCTGGCTTGAGGTCTTCTCTGTTCTCGACCTGGCAAAAGAGGGGTGAATTTGGAATTAATAAAATTGAATTTTTTTTTTAAAATTAAAAAGCAACTAGGTTAGTGCATTTAAGGATCTGTCCTGATCTTGATCGATCGTGAGGTTAATTGCAAGATTTTAGTGGAATTTTGGGGAGAATTAGGCGAAATTAAGCATAAATTGAAATCGATACTATCAGAGCTAAATGATGATCATTACACACTCAAGCTCTTGTGTAATTCAATTTACAAACAAACCCCAAAGATTGTTTTATTTACCTAAAAGTCCTTGGTTCTTAATTCTTAATCAGGGAGCATTTTCTTTATTATTCAAATTATAAAAAATAATAATAATAAATAGAAATTACTGGAGGAGAAGCTCGGCGAATTGTGTATCGGATTGCGGCGCACGGGAAAGGCAGCAATTTCTTTATGAATCCTCCCGTCCACTCGTCTACAATGTATGCCATAGGTGCGGCTATCTTTAAGCCGCGGATTACTGCATCCGAGTAAGTAGCGGCCACGAGTCCGCCCATAAGGGAAGTAGCCGCCACGAGTCTGGCCACGAGTCCGCCCATAAGAGAAGTAGCCCCCCGGACCAAGGCTACGCCTTCGCCCATAACGGAAATTGGACTGATGGGACGGATGGGTGCCCATGCCCTCGTCATCAAGAATGCTCCAGCCGAGCTGGTAGTGGTAGTCATCGCCATCGGCGCGTCCGAAATCAACCAATAAGCGAGAGAAGACATGGAAATAAAGAGAGGAGAGAGGAGAATCAAAGAGAATCAAAGAAAAAGGAAGAATCGGAAGAGGAAATTGATTGTTCTTTCTTGTTTGTTGATGGACAGAGGTGAGAGGAGAGAGGAGAGAAGAGAATCAATAATCCGGTTTGAGCCTGAGAGGAGCGGGAAAGAAGTTACTAAAGACCGACTAAACAATAAACATACTAAACATACTAAACTTATATAGATCCTAGTCATCATGTTTCTATTTCAAAACAAAACATTAATATTACTATTTATATATTTCACCAATTAGTTGCACGTTTCTACTTCAAAACAAAATTAGTTAATAAAATTACTAGATAATATAAGTGCTATATAATTATAATATAATAATTGTTTTATTATGATACAATTAGTATTTAGTGCATAAATAATTACTACATAATTATCACATAATTGATATATAATTATTTTATTATTATAATATTATATTTTATTCAATTATATTATTATAGACATAATTATATTATTATATATTATTATTGTTATAGACATAATTGATATACAATTTCTAATTATATAGACATATATTATTATTATTATTATTATTCACCTACCAAATATGCCATTTAAGTTATTAGAAGTTACTAAAATCAGACACTACTAGTGACTTGACTGTTTTGTTAAGCATTCAACCCATTATTATTAATTAATTAATTAATCATAATAAGATGAAGAATGTGAGTTTGGTGCACCGGTAAGAACTTCGGCAATTTTTGACAATTCATTATTCAACCCATTATATTATACAGTAAATATGAACTAGAACTTGTTTTTACACCGCTTCGTAGTCATTGTTTTTATCTTTTCAAATTATTTTTGATAAGTTATAATTATAATTATAACCAAAATAAAATTTTAAGAATCGTAAATGATTGTTTTTTAGCAAATAAATTTAATATTAAGGGCATTTGACATGTTTCCTTTTTATACAATGATGAAAACGAAATTTATATTAAACAAAGTTATAAAAACAAATTTATATTATTTTTTAAGTTTAATATTATTTAATAAAGTTATGATACGGAAGGAGAAATTTGATATTTTATAATTTTTCATGTTGAATTTACTAGAAAGATAAATTTGGAAGTTTTTTCTATTTCGAGATTATGATTTACGTTATATATAATACATATATTTAAGAAATTATTAAATTGATATTTAAATATCAGGAATGATATATCAACTTGAATTATCGCTTGTTGTTTTTCTTACATTTATGAAAGTTATTTTCATTTTTATAAATTATTCTGTATACTAACAATTATGTCAAAATCGGTACTCGTTTGAATAACCTTAAAGTTTGTGCTAACAACCGCACAATCATTTTCCTTTCCGCTGCTCATATAAGGAGAAATAAGTTTGTAATCAAGATTAGGAGTTGAAATCCTCTTGGAGAAATAAGTTCCTAGAAATTATTATAATCAAGATTATGGGTGAGATAACGAAATTATTATATTCATATAATTAATAGAATATACATCACTATAATAATAATATATAATACTTAAACTACAATAGTAAAAAATATATTATAGTTATTATATTCACATAATTAATATAATATTATATATATTACATATATTACAATAATAATATAAAATATTATTATATTATAATTATTATATCCATATAGTTAAAATAATGGTATATATTATTGTACAATGTATAATAATAATATTATATAATAATAACAACAATAATAATAATAATAATAATAATAATAATAATAATAATCTTATATACGTTACATTTTATAACAATTTTTACCATTTTTTACATAATATAGATATAATAATAATGAGTTAAAGATATAATATTATATACCTACATTTTTTACCAATTTTAATTAAATTAATATAATATCATATATAGTATTATAGCAATATAAAATAATTACTCCATAATTATTATTTATTTCGAAATATTTTAAAGTTGTGACATTTTAGGAGACACATGGATTTCACAAAGACAATGTCGACAATAGGTGGCATAGGTTTGGGGAAGAATGTTGACAATAGGTGGCGTAGTGTTGAAGCTCAGATCAAAGAGACTAATAACCGTTCAAGAATTTATCCACCCCCTTATTTTTGCACCCGTCTATATGCACTCATAAAGCCACGCCATAATTGTTTTACATCATTATTAATCATTTGATTGTGTGATGTGGCTTCATCTTACACGTTAATTTCATATTTGATTTTACAATACCTATAATTTGTATGGTCATTTGTATGTATTATTTTACATCATTATATTTTGTGATATTATTTGATCTCATCCATTAATTTTTATACTAGATTTTTTTAAGATAATATTTGATGTAGTCATTTGCGTATCATTATTTTACACTAACTTTTAAGCAATCTCCTTGAGCCATGTAATCTATGGCATTGCCATGTCATGTTTGATATTTTGAATCTAAACCATATGATTAAAATCAAACGATCAATACTCAATGCACTCTCCACATGGCAAAAAATATTAAGAGTTTTGTTAAATTTTATTTTGACACACAAAATTTATACATTGTTGTTCTTCATAAAATCTTTATTTTATTTTTTTTTTATATTCAATAGTTACTACAAATAATAACTTTCATCCAATTAATTGATGCATGTATATGCTTTTTTTCATCCAATTAATTGATGCATGTATATGCCTTTTTATTACAAAATATTAAATTTTTTTAGTACACTTTGTCTTTGCATCTTCTATGTGAAGATACATTGTAGTATACTATATGTGAACTAAATTATAGTATTAACATTCTTTATTATTATTTCATGGTACTTAAAGACTTATATACTTGTATATGATGTGAAGAAAATATGTGTATAATACAAGGTTAAAATACTATATTATTGATAGTTTATGAAAACACTAAATAATGATATTATATTATTTATTTGAAAATAATCATTTATAATATAAAAGAATTTATAATAGAAGAAATTTCAAAAAAAATTTCAAACTAAAAAAATTATACATTTATGTTGTTAAAAACTTCATGTACATATTCAATAATTACATGTGATATTTTTCACTTTCAATAAATCAATGATTGTGTATGTTTTTATTATAATACATTATATTTTTTTTGATATAATTGTCTTTCCATCTTACATGTGTTTATTTCAATACTTAAAATTACATATAATACTTTTTTGATCGTCCAACTTTAGAGTTAGATACAATTATATGAGTGTGAATAATATATGCTCATAACTTATTATCGTACAATGATATTTTTAGAAGAACACCTAATAATGTTATAATATTTATTTCAAACTTATATCATTTATAATATAAGAGATTTCAAAATCAATTTCAATCTAAAAAACTATACAACTATCTAAAACATTTATGATCTACATAACTTTAAAATGAATTTACAACAAATATAACATGCTCACATGACAAAACACTATGAATTTTTTTGTTAATTTTTTTTTGACATACACAAGCTATATTCATTTTTGCTTAATAAATTTTAATCTTGATATTTAATATTTCCTAAGTATGACCTCTTTTACTCCAAAATAATAAATACATGTATAATTTTTTTAATATGAAACATTAAATTATTTATGGTATAGATTGCATGATGTAGTTTGTCTTTTCATTTTCTTTAAGGACAATAATTTATTTCTCTTACATTTATTATTGTATCTTTCATTTATTCTAGAAAAATAACCAACCATAGGATAATCCTCTGCTCATCGAAAAAAGTTTTGTAACAAAATATTCCTTCATACATCTACAAAAATTTCTCCAAAAATTATACTTAAATCAAAAAATATGTCCTAAACTTTTTATATGAATACAAATTTCATAACTCATGATTCTCACTTATTTTGCAAGATGATGGAGAAAGACTTATCCAAGAAATAAGAAAAAAAAAACAATATAGTTTAGGATGCAACTAACCCAAACAATACAACCAACTTAAGGTAAAAAAATCATACAAAATATGATGTCAAATTTATATTTATGATTTTCTAACACATATTAATAATTAAAAAAAAAATCAATTTCAACGAAGGTTCAAATATTCGATGTCATCAACCTCCATAATAAAACTCGAGCATTAATAAAATACAATTATATTTAGATGTTATTTCATGATCTTATAGTAACATTTTATTTTTTATGTATGTCGATATATGTTTTTTTTATTACTTTATATTATCATTTAATTTTTTGTATGTTTTATCAAAATACTAAATAATTTTTTCGTATTATATCATATTCCAAAATAGTATAATGAAATTTGCCATCATCGAACTTAATTAAGTAAAATAATGTATGTAAATTCAAACACTCAACACAATATTTTTTAATTATTTGAATAACGAATGATAATTCATAATTATGAATAAATTATGATAAAATAATATAAATAAACCCGCCGCGAAGCGCGGGTAATTTCCTAGTTATATTTAATTAACTCATTGGGCTATTGCATTTAATATCAAGGGTCTACATTAACTCCCTGAAATCAGTTAGGATCTAACGGTTGTGATTATGTGTGTTGGTTAAGAGTACTGAGTATTGTATAAGAAAATTAATCCAATGAAAATGTAATATAATCTTCCTCTTTCAAGAACACAAGATTTTCAAGAACTCAAGTTAACACGTAGGTTTGGGGAAGAGACGGAAGAGGTTAGGGCCAATGTTACAGAAATCGCTAGGCGCTAGTCGGGCGGACGGGCACCGTCTAGCGCCTAGAGGGATTAATCGGGGATTAATCGGATCTAGGCGGATTTGTAATTTTACATAATTTTTGTCATTTTTTTAATTTTTATATATTATAATTTGTGCTATAATTTTTTATACTAAAAATAATATATATTGATTTATTTAAAACAACGTCCAAACAAATCATAACATGAAATCTACATATTAATTTATTTAAAACAACGTTCAAACAAATTGTAACATGAAATCTACAAAATACCATTAATACAAATTCAAATAAATCACAAAATAAAATTACTAAAAATAGAAATAAGAAAGGAAATGAGTTGTGGGTCTTAATAAATTAAAAAAAAAAATTTTTAAAAAAAAAAAAAAAAAAAAAATTGGCCTGGACGGACCTAGGCGGAATTATGCGGGCCTAGGCGCTATTTAGGCAGGCCTAGGTGGAATTCCGCCTAGACAGGAACGCCTAGGATAAACGTGGGCGTTTTCCCAACGCCTAGCGCCTAGGCGGCCGTCTAGACCGATTTTTAGAACATTGGTTATGGCTGATGTAATATTGCCGGAAGAGAGAGGAGATGGGTGGATGGATGGAGATTGGGTTGGGAGATATGGAAGAATTTTGTGGTAATTTGATTGAAGTCTTTTTGTGTGTTATGTAAATTATGGTTTTGAGAGTTGTTCAACTTTTATTAATACTCTTGTTAATTATTATTGATGAATTATATGATGGTATTTGACTTGTTATTTCAGAAACATTATATGATTAATTAAATCTGCTATTTTTTGTCAAATAAAAAATGGGCAGCAATAATTCAAATTTTTTTTATATACGTAGCATCTAAACCCAACTTGCACAAATAGCACGTGTTTAGCCCGATTTGTACACTTTTGCCGGGAAAAGCTTGGCAAAAAAAAAAAAAAATTGATCAAATTAGCGGCCAAAATAGCTCAAAAGAGATTTAGAGATATTAATCTGTTGACTGTTGAGTGATGTTCACCAAGATTAAACTTTAACTTTTTTTGCGAAAGTGTGCATGCATGCACTGTGAGTCCCGAGAAATCGTCGTGTACATGTAAATAGATTGTTTTTATAGTTAGTTTGGCAGATAATTAAGGTTTTGGATATTTAATTAGTTTTATATATTAGGTAGTTTGTTTTTTTACAGTTTTTTTTTGTTTGCAATTTTTTCGGTTTCGTGAAACAAAATAAATTATTACGAATTAGTTTAATACATATTTTATTATAAATATATAATTATAGAAAATATTTCATTTTGGTTTTGATGATTACTTTATAATTTTCAGAAAATATTTAATTTCTTTTTTTTTAATTTTTTAATATTATTAGTATAATTATATTATTATATTGTTATTATATTGTTACTATTATTATAATTATTATAATTTTCAGAAAATATTATTAATATAATATTTTTCAGAAAATATTATTAGTATATTTTGTTATTATGTTATTATTATTATTATTATATTATTTATAGTTTTCAAAAAATATTTAACACAATATAATTATTATATTAATATTATTTTTTAGTAATTATTAAATTATAATGTTATATTATGATTATTATTTATTTATTATAATTATTAATTATTATTTTCTTACTTTATAATATTATTTAATTATTAATTATTAATTACTTAATTATATTATTTTTCTGCTTTTTATTATTTAATACAATTATTATTATTATGGTATTGTTGCATTATTACTATTTATACAATTATTACATTATTATTATTATTATTATTAGTAAATATTATATTATTTAATATTATCATTATATTATAACTTTTTTATTATTATGTAATTATTTACTATTAATTATTATTAATGATTATTTATTGAGCAAACTATATTGTAATTTTTGTAAGGATAATAGAGAGGGATCATACGTCCTAAGTCCCCGTCTATCAATTTTTTACTAAAATAGCACTGTAATTGTACACAACATGCTCTCGCAACATGATTGACAACATGATGATGAGGTGTATGGTGTGGATTAAATTAAGTTAAACTAATTGTATAGTGTGAATACAATATCCAACGTTGGATTAATGTCCTGCTGCGAGAGCATGTTGCGTATAATTAATCAAAATAGCATAATTACTATAAAACTAAAATTTCAACAATAAAATTATATATCTTTAGTACAATTAAACCTAGTTTTAAAGATGCAAATCAGCATATCGTAATGTCAATCTCCGTATAAATTGGTTTCTTTTTTCTGCTGGAAAAAATTTAATCCGACCTGCAAGACCGTTTCTCTTAAAAATAAAATAAAATAAAATATCAAGTAACATCACTCATTCAATCCGTGATTTAACATCTTAATTTATGATTTAATTATTTTAATTTATGATTGAACATTAATTAAAATGTTAAATTATAAATTAAAGTATTAAATCATATCCGCGTTATTATGATTCTTAGGGAGAGGTGAGGGCATCTCAAACATTTTTCCTAAATAAGTCGGTGAAAAAATGAAATTGATATCGGCAACCTGATAAATCAAAATTGAATCCTGATGTGATGTTCCTTAGTTTTGAAAATAAAAATGTTGGACATACCCCCATCTCTCTCCCCATATTTTTTGATGACGTGAATATGATTTAATACCTTAAAAATTAATATTTTAATTCATCATTTAACATTTTAATTTTATGTTTAATCATAAATTAAGATAATTAAATCATAAATTAATATGTTAAATCATGTTTTTGTTTGTTAATTTTGAAGGTGTTAAATCATATTCACGTCATCAATACTAGGGAAGAGTACAAAAGGGTGTACATGATACATCGCTACTTGAAAATAAAAGGTAATCAAAAGGCCACGAATGCACAGGTAACTTTACACGTGTCCGAAAATAACATGCCAAATACTGGATTCCTTTGTTCATTCACTCAACCCAACCGCCTTATATTCATTCTCCAGTTCAAATCAAAATTCGATCAATCCATATCCATCCACACAATCCAATTCCTTCTCCTTCACATCCTCTCAACCTCTTTCTCTCCAAAGAGAATCCAAGTGAACTGCTAAAAGGGGTAAGTGAGACTGTGAGAGGTTGGGCATAAGAAGCCATGAACGGAGATATCAATCGACTACCAGACGACTGTCTCTCGCAAGTGATCTCCCTTACCAGTTCCCGCGACGCCTGCGTCTTCTCCGCCGTGTCTACCGCTTTGAAATCCGTGGCGGACTCTGATGACACGTGGGAACATTTTCTGCCGTCTGATTGTACCGCCATCCTTTCTCGGGCCGTCAATCCGGTGCGGTGTGATTCCAAGAAGGAGCTTTTCTTTCGACTTTGTGATGATCCTGTGCTAATTGATGGTGGCAAATTGGTAATTTTCAACACCGAATTTCAAATTCCTTGCTATTTACTACCCAGCTCATCGCCTTTGTCAATTGCAAAATATAATGTCCAAATACAAAGAAAGGCTTGATGTAAAGTAAATGTTTAGAATTTTGTATGTGTAATTCCAAATTTAAAAAAAATTGTGTTCTTCATACTACACAGAGATTTGGGGTGGATAGAAACAACGGAGCAAAGTTCTTCATGATTCCAGCCAAAGCGCTCTGGATCGTGTGGAGCAGTGACGAACAGTACTGGAACTGGGTTCCTCTCTCCGATTCAAGGTTTATTCATTAATTAAATGATAATAATTTACCACAAAACTTTTCATGATTGAAATATTTCATTCTTTTTCTTCGAATCAGGTTCCCCGAAATTGCGGAGCTTCTAGGAGTATGCTGGCTAGAGACTCAAGGCAAGATAGAGAGCAAACTTCTCTCTCCCAACACGACTTACTCGACCTATCTCATCTTCAAATTGAGCGATAATGCTCGAGGCCTCGGTTCTCCTCTTCAAGAAACCTCCGTTACTTTAGGAGGCGAAACCAAATCCAAGAACTTGATATGTCTCCAGCCTGACGATAAAGGAAGGAGGAGAAGGAACCCGTGGGGCCCGTTTGGATTTAGATTCCCGCGCTACGTGGGTTTAGAAGACGGAACGAGACAAGATTTGAAATTGCCTCGAAAATGGAAAAGAGAGAACGACAAGGCCGACGAGGGGTGGATGGAGATAGAAATGGGCGAGTTTTATGTCAACAAAGGCGAGGGCGGTGAGGTCGAGATTAGCTTGATGGAGATTACGGGTGGCCATTGGAAGAGAGGATTAATTCTTCGAGGAATCGAGATAAGGCCGAAATGTTAGTTCAATTTGTCGATATCGTTACTTGTTACTTGTACAAAAAATAAATAAATATGTGAATTAAGAAGATTTAATTTATGTTGTGAATTAATGGTCCATAATTCATTAATGGTTAGGCCTAATATCAATGCCTTGTAGAATAAGCCCACTTTTCCAATGAGCATTAACATCTATTAGACTCGTCTTAACCTCTCCATCTTCTCCATTCTCGTTATAAAACTCGCCCAACTCGATCTCCATCCACCCGTCTCCTCTCTCCTTCGGCATTCTCGACCCGCCATTGCACACTTCAATCGGCGCCTCGTGCTTGGAATGCCATTTTCTAAATCTTCTCAAGGTCGTACCTCGTTCGTAAAACGACTCGAGACACGCCGTGTTTTTACATATTCGTTTTCCTAGAGAGACGGTTGTTTGCTGCGAGATGGTTCCGATGGGACAACCTAGACCGTTCGATCTGTCTGAGAGTTTGTAAACGAGATACGCATTGTATGTCGTCTTGGGAGAGAGTATCGCACTATCGAATTTGCCATTGATTTCTAACCAACACACCTCCATTAACTCCGCTACCTCTCGAAACCTGAAATCAATTCGCGCTTCTATTTAGAAAATTATTTGGGCGTACGCGTAAATATAAACTACAAGTGGCAAACCTGGAATCTGGAAGAGAGATCCATCTCCAACATTCAGGCGAATCGCCCCAAACTATATCCAACGCTCGCGCTGAAATCATGTAACATTTCGCTCCACTGGTGGGGTCCAATCCAAAACTCTACATATCATATCACCCAAAATAAAAAACCAATCAGTAATCAAGATCACGATGTGATTGTAATTTGTAATGCATGATTAAATTAATTACCATCATGCCACCATCAATTAAAACGTGGCGCTGACACAGCCTGAAAAATAGTTCCTTCTTGGATGAGTACTCGATTGGATCGACGGTTCGTGCAAGAATGGAAGCATAATCCGATGGTAAAAAGTTATGACACGTGGCATCAGAATCAGCCACTGATCGGAAAATCGGGGATGCTGCGGCGGAAATACACACGACTCGCGGAGACGTAAGGGAGATTACGTGCGATAAACAATCCTCCGGCAGAGATTGAATCGGAGAGTGTGGATTTTCCATTTTTTCCAATGTGTTGTGTGATTTTGAATTTGAGAGCTAGAATGCGAGGATAATTTGTTGCATGGTGGCGGGAGATATAAATAGCGACACGAAGGCTACAGGTAACAAATCCTCTCCAGTATTATAAATGGATATCTCAATTTTGTAGTTTTGGAACAGTAAAAGGTACCGGTTCCGTTGTGTGGAAATGGAGAGGATAAAAGTCAGAGCCGGAAAGATGGATTGGAGAAAAGCAAAAAAACAGAGGAAAAGAAGGTCTTTCGAGTATTTTTAATAAAATTGATTTAACTAAGTAATCTCTATACACACACACACACACACACAAAAAAAAAAGAGTTAATGACTTTCTTTTTTTGTTGGAAAAAATATACAATCTGAAAAAGAGAGAAAACAAAAGCTTAGTGGCTAAGTTTGAGCACGACTTATTTCAATATTCCATTTCGTACATAAATACAACATATCTTCAAAATATTTATGACAATGATATGTATAATTATTATATTAAAATTAGAGAAAATTGTTCTTAAATATATATCGTTTTCAATTGCAAAATTACTTAATCAAGAAAAATTATGTATAATTTTGGGATTTTTGGTCTGATTTAGAAAAAAACCGAGGATCCTTCGAAAAGCAAGGTTATGGAAACTTTACGAACATCTTTTCCTTTCTAGGGAAAGGAGCTTAGCTTAAGCAAAGGTTTGGTTCTTTTAAATGAATTTTAGATGAGATGAAATGGCAAATCTACTCAATCCACATGAGGAACACGTCTGATCTCCAACACATAATACCTTTTATATGATGTTTCCACTTTGCTTACCCATGTTACTGTAACCAAACCAATTAACAAATTAAGTCGCGGAATACTACGTAAACATATATGTATTTATGAAATATGATTTGTCCAAATCATTAATTGTGTTCATATATATTACTATATTTTTTTTTCAATTTAAAATAACTATCACTAATTTAAAGATAAAATTTCTTATGTATATCCTTGCAAATTGTGAAATATCACGAGTTCTATAAAACAAAATTACTAAAATTTCATGATGGCCCAACAAAATTCTTTAAATACCAATAATACCTTGCCGTTAATGGTTCGTCGAGAATTGTTGGAAAAATTGTAAATTTGATTTGTTCAGTAATATTATTTGAAATAAAATGACCATTATATCCTTATCAATTAATATTATTTACGTTAATGTAAAATTAACATAACACCCAAATTTATTATCAAACCTTTTAAATATTCTATTGATTCCTTCAAAAAAAAGTATTCTATTGATTTCTTTCCCAAATTTTTGTACCTTTCTTCGGAGCTGAATCGATTATTTTGGAGATCTCATTTTTCTTCTTGTTTCATTGAAAAATAGCCAACATATCTTAAGTTGTTATTTTGTAATATTTTTCAGGCTGCAGGAACAACTTCAATCTTGAACAAATATTTTCGTCAAATTAGGTCAACATAAAACCTTCTTGGTTTGTTCATGTTCTCAAAATAATTAACAAAGTGTGGAGAGAGAATCAACATATATTTTATTTCTTATCTAATGTAAATAGGATCCATGAAATTTTAGTTTTTTCGTGCATTCGTGATATTTTACGGTTTGCAAGGGCATACACAAAAGTTTGGCTGTTTGCAGGGGTACCAAATGAAACTTGGCCTATTATAAGAAATGAATATGGTTTACAAACTTAATAAGATATCTCCTGAGATTAATTAAAGATTAAAAAAAGTTAATTTGACAAACCAAAATAGGTATAATAAATAAAACACTACAATGTTCTGCGCCCAAATTACTTGTAACATATTAATAAGCGAGTTCAGAATTCAAAAAAAAGAAAAAAAAGAAAAAGATGCATCTACCAATTCAAGGTATCCCTTGCCGACTGTATCTTGTCAGCGTATGCGCTCTCTAGTTCGTCCTATTATATATTATTTATCAATGAATTAGCACGGCATGAGAGAGAGAGAGAGAGAGAGAGAGAGAGAGAGAGAGAGAGAGAGAGAGAGAGAGAGAGAGAGAGAGAGAGAGAGAGTAATAATAATACCTTGCATGATTTAAGCAATGGCTCGAGGAAGGATTTTCTGAAAAAATGCACGGACTCGCCAAGTGATGTTCTGTCCAAATCTGATTATAAATATTCAATTATTAATTAATTCGTGTTGATTTGAATTTAATTTAAAATGTATTTCTGAATATTTTAGTAATTATCATAAATACCGTTCTCGACTCCAGTCGAGGCACTCTTGTTGAGTTCTTCTAACAACTGCTCATAAATATCATAATTATAATACACTATATAATTCAAAAATATAAATTAAAAAATCAAAATTAATTACCTGAGAAAGAGTAGGTACGCGTGTAGGGTCGAATTCTTCACAATTTTTGGGATCAATCGGTACACAGACACGTCCTGCATTATAAATAGTTTAATATGAAAAATAAAATAAAAATAAAAAGAGGTTTTAAAAGAGAAATTCAAAGATATGATGAATAAGAAAATATCGTACCGGTTCCAGGATGTATGCAGAAAGGTGCTTTCAACAAATGGTTCATACCTTTTGTGACCTATATTTCACGCAAAATTAATGAATAAAATTTTAGCCAAATATAAAATAAATAAATAAATAAAAAAGGGTCAGAATGAAAATAGACCTGTATATCGAGTCTAGGATAAGTATACGAGAACACAATCTCCTCAACACACTGGTGCAGTAACGTCTAAACGAAAAGTCAAAATAAATCATCACAAAATGGTATATTAATATTGATAAATAATATATTGGAATTAAGTTAAAACCTTTTTCTTTCCAGTTTGGAGGATGTTCTTTAGCTGGTTCCACCTGGCAGAATTTATATGCTCCAATCTACTGTTCTGCCACTTGTCAGAAAGATCTGAAATAACACCTGAAAAAGACAAAATAATAAAATTAATTTTATTTACAATAACACGCTTATGAAGATTTGTATGAAATTTGATTTTCTTACTTTCGTCTGGTATAAGTTGAAGAATTTTCTGGAACCTATCTTCATATTCGAAGAGCTTTTGGCTGTAAATTAGTTTCTCTTCAAAATAATTTTCCAAAACTTCTGTATAAGCTCTCCTGCACGAATTTAACGCAATTTAGGATTAATTAAATACTAAATTAATTCACTAAAATAATATTTTTATCAACAAAAAATACCCAAGGGAAGGATGGAGAACACGACCAGAGAAGTTCACTTTTTTGAAAGAGTGGTCACCGCCCTAAATACAAAAAACACAAAATCAATTTTTTTGATTATTTAATTTAATTTAATTAAATTATTAATTTGGTACCTTGATAACGTTAAGGTAGTCAGCAATTTCTGCTCTTTCTTCCTTCTTAAGCCTACATTCATAATTTTACGATTTTTTCAAATATTAAAAAGTAAGGGGTGTTTCTGAAAAAATTACAAAATTTAAAATTTTAAAAAGAGGAAAATAATTACTTTCTGGCACGGGTGTCGCAAACCCAACAGTGGACCCCGCGTCTTCCACTATAAACCCACAGTATATGATTGAAACCGAAATCCTCTGCGATTATTCTCAGAATTAATCATTAAATAAAAATTAATTAAATTAAAAAAACAATATTTTGTACCTCTAAGTGCAGTATCGATGACTTTGATAGCAACGGTCATGAGAGGCCAACAATCCAAGCAAATATCGGCTCCAGAACAACAATATCTCACATCATCATAGTCTGTTATATCCTGCATAATAATAATAATAATAATGAACTTTGTAAGGGCTTATTTGAAAATTGGAAACATTTACGAATAGAATGATGGGTCTTACAATGTCGAAAATAAGCTCTCTTTCTACAGGAAAGAAGCCAGACTGCGCATATGCATGACGCTTTGCTGGCTGCAAAGTTTTAATTTCACTTAATACAAGTTAGAAATAATATTTTTTTTAATGAAAATAGTTAAGATGCAATACATCAAAGTTATAGACGGGTCCAATATTGATTTTAACAGGGCACTTGGCTCTAATGGAGCTCTCCAGTTCGCTAACACTGGAGAAAGACTGGAAACGAAGATACACCTCGTCTCCGTCGCTTTTTAGAGTGAATGAAAATTCTCTCTTGCCGAAATACGAGCTGTCACAAGCAGGATGCTTCCCGTCTATTCAACACATTATTTATTTATTAGTTATAAATTATAATTAAAATTGGTACTGAAATCATCAAATTGGTACCATTATAATATAAATAATAACGGAAAAAGAAGTAGTACCATTTCCATAAGAGAGCCACTTGAACATATCTGTGTATGGGAAGATCTTTCCTGTAATAATTAAACGATACATCTAATGAAATGGAAATAATTTGTCCCTAATTTATGCATAATTTTAAATTAACAATTGATTCTGCTCAGGAAAGATGTACTGGTAATCCCCTAAAAGATCGAGAAAAATAGGATGAGAAATAATTACCATAATATATTCTGAGATAATCATTGAGAGACCCTTCGGGGACTTCGTTAATTTGATGCTGCTCAGGGGCATTTGTGTCAATTTGCATCAGGTCTTCTCCAATATTCTGCTCTTCCTTTGTCATGGTTTTTTTTTCTTTCTAAAATTTAATGAAAAATACATTTATTTTTTTTATTTTTTTAAAAATACGTCAAATTGAAGCGATCTAGACATCAAATCGAATATCTTTCGCAGGTAAACAAGAATGCACAATTCGGAAAAAATAAAATATTGATGATTAAGACGAATCAAGAACTCACGAGTAGAGACCAGGATGGAATCAGCTCGATCCCCAACAAGCTAGCACAATCGCCAAGCCTAGAATCATAGTGAGTGAGTGAGTGAGAGAGAGAGAGAGAGCTGAAGAAAAAGGAGAAAACGATGAAAAGGACAAGGAATGAAATTTGGCGGGAACTTAAAAAGAGGGCTTAGGTTAAGCCCAACCCTAGAACCTGAGATTCAGAAATGATAGAAAGGAAAAATATACTAATCACCGCACTGCTGCTTTAGTACTAAACACTAAACCCTAAACTCTAAAATACAAAAAAGAAATATATTAATAAATACTTCACAATAACTTCATTCATTTTTAATAACTTTTCTAATTATTTGTTGCTGTGCTCAGGTCTAAAAAAAAACACATATATTAAGTATACATTCACTGAGTTACACATGATATTACTCAGTTGAAAAACGTTTAATCCTACAAAAATATAGACACATGTCAAGTTTATAAACAATATTCAGCATTGGATACATGAAAGAATGGGCTTGGTGGATATGTATTTTTAAACAATATTCAGCATTGGATACCCCCCCCCAGCACCCCCCACGACCCCCCTGACCCAACCCCCCTCCCCCCACATACCCCCCCAGCACCCCCCCGACCCCCCCAGCACCCCCAGACGCCCCCGGCACCCCCTAATTTTGCTGAAATTACCTTCAAAATGCTCAAAATAACTGAAATTTGCTCAAAAGTGCTCAAAAAATGCTCAAAATAGCCATAATTTGCTGATATTTGCTTAAAAATGCTCAAAATAGCTGAAATTTGCTTTAAAATGCGCAACAAATGCTCAAAAGTCCTTAAAAAAATGCTCAAAATTTGCTGAAATTTGCTTAATAATGCTCAAAATAGCCATAATTTGCTGAGATTTTCTTAAAAATGCTCAAAATAGCTGAAATTTGCTTTAAAATTCCTCAAAAAAAAACCTAATTTTCTGAAATTTGCTTAAAATTGCTCAAATTAGCCCTAATTTGCTGAAAATAACTCTAATTTCACTAAATCTCGTTAAAATCCATTTAATTAACTTTAAATATGAGAGAAATCTTACTTTCGTGAGAGGAGAGCTTCGTGAGAGAGAGGTGGAGCGAGAGCAGGGGGGCTGGGCGCGGGGTCGCAGGCTTGGGGGCTGGCGATTTGGCGACTCAAGAGTCCTCGCGAGAGAGAGAGAGAGGTGGGGCGAGAGCAGAGAACTGGGCACTGTGAGAGAGATTTGGTGATTCGGCTGTGTGTGTGTCAGTGTGTGTGAGAGAGAGAGAGGGGGGTTTGAGAGAGACGAAGTATTGGATTTTGGGTTGTTGGGTTATTGGATTTAATTATTGGATTCAATATAAAAATATTAAATTTGCCATCTCATTGCCACGTCACACTGTCATGTCAGCACTTAACCAATGACTGGACACTTAACTGATGGAAGGGATAAAATTGAGCAAAATGAAGAGTTCAGGGAGTATAAGTGAGCAAATTAAAGTTTGGGAGGCAAATTGCATTTTTGTGTACAGTTTAGGGGACAAAAGTGAGTTTTTTTCTAAAATATAATATAATACAACACAACACAATACAATATAATATAATATAATTTTATAAAACAACACAACATAACATAATATAAAATAAAATAATATAAAATAAAATAATATAACATAACATAATATAAAACAATATAACACAATATAATATAATATAAACAATATAATATAATATTATATAATATATTATAATATAATATTATATAATGTTATAAGATAACATAATATAATATAATATGAGGAAGGCTAACATACTTAGTTAAGTACAAAATATTTGTTAATTAATGATTTTTTATCATTGAATTTGCATTGAGATTTGTGTTTCATAATGATCATGAAATTTTGTTCACGTCATTAACTGCAAAAAACCAAATGCAAATACAATGATGAAAAAATATTAAACACCAAATCTCTTGTACTTAATTAAGTAGTTTAACCTCCCTTATATTATATAACATAACATAACATAATATAATATAATATAATGCAATAAAGAATGACACATTAAAATATTAAAATCATGGATTTTGCATCAAGAATCAAACAAGGAATTTTATATTCATGATTTTAAAATACAACTAATCAAACAACTCACATGAGTTGTCAACTGAGATATTTCATTGTGATCAAACGAGAGCAAGATTTGAGCAAGGTCGATGATTAATCGGAAGCAATTCGGTTGTATACGACAAGACAATGCTTCATCGATGGTGTCGAGTCGTGCGAGCGTGGGACGCACGTGTTACCGAGGATCGGAGCAGCAAAAGGAAGCAACTACAAAGCGCATCAATCCCTCTCCGTGATCAAAAGAAAATAAAACACAACTAAAATGTATATCTTGTTGTTGTAATATGGCCGGGGCAGGGGGGTTGTACAGGCTTATACACGGGATTTATACACATAGTCAAACTTATGCAACTATTTATATATGTAACAATATGATCACTGTTAATCTTGTCACTTTTAGAATAGATGTTGCGATAATTAACAAAGGTCCTTGTAAATAAATAATTACGAATAAAGCGATAAATAAATAAAGATCGGTAAACCCGACAAAAAATAATAAATAAAGAAAAGAAAAATAAGAACGGCCAAGAAACCGAATAAAAATAAATAAAGTACAAGTACAGGAAAGTAAATTAGGCATTTGGTGTACTATAATCCTAGTCAACGAATGGATACATGACTTTCGGATGACTCAAACAACTATAGATGCGACGGTTTAGATTTTCACACAAATACATTTGTGAATTACGAGAAAATCTCAAGTTTCTCAAAAATAAAAGGAAAAGAAGATAAACCCGAATAATTGAAGTAGAAAAGATAAAGAGATGACACTTGATATATAACGGAGCTCGGCGAAATGGTGCCTAAATCTCCGGAGAAATCCTCGCAGTCACGAGAGAGCGTGAGGAATCTCTTATAATAGTTCATATTACAAAAATGACTAACAATGGCATAAAGCCTTTGCACAACATATTTACTCCAAAACAACGAATATAACAACTATCCAAACTACCACACAATCTCTCAAAGAACGTTCTCTAGATTAAGGTTAGTCTCAAAGAAACATATTCTAACAATGGAGCTCTCAAAATATACTCACAACAACGGTGGCTATGATTTTCTCTCAAGAATTGAGAAAATAATAGTGTAGGAGTCTCTGAAGCAATTACAGTTTAGGACCAACGAAAAATGTACATATAAGGATAAACAAATGTACGCGTTCGTGAAAAAGATTAAGTGTGCAATAATAAGACTGTACACAAGTAGCAAACAACAGATGTTCGGTTCGAACGTAGTAGTTCATCCGCTCGAACGGAATATGATCTCAGTTTGTATAATGAGATTAAACACATAATTGAGACACCAACTCTTCCGTTCGAACGGAAGAATATTCCGTTCGAATGGATGAGTCGTGTGTTCAATGTGATTGTACACATAGTAGACATAACATGTTACGTTAGAACGGATTGATCATCCGTTCGAACAGATTGATCATCCGTTCGAACGGACTGACCATCGATTCGAATGGAAGCTATTCAAGATTATGTACTAGTTTGCAATCCTTTTCCATCATTATCCTATATAATATATATATGATGTTTCTTTCTATCTAAACTAAGTAATTATCTGAAAGTCATTCTAAAGAGTGTGAGCAAGAAATAGAGAAACATAGAAGATGACAAAGATAATTTTCTCCATTAGAAGTTCTATACGAGTTTAAACAAGTTTATACACGGATCGTCTAGGCATATTCGTGTGTAACCGATAGACGACAACTCACGTGAATACGAGTAGACAAGTGACACTTGTGACTCTCGATTTTGATCAAAGTGAGTACGAAGTTATTGACAGTGTTGAGTCGTGTGGGCATGGTGTTGGGTATCAATGTCATTACCGAGTCATGCGCAGCGGATTGAGAGACCCGGTCCGACCCGATCGCGAGGACCACGTCGTCGACCCGAGAGTACGAATCTTAATTATGTAACTACAAACATATAACTCTTATGTATATAGTGTCATACCACGTGAAATTGATCGTGGAGAAGGGTTGACACGCGCTTGTAGTTCCTCTTCTCGCTACTATGATCCTCGGTAACACGTGCGTCCCATTCCCGCACGATTCGACACCTTCGATGGAGCTCCAATTTGTTGTATACAACCGGATCGCTTCCGGTTTGTCTTCGACCTTGCTCTCGCTTGATCACAACGGAGGATTTCAGGTGAAATTCCTCTACTCGTATCCACCCCAAGAACTTGCTTCATCATACAATCTCTGATGGTGTTTTCTTTCCTCTTTGCTTGTCTCACAAGCACTATTCTTTTTTCCTATACAGATCTTGAATGACTCTTAGAGATAGAGAGAGGTCAGGTTAATATCTTATATTAACACCGTAATTAATAGAAGATTAATGAGTACAACGAAAACTAATAATCCATAATTTGGATTACGATCCGTCATGACGCACGAAATGGTACATCTTGACGGACGTGTCACGGTTACTGAAAACAGCCGTTACTCCTATGCTCCGTCATGACGGACCAACTTGTCCGTCGTGACACAGCTTCGTCATGACGCACCAACCAGTGCATCAGGACGTTACACACATAGATTTCACTTATACAGAATAATCATTTGGTCCGTCATGATGGATCAACCAGTCCGTCTAGATGTACTATGTTATTTTCTATCAGATTTGCATAATCTTATTATGCATCCAATCGTTTTGACAAACACGTACGTTCATCTATCCTCATGTGTACAATCTACTAGTTGATCTATAACTGTATTTCCTTCACATGGGACGCATGAACAATAATCGGAGATGTGTTTGACGATGCAATGACGTGTAGACGTGGGAAGCACGAGTAGTAACCGCAGGGAAAGCACGAAGGATTAAACGCACCAACCCTTTATTCGTGATCAATTTCACGAGGTGCGGGTAGTATATTCTATCATATTCGTACACCGAATCGACAATGGAATCTTGAACTAGGGAAAGACGTCGTGTCCCTCATTTCGCTGCGCGGGACGTGGTGCCCCGATTATCAAAAGTGGTACCAGAGCAACATTGTCGATTCGAACGTCGAATCAAACGCGCATAAGTATTGTGCGCATTCATGCATGAATTTGATATTTTGAAGTTTAAATTTCAATTAAAATCACAAATACAACTCATTAGAGATCAATTATATGTTTATTATTTGTGGTAATTGTGCAAGTTAAATTTAAATTTAATTTGTCTTATATGTAATTAGTACTTTATTATTTCAATGTAATTTAATAATGCATTTGAATGAGATGTTAATAAATTATGAATTAATTTCATAACTAACTCAAAAATCATAGATTTCAAAGTAAAAATCAAACAACAGATTTTGCATACATAATATTAAAATCCTACTAATCAATCAACTAAATAGATTATAAATTACATATAATCAAATTCATGTATTTCATATTTCATATATAATGTATTTCAAAATACTTCAAATTAAACATGCCTAGAGATGAATATTGGAATTGAAATTGGAATGGGATTTGGAATTGCTCTTGGATACCACAACACTGAAGGCAACACATACCAATATATTAATGTACTAAAATATGATAACATAAATATTATTTATGGATAAAAGAATATATACTAACAATAATTTGTAAACAGTTGAAATAAAATCATATATCACAATAGAAAGATATTATAATAAATTGAAACTGCCAACTCATTATTTTTTGTTAAATGGAAAAAAAAAAAAAATTGTTCTTCGTTTATTATTTGGTGTCAATGAAAATTGAATTCACGACTTGTGATTTATTATGTTGCGCACTCAACAATTTAATTTCTTCAATGAAAGGGACCTCAAGTTTTATTTAATTTTACCTGAAAGTTTAACCATTATTTATTACGTTCAAATTCCAAATATTCGGCTGTCAAATTGCATCACTCATCTTCATCATCCTCTTCAGACGCATTTTCAAGCCACTATACAAATTAAAATTCAAAATTCAAGTTTAATTTATTGCGCATTCATAATACTCCTAATTTCAGTGTGAACATTTTGTTACAATGATGAAAGTTTCACACTGTTTGACGAAAATCTTGTCAGACTCGTCAGCCCCGCCCCCGTCTTTCTCCCCGGCCCACGAAAGAACAGCATCTTTGCTTATTACATCCTTATCGTATAATTGATGCAGTACCTAATTAATTAATAAACCCCCAATTTTACATCATTAATTCATCACTCTTAACAAATATATTTTTAATAATTATGAAAGAAATAAAACACTCACTGAGGAGAATATAGGGGCGAATTCTTTATTCGTCTCCATACACATTTCCTCGAACTTTAATATCACTTCAATCTGCAAAAATATTAAATAACTCGAAATTTAAACAATTTATTCAGTTGAAAGGTAAATCTGATGCATGAAGAAAATTACCTCATCATCCAATGATGCTCTTATGTAATGACACAAAAGCCCCTTCCATTTCTCAATCACCTCCACAGTGGTCTTCAGCAAGTTTGCTATTCAATTTTACCATTATACATTAATTAAAGTATTCGATTTCTTTCGAGGGTATATTGGTAATTTTGCCCCATTTGATGTACCTGTAGTTGAAGACTGCGAACCGATCAGAGCACTCTGAATGACTGATTGGAACACCGCATCTGCGCACTCTGCGTGCGACACATTATATGATAACCTAGACCAAAATAGAATTTAATAATTTATCTTCAAGTTGAGAACTATATATTGAGTTACATTAATAATTTATGGTATTGAAAAATTAAACAAACCTTAAGGAATTAATTTCCAACTTAACAGTATCCAAACAAACCCCTTCAAGAGCTCTCTCAAACGTTTCCTCAACCTTAATTAAAACAAATATCATTATCAACATAATTGTTTAATTTCCAAAAAAAGAGAGTAGCAAACCTCCTTTCCGAATTTAGTAACGTCGCCTCTATACTCATCATTTCCATTGATATCAAAGCCCGTACATTCCGAGTCGGTTATAATTTCTTCCTCTGACAACGATTCCGCTTCTTCAATTGCAAAATCATGCAATTTTTTCAGTGTCTCCTCTGGAATCGGAGAGACCGAGTATTTCCAATCCTCGTCGATCCCGCTTTCGTTACAACTCGTCCATATATACCACGCTTTAGATATTCCAACCTGTACGAAACGACTCGTAATTGGAATTCATTCGTAGATTATTTTCGTTATTTATTGATCAAGAAAATAAAATAAAGTGCCTCCGTGTCGAACGAGGCGCGTCAGCCTGCTCCTTATTTATTGGACTAATACTAACAATTTCTACGTATAAAAAAATATAAAATAAATTCAATTCAATTTAAGAGTATTTTACAATATCTAAAGAAGAGAAGGAAATGGAGAGAGAATTACGCGGAGAATCAGCAAACTCGGAAGGTTGAGGAAACAAAGATACTTTTGAATACGCTACAAACTTCATGTGTTGCTCTACTTCAACCTATCAAAAATATTCAACAAATTGCTCAACAAAACATTTTATGATTACAAAAATAAAAACAAAAATAAAAACCAAAACACCTTGAAGGATAATATAACACCAGGTTCGAGAATCGCACCGGCTCTTAAATGAGCCTCGTCGCACACAATTGCATAATTTAATTTACTACCGTCTTCAATGATAACATTGCCCCAAATATAACAATTATGAACAGACACGTTTTTACCAATGGTACACGACTCGCCAATAACCGAGCACGAAATTATACTGTTGTCCCCAATAATTGTACCGCTTCCAATTGCGGAGCAAAGCCGGATTGTAGTTGAAGGAGAAATAGTCGTATCTGAATACCAAATCCGGGACTTCAATTCCTTGATTTTGTCAAAAATGAAAAAAAAATGTTTTACCTGATGCTTTGTAGACTGCTTCTGCTTGTCTTTCTGATCTCATTTGTTCTTTGGTACCGGTATAGAACAAGTCTGGTGCGAGAGGATAAGAATATCGTAGAATTATATCTTTGCTTATGGTATCGTAACTTCTATAGGTATCTACTCTTGCTGCGTAACTTGACCCGATATCATGTGTATATATCTTTTTATCCATTATCTGACGAAGAAAAAAATGATATAAAATATAAATAAAATAAAATAAATACAGAAATGGGAAATTAAAAGATGCATACATCATCGACAAGTAGTCCTTTAACGAAATGGTGTCGAAGGTATTGGTAGTCAACTCAAAATTATCCAAAAGTATAGTTAACACTTCGGGCGAGCAAATATCTATATAGCAATCCTGAATGAAAATAAAAACAAGATATAAAGCCATAAGTAACATAATTGATAATTCTAATTCTAATTTAAGTAAAATTTAGATTCAAATGTAGAACTCCAGTCAGGCCCGGTCCTGAGTTGTCGGAGGCCTGTGACATGATGTTACGATAATCCAAAATTACGAAATTATATCATTTAAAATAAAAATATATATTTTTAATGTAAATCAAAATACATAATAATAAAGTAAGTTCAAAATATTACAAAACACGTAACTGGCATATTCATTTAAATATCGTTCTTCTCGCATTTTTGAGCCAAATACATCAATTTAGCGAAGAAAATAAAAATGCCAAATTATACCAAATTAAGTAATTAATCCTAAACACGACAATTTGCACCTGCAGAAAATAAGAAGACCAAAGATTCAACGAAGACTCAATGCTGCAATGTAATTAGATACAGACTCGATGTAATTAAAAGGCCTTCTCGCACCTGCAATGTAATTAGATGCAGGGATAAATTACCATGAAATTTGCATGTAATTAGATAGATTGCCATGTAATTAGATAAATTACCAGAAAATAAATTACCATGGAATTTGCAGACTCTGACTCGATGCAGGGATGATTAAGAGGTGATTTGCAGACTCGATGCAGACTCGATGCAAGGATGATTTGCAGACTCGATGCTAATTAATTCAGCAAAAAAGTAAGCGAATTAACCCCAATTTTTCATGCTAATTCTCGCACCTGTAGAAAATTACCAAAATGTTTTCGATTTTTCATGCTAATTATTTCATTTTTGAGTAAAATTCGACGAAAATTACCAATACCAGGGATGATTTAGGGAAATTCCTGCCAACAATTACAAATTAACCCCAAATTCGAAGCCAAAATCTTTGAATCAGTATCAAATTTCAAGCATCAATTACCCCCAATTCCTAATCCAATATCCTTGATTCAATCCAGAGTAAGATGAAGAGAGGATCCGAACTTCTTCAGATGAATCAGATATGTTGCTGTCGATAAGAAATAAATCGTTGCTAAGATTCTAAGAAGCAAATCGATCCTGAGAAGGAAGTAAATCAGACCCGTCGTTAAGAAGGAAATCATACCTGCATGTGATTGAAGACGAGAGGCGTGGCTCCCTACAGCGTCCACCGTCTCTTTGACTCTGCCTCTCGTCGGCGAAGTGAGCCCATCCCGTCGCGTCGCCCTCTCCATAGCTAGTTCTAGTTGACAGTGAGAGTAGCATGTCGCATCGTGGCTTCAATGCTCAGTACGGGAAAGAAAGAAAGGTAAGATATTGCTTATTGGTATAATTTGTATAATGGATCTAGTAAACGGGTCGGGTTGGTAGTAGTATATATATATGCTTAATGGAAAATGAGAGGCCCGTAGAAAAGGGAGACCTGTGACTTGGGCCAAGTCTGCCAAAGCCCAGGTCCAGCCCTGACTCCAGTACAATCGAAATTATTATACATAATAAGAGAAGGGTTATCTTTCAGCAATGATTTATCTAGAGTAACGACAGATCGTTTCGGGTCGTACTTATCCTCGTTGTAATAGAGCTGTTTGGTGTCAGGATCGATGGCCATTGATACCTCGTCATTCCCGAGACGGGTCAAATGGGTCAGATCGTTGGACTTGGTTTGTTTCACAAACATGGTCATTACTGTGTCGGGATCCTGCTTCCTTCTCTCTTTATGCAATTGTAACGCTTCTGTGAAACTTGTCAGACTCATGTTGCATATTGTGTGGCCTGTTATCAGAATGAATTCTCCACTTATCTGCAAAAAAAGGCAACATTAATAAACAAATCGAGTAACCCTAAGTACAAAATTCATACCACATTTTTTGATTCGATGAATCTGAGGGCATCACCAGCACTGTTGTAGAAGTTAGATTCGATTATATGGATCGAAAAGGAGGAATTGACCCAATCAGACTTGTTAATGTGGTCCTTGACTTGATCTGCATGTGCGCAGCAAAAAACATATACTTCTTCGACTTTTACAGACTCTAGCCATTCTAGGGTGTAATCTATCATGGGCGTGTTCACCAATGGAAGTAACACCTGCGTAATAGATAATACAGACGCGTCAGAGCAAGTTTGGGAAGTAAAGAATGGAGAATTAGGGTTTCGAAGAGAGACCGTGGGACACTCGAGAGTGATGGGGCAGAATTTGAAATTGAATGTATCAGCTAGTAGTATAGCCTGAAGTGGCGTCCTTGCTAATTCCGTCTTGTTCCTCCGACGCGCCTCTCGCGCCTTTCTTCCCGCCTTTCTTCCCACCTTTTTTCCGTGCCACTTTTTCTCTCTTCTTCTTCTTCTTCTTCTTCTTCTTCTTTCTATCCAAATCTGATTATAAATATTCAATTATTAATGCATTAATTCGCGTTGATTTGAATTTAATTTAAAATGGATTTCTAAATCTTTAGTAATTAACTAATCATCATAAATACCTTTCACGACTCCAATTGAGGCACTCTTGTTGAATTCTTCTTCAATTTTCTTTCTTTTCGTTCGTTTGTTTTTACGAAATAAGCTGGCGAGTCGGAGTCTCCTTTGTCATGACGGGGTGATACATTCATTTCTATTGACCACCCCACAAAAATAACACGCATTCAACCTAATTTTCTATTTTTAGATTCATGTCTGTTGATTGGAAGTTTCAAGAAAATTCTTAGTATAAGAGGATGACATGAATTGAAAGAGCTTCACCTGAAAATTGATGTGGCCAATAATAATCTCTTGATTCCATCACAAATCCTCTTACAAGACTCATCTTTCAATCTTCTGGTACACATCACCCAAATTCAAAAATCAATGCAAAAATCTCAACAATGGAGCCAAAAAACTATTGAAATTAATGTTTTTAATATAGTAATTAATATTATTATTAATAATTTGGGGCAGGATTAATAATTAATTAGGTGTGAAAATATGATGGATGCATATGAAGGAAATACAGTTTCGGATCAACCGTAAAAGTGTACACAAAGATAAACGAATGTAAGCGTACATTCGTGGTCATATCTTTCAGTAGAAAAATCCAATTTGAATGGTTCAAATTGGGTTAGATAGATAATAAGATTATCTACAACCTTCATGTAGAAATATATTTCATATGAACGAAGTATTAGTGTCGTTTCTATGAAATACCGAAAGGGTGCAACAGTATGGCATACAGTTAGTAAAACAATCATAACTTTTGCATACGAACTCCAATTGGGCCAGGTCAAATTGGTTTGGGTAGATAATAAGATTATCTACAACTTTCGTGTAGTTTGATTTTCTGTCAGAGAAATTTACCAATTTCGTATGGACAGAATACTGAATAGGTTCATGCAACTTTCTGTGTGAAAGAGTGTATATTGGATATACATGTCTTTTGGCCCATTCTAATCATATGTGATATAAATAGGATAATTCTCTCTCATCAAAGAATGTTTCATTTCAGTCCAATCATTTGGATTATTCAGAATATTCCAGAATTATAGAGAGACATCTTTCTATTGAGTGAAAGGGTGTGAAGAGAGAGAACCGAGAAAAGGAGTTTTCCGGTATAGAGAATCAATCGATCAAGCAAGTTCGCCGGTGCATCGTCTAGGCAGTTGCAGCCGCGACCGACGAACTCCGACTCACGGTGGATACAAGTAGAGGAGCGACACTTGTGGTCTTCGGTTGTGATCAACCCGAAGGAGAAAGATGACGGTCAACGAGCGGTGAAAGACGTGTGGTGTGGGACGCGCGTGTTGTCACCAACGTGACAGCAGAAAGAAGAATAGTAGTCAATCCGTCATGTGCAATCAATTTTGCACTGGTATGAATCTAATCTTCTTATTTGCATCGTACCCTTCGAAGTCATGGCGTGATCTTGGATTAAGGGAACCGGACCGGGCCTACATATCCGCTACGCGGGCCCGGGGACGGAAAGAATTTCCAACAGTGGTATCAGAGCGATCGCCATCGATTCGAGGGTCGAATCATAGTCGTATATTCGATATACGCACGGGTTATCAAAGTTCGTACCCGTTTGCATGATGTTACATATAGAGAAATTCAAATTCCGTTAAAATCACAAGTAGAATTCGCTAGAGATCGATCAAAAGTTGATTGAGAGTATCTAGGAATGATCGTGAAAAGTTTTCATGATTAATCGTTTTGGAAACGAGCGAAAACAGACGAAGCAGCAGAAAAATCGCATAGTCCGTTACAACGGACTGGTTGATCCGTTGTAACGGACACTGTATGAGATACATGAAATTGGGAATTTCTGCGAAAATTACATAGTCCGTTATAACGGATTTGTTGATCCGTTGTAACGGACACTGTATAAGATACAGAAATTGGGGAAAATCTGCGAAAATCACATAGTCCGTTACAACGGACTGGTTGATCTGTTGTAACAGATCATGTATAGGATACAGGTATGTGAGGAGGACTGTGAATAAATGCATAGTATCATATACAATCCCAATTCCGTGTGTGCATTCTATCTATGCCCCGAACTCTAATCGGATTAGTTTGGACGGTTAAGTCACAACCATATCCAACTTATCGTTCAATTGAACTACTCACGTGCCCGACTATGGCCTGAACCCACGTGAGTCCCCAATTAACGCTTACCACCCGCATTAATACATACAATAATACGTACCGACTATGGTCTGAAACCACGTATTATGTCATACCAATCTCGATGGATGTGGATATGGAAGGCATTTCCACGACTTAAATATTATGAGGGATCATGACATTCATGTTTAAATAATTCGTGACATAATCATATTATATCACTATCACAAGATTTTTGAAATGAATATGATTTATTTAGGAAGACTAATTATTCTAAATAATTAATTATCTAATATGCTAGAATGATTGATGCCAATCATATCGATATAAAGAACTCAAAATTCCGAGTTGTGTAGCCAAAGTTATCACGAAAACAAAATCAGCAAACAGAAACTAGTCCGTTATAACGGACATTGTTCCGTTGTAACGGACCTTGTATGTGATACGAGGATGCGGGGATGCCTATGGTTTCTTTTGGAGTCCGTTGTAACGAATGAGATCCGTTGTAACAGAGTTTGTTCACGAGATAGTCCGTTGTAACGGACCCTAAGTTGCGTTATAACGGACATGTTTCTGGCAAATTTGGCCAAACTCCGAAATAAATAGCATTGTAACGGACTAGAGTTTCGTTGTAACAGAGTGAAGGAAACTGAGGTTCCGTTGTAACGGACCATGGTGCGTGACAACGGACTAGTTTCTGTTTGCTGATTTTGTTTTCGTGATAACTTTGGCTACACAACTCGGAATTTTGAGTTCTTTATATCGATATGATTGGCATCAATCATTCTAGCATATTAGATAATTAATTATTTAGAATAATTAGTCTCCCTAAATAAATCATATTCATTTCAAAAATCTTGTGATAGTGATATAATATGATTATGTCACGAATTATTTAAACATGAATGTCATGATCCCTCATAATATTTAAGTCGTGGAAATACCTTCCATATCCACATCCATCGAGATTGGTATGACATAATGCGTGGTTTCAGGCCATAGTCGGGTACGTATTATTGTATGTATTAATGCGGGTGGTAAGCGTTAATTGGGGACTCACGTGGGTTCAGGCCATAGTCGGGCACGTGAGTAGTTCAATTGAACGATACGTTGGATATGGTTGTGACTTAACCGTCCAAGCTAATCCGATTAGAGTTCGGGACATAGATAGAATGCACACACGGAATTGGGATTGTATATGATACGATCCATCACCGAAATTCTATAAAGGTTCAAGAGTCGTATATGATACGATTGGATAATAATCCTACCTAAATAAGCAAGATCCTATTTGTCGGCCACAGTCACTTATGGGAGGATTGCGAAATATGGATCTTGAGTGTTATGGACTTGGAGTCCCGTATCGGTATGAGGGTTATCGATTCGATAAAATAGTACTATTCATATAATCATCATGTAAGCCTATATGATAAGTACGCAACGTTAGTAATCAATTTTTTATTTCATTTGTAGAATATGTCTTCTAGTAACACTAACGCCATGTCGATTAGATCGACATTAGAAAAGGATAAGCTAGTGTAATAAATATCAAAAATAGGGTTTTGATATTTGTGGAATATTAGTCCTAAAATCCCAGAATATAAGACCCATGTTAAATACGACTCGTCCCATGATCAAAACCAACTCCTTATGCCTCAAACTCGTTAAAAAGGGTATAATCGTAATTACATATTTATGGGTTATTCAAATAAATATATTATGGGTCTTATTTGCAAAAGGAGCAAATAATTAATAATACAAAAAATAGAGTTTGTAAAATAAACCCCCAAAAGCTGTAAATTAAATGGTTTGCAATTTTGATAGTTTTGAGGGTATGCATGTAATGTGCAATTCCACTAACTTATTAGGCGCCCAACACCTCTCTCCATCCAGATCCATTAGCACACATCAAACATTCATGAAACCCTAGGAGAAAAAGAGAGAAAAAGAGGAAAAAGCAAGGAAAAGAGGAGATTTCGCAAAACGAAAAGTGTCATCCTCTTCAGGAGGTTGAGTTGTACGAGTTGGGAAGATCAAAAGAAGAATTTCTTCAACGTTTCGAGTTGCCCCATTTTCTGCGCCGTTTCAACTAATCGCATATTTGTCGAGTTTCTTTCCATTAAGTGAGTGCTACTTTCACTTCTCTCTTATTAAGAATCCAATTACGAGTGTTTCTAGACCTTACATGATAGTATAGGGTTCTCGCTTTAGAAATCCGTATTTGCTTTAAAAACCGTATTACTTCACAAAATATATATTATGTAGATTTGATCATATATATGTATGTAGAATTTGAGTTTGATAAAACGTAAGCCGGGCTTACGTTTTGAAAGAGGGTCCTTTGGTAACATGACGCGGTTCCTCCGGCATGTTTTAGTTTGTTAGGTGTAGTATCGCGTGACCCCGTGGAGCTCTATGGAGGGAATTGCGTAGCAAACTTGATTTAGTGCAAAGTCCCGACCCATGAGGGGTCTGGCTGTGGCGCATGGATATCCGTCGTCAGCTCATTTTTGTAGGGAATTCGCGCTTCCCGAGCTTTATGTTTTGTTCCAGCCCGTGTGTGACTTGCTATCAGCGCGGGTTGGCACTTCAGTCGAGTGTTATTTGCGCCCTCACCCCGGGTAAAACCATTAGTAATATGTATATGATTAGATATGAAGATAAGTGATTTTGATTTTGAAAAACCCGGGGCAAGTATTTGAGAAATATTTATATACATATGATTTATGATTTCGATTATTTTGAGCGAGGTTTTTGACTAGCCATGTAAAAGGTCGTTCTTAATAAGCTAGGCTCAAAACTCACTCACTTAGTCACTTCCGTGACTAACCGTTTTATTTGAATGTTTTGAGTCTAGGTACGGTGGACAGATTTTTCGGGGCAGCGGGTGTCTAGAGTGTGAGTGCGACAGTTTCGTTTTCATCGCGGAACCTCCATCTTGTGTATATTCGTTTACTTCCGTTTCTGTCCAGCGAGCCTTTTGTTTCCGCGACTTATTTAGTTTGTGTTTGTTTAAGTCGTGTTTGTGTTTATAAGTTTTCGCTAGGTTTCTTTGTGTTCGTTTGTATATGTTATGGTGATGCATGTATATATCTGCGTGTGTCGCTGTTTTCGAGTTGTGGTATTTATGTTTTTGTGAATTTATCATATAAGAGCCTGTGATATACGAGTTGTATACTGGCGGATTGCCGCACCCTTTTCGATTATATTTTTGGGGTGTGACAGCTAGTCTTCAAAAGCATGGACGCTAGTCTTCAAAAGAATAGTTCTCAGGCAAGAGGGCAAAAGTCACGTATTGGATACGGAACTAGTGGAACCGGGCCCCGATGCTACGGCCGATGAAAAGGTCGCGTTTGAGAAACTTAAGAAGGACTCGAATGATGTTACATGCCTCATGTTGGCATGCATGGACGCTAGTCTTCAAAAGCAGTTTGAGGACTCGGATGCGCACATAATAAATGTTGTGCTCAAGGAAATGTTCCAAGAGCAGGAGCGTATTGAACGGTTCAGTGCACTCAAAAAATTGGTAAACTGTAAGATGCCTTATGGGTCTTCAGTGAGCACTCACGTTTTGAAAGTGCAAGCTTTCATAGACCGTCTAGAGAAGCTAGGAGAGAAATTGTCGAAGATTATGCAACAAGATTTGATCTTGTGTGCACTTCCTCCAATGTTTTCTCCGTTTGTGACTAACTATCACATTTATTCGATGAATAAAACGACCCCTGAGCTTCACGGAATGCTCAAGAATTATGAATCGGAGATGTTGAAGACATCCGGAGAGAACAAGGCAAAGGTTGCCGGGAATGTTCTCACGATTCAGAAAAAGGATCGTAAGAGATCGATGTCCAAGGGCAGTTCGGCTAAGAAACGTTCTAAACCGAATAAAAAGGGAACGAAGAAATCCAAGGATGCGGCGTGCTACCATTGTCACAAGACTGGACATTGGAAGCGCAATTGCAAGGCTTACCTCGATGAGGTGAAGAAGGGCAATACGGCTTCGGAAGCCGGTCCATCAGGTATTAACGTTATCGAAGTTAATCTTTCAACTATGACTAATTGGATATTAGATACCGGTTGTGGGACTCATATTTGTCGAAATATGCAGGTTCTTCAAAATAGTCGAAGGTTGGAGAAAGGCGAAGTTGATATGCGAGTCGGGAATGGAGCAAGAGTTGCTGCGTTTGCCGTAGGAGTAGTTAATTTGACTTTGCCGAGTGGACTTATATTAGTACTAAATAATTGTTATTATGTACCGACATTATATAAGAACATAATAAGTGTGTCGAAATTAGCCAGGATGGTTATGAATTTGTTATTAAGAATAATGAATTTTCTATATGTAAGGATAATATTATCTATGGAAATGTTCTATTAGAAAATGGTCTTTATGTATTGGATTTTGATCACGAAAATGATGAGTCACTTTATAATGTTAATACGAAAAAGATCAAACCAAAAGTTGATAATCGGACATTCTTTTGGCATTGTCGTCTCGGTCATGTGAATGAGAAACGCATTGCTAGACTCCATAAGGATGGAATGCTAGACTCATTTGAATTCGATTCGTATAGGAATTGCGAATCTTGTTTACTTGGCAAGATGACAAATGCGCCATTCTCCAAGGTCGGAGAGCAGTCCAACGACTTGTTGGAACTCATACATTCAGATGTGTGTGGACCGATGAGCATCGAGGCAAGAGCAGGCTATCGATACTTTGTTATGTTTACGGACGATCATAGTAGATATGGTTATATCTATTTGATGTGTACTAAAGCGGAGACCTTTGAAAAGTTCAAAGAGTTTCAAAACGAAGTTGAAAATCAGCTTGGCAAGAAAATTAAAACCATTCGATCAGATCGAGGAGGCGAATATTTGAGCTATGAGTTTGAAGACCATCTGAAAGATTGTGGAATAGTTCCACAATGGACTCCGGCAGGAACACCACAATGGAATGGTGTATCTGAGAGGAGGAATCGAACCTTGTTGGACATGGTTCGATCCATGATGAGTCAAACTTCCCTTCCAAAATCGTTTTGGGATTTGCCCTAGAGACAGCGGCTTTCTTATTGAACCGCATACCTTCTAAATCGGTACAAAAGACGCCATATGAGATGTGGTTTGGAAATGTTCCGAAGTTGTCTTTTGTTAAGATTTGGGGTTGCGAAGCATATGTTCGAAAATTAATGTCGGACAAGCTCGAACCCAAGGCTGATAAATGTTTATTTTCCGGGTATCCTAAAGAAACGAAAGGATATTATTTATATGTTCCAAACAAAAATAAAGTTTTCGTAGCTCGAAGAGGTGTCTTCCTTGAGGAGAATTTTATCTCTAGGCAAGTAATTGGGAATGAAATAGATCTCGCAGAAGTTCGAGACCCACAAACGAATGTTGAACCGATGAATATTGATCCGGCTTCGTCAAATGTTGATGATCCGGAGTCAAGTGCACAAGGCGCAATTCGTAAATCGGGTTGGATTCGTCAAGAGCCTATACGATATGGTTTTATCGTGGCAAATGACGATGAAGTCGAATTCATAGATGATGAACCGACATCTTATCTCGAGGCTATGGAAAGCGAGGATTCCAAAAAGTGGCAAATTGCCATGAAATCCGAGATTTATTCCATGTACGATAATCAAGTTTGGAACTTGATTGATCCACCTCCCGGGGTTAAACCAGTGGGATGTAAGTGGGCCTTCAAGAAGAAAACCGACATGGATGGGAATGTAAACACTTATAAAGCACGGCTTGTGGCGAAAGGTTTCAAACAAATTCATGGTGTAGACTATGAAGAAACGTTTTCTCCCGTAGCAATGCTTAAATCCATACGGATCTTACTTGCTATCTCTGCGTATTATAACTACGAGATTTGGCAAATGGATGTCAAAACCGCATTCCTTAACGGGAATTTAGAAGAGGATGTGTACATGACACAGCCCGAGGTTTTTGTCGATTCAAAGAGTTCGGATAAAGTGTGCAAGTTGCAACGATCCATTTATGGATTGAAGCAAACTTCTCGGAGTTGGAACATACGTTTTGATGAGGTTATAAGCGAATATAACTTCGTGAAAAATGTAGAGGAACCTTGTGTATACAAGAAGGTTAGTAGGAGTCGCGTTGTATTTCTTGTATTATATGTAGACGACATCTTGTTCATAGGAAACGACATACCGATGCTTACGGATGTTAAGAAGTATTTAAATACTCGTTTCGCTATGAAAGATTTGGGCGAGGCCGCTTATATATTAGGCGTGAGGATTTATAGAGATAGATCCAAGAAGTTACTCGGCTTGAGTCAAAGCACGTACATCGACAAAGTGTTGAAACGGTTTTCAATGCAAGATTCGAAGAAAGGACTTCTTCCAATGTCGAGTGATATATCGTATTCTAAAACTCAATGTCCGACATCGAGTAAGGATAAGAATGCGTTGAGTATTGTTCCATACGCTTCGACGGTTGGATCAATTATGTATGTCATGATTTGTACGCGCCCCGATGTGTCGTATGCATTGAGCGTCGTTTCACGTTACCAATCTAATCCATGGGATATGCATTAGATCGCGGTTAAGAACATCCTTAAGTACTTACGTAAAACTAAGGATCAATTTCTAATTTATGGTGGAAAGACATCAGGGTTGTGTTGGGAATTCACCCGACCCCGGGCCCGCGCAGCGGATATGTAGGCCCGGTCCGGTTCCCAAAATCCAAGATCACGCCATGACTTCGAGGGTACGATGCAATAGAAGGATAGACGATTACCAGCGTGAAATTGATCACGCACGACGGGTTGATCGCTCGCATACTTTCCTTCTCCGGTGTCATGTTGGTGACTAGCCCGTGCGTCCCATACCACACGTCTCCCACCGTCTTGACACAGCTCCGGTTGTCTTTCGTGCGTCCCACGTCCACACTCTTCCACAGCCACACTCCTTTTTCTCGGTCTTTCTCTCTTCGCACTCTTTCGCTCTTAGAAAGAAGACTCTCAATATTCTGGATTAATCTTATTAATTCAACAGGTTGGACTGAATGAATTGGTCTAGAGAGAGAGAGAGAAACATCCTATTTATATCACATAGGATAAGGATGGGCCAAAAGGTATGTATATCTCATATACACATTTTCAGACAGAAAACTACAGACATCCTTTCAGTATTCTGTCGAAACGAAAATATTAAATCGCCCCAACCGACTTTAAACCTTCACTAAAGTTATAGATAATCTTATTATATTTTCAACCAAATTTGGTCTGGCCCTATTGGAGTTCGGATGCGAAAGTTACGGACGTTTTACTAACTGTATGTCAAACTATCGCACCCTTTCGGTATTCCATTAAAACGACACTGATACTTCTTTCAAATGAAAAATATTTCTATATGAAAATTCTAGATAATCGCATTATCTATCTAACCCAATTTGAACCATTCAAATTGTAGTTTCTCACTGAAAGTTATGCCAGTTTTACCAAACTGTTTCTTCTGCCTACGGACGTGTACGTTCGTTTATCCTTGTGTACACTTTTACGGTTGATCCGAAACTGTATTTCCTTCAGTCTCCCACTCAATTTCAGATCTACCTAAAAGGTACTCATGCATATCCAATATGCACGATTTTAGAGAATATAGCTCGAGTATCAAAATACCAAGCTACGCACATCTTATGTGCCAATTTTATAATCAAGCCCGACTTAGTACGACTCGTTGTGTGACCATGTAGGTTCGGTTAACGATGGCAGTAGGCTGTTTCCAAAGCACTACAAGCGCATGAGTGGGATCTAGTCACTCCATCATGGCTACCCATGTTAACACGAAAAATGATTGTGATCATTGTGCCTATCTCGAATAGCGGTTATTAGTTCTCTTGTTAGCGATATCCGTTAATCAAAAGGCATGGTGATAGTCATCCTTATATTTTGATTAACTATAATTATTCCTCGATTCCGAACTGATTTAACAATTTCAATCGATATTAACCATTAATATCATTGACCATGGCCGTGGATTTCGTTAATCAATTTATCGAGTGGCTAAAGAGATATCTCTTCCTTTCGAAATAAACAAATTCCTATCTTGGAGACTCACATTGAATTCCGTGTTTAGGACAATATCCAATGATGACCGTTTTAACTCCCTGTTACGGTGAGCGTAAGATCATATCAAATCATTGTGTTACGCACGTAACGCAATCAATGGTCCCCTCAAGTATGAAGAATCTAATACGCTACTCGTCGCAAGTCCATCTATAATGACTAAACCATGTCATGGTCTCGCGGCTTCGGTCATATCCAATATATGTCACCTAGCCTATATCTACGTTCCCGATTCGACAAACACATTTGTCCTATGATTAGCAAAACATAATCATCTCCTCGGCTAACGTACTAGTGTACGCGTTCAGTCTATTCCCTTGTAATAGAAATGCATCTCTCTTAAGCAAACTGACCAGCGACTAGGGATGTTTAGAAATGAAACTTTAGGTGTGACGGTTTTGCTGCACATAATCCTCAATTATGCCGGCGTCCACACAAGCTCAAATCAGGGTTCATGTAATCAAATTACACAACCCGCACACAATTTTCATATAAGGTGAATGCATAAAAATTTAAGTAAACAAAATTTTTAAAAGGAATGCATTCATACGGATTAAGTATTTGGGTGATACAACGTTTACGTACGGGTATCTCCATACCCACAACCTGCGAGGTCTATCGTATTAGATAACTACACTCTACTCTCTTCTTCCTCCTCTAGGTATAGGGTTTAGTCCCTAAAACGTGTTTAGTCCCTAAAACCCCGTCTGGAGTCGTTGTAGATCTTTAGGGACTATATTTAGTCGTTATGACTTTGTCATAACAGGCCCGACGCAGCAAATCAGGGTGACAAAAGTTTTTTTGCTTTTAGTCTCTATAAGACACCTTTCTTGGGACAAGATTAATTTTCAATTTTTTCCCCCGTTTTCTGGGGTAGTCCCTGAAGATGAATTTTTTTGTGACAAGTTGTCGTCATGGAAAATATGTTTATGTGACTAACTTCAGTCACCTACTATGATAGTTTTATGACTAGAATTTGTCTCTGAATATTTTATTTATGTGACAAATTTTAGTATCTGGATATATACTTTATTTCACTAAATTTTGTCCCTGACTATGTTAATGACTAGTTGTTGTCTCTGAATACTTTATTTTATGTGACAAACTTTAGTCTCTAAATATATTATTTTATATGGTTTCTAGAATGATATTAGTCTGATTATAGCTTTATAAAACTAAATTTTGTGTCAAAACAAACTTTGGTCGCAACACATATTATATTAATAAAATATGAATAATATTTTCGTCATTTAAATTAAACAAAAAATATCTTTAAAAAACACATGACCGTTTCATTGTTACGATATTAACTCGGATATTACAAAACAACATACACAAAAATGTCAAAAAAACAAAAAAACAAAATCTTCAACATTGCGATAGATGGCATTCTTCTTTTGATTCCTTTTAATCCCAACTCCTCTGCCAAGACAAGACTCTCTGCGATTCTATTTCAACAAAAATATCGTCATGGTGTGACATGATACTGAGTGAGAGTATGAAAGAACAACAAAAAGATCGTCATGTTATAACACCTATCATGTCATGTAAACAACAAATTTATAAAAAGAAGCCTACTTTTTTTTTAAATTGCATAAAAAGGGACCATTTCGAGAGGAGCACTAATAAGGTCGAGGGGCATTTTCAAGCTACCAACTTTACAAGTCCCGTGAATAAAACCTGGCCTTAATATAACCCCTATAAAAATATAAAGTTAAATAAAAATAAAAATAATAAAATGGGAAAATATGATACCTCCACCATAAGTAACCTTAGAAAGCAATTCTGCTCCGGCAGCTCTCTGTCAAAACAAAATTAATGTAAAATAATAAAATTAAAATAAAATTGGTAAAAAAATTTAATTAATTAATTACCTTGCCCTCATAATAACCTTTCACTAAGAAATTGAAGAAGCCAAAATATGCAGCCGAGATGTACACGAATCTTTCTACTCCTGTAAATCAATTCTATATTATTTTACATCATTATTTAAATATTAAGAATTGAAATAAAATAAATAAAAGAGTAACCTTGTTTGTAGGCAGTCTGATAGCATTAATATTGGTTGTACAGTTTATTTTGTACATCCGTGTGTCGGTACCGAGATCTCCTATACATTTTAACTATACCAAATTGAATCACATAAGAAATATCATAAATAACCTCACAAAACATATTAAATATAAACAATCGAGATTATTTACCACTGCTGAGACACTGCCCATGGCATCTTTGATGGATTCGGGTTCTAGAAGATTCCCTGTAAATAGATTAAAATGAATATTAAGATAAATTATTTCATTTAATTAAATACTTTTTCGTGTACCTTTATTTGATTATCCTCTTTCGTAGCCTCAATAGGCATTTGCGGCACTAAACTACCAATTCAAATTAACACTAAAAGAACCTTTAACAATTTACCAAATGCCAATTGGGTCTGGAATATAGAACAAATTTATAGGGGAAATTGAAATAAACTAAAAAATCGTAAAGAGATTTAATGAAAGATAGTCATAGGACTTGTGTACCATTCCTCAACCTCGTTGGTCCATTCTTTTTCTCCATGACAGCATACTTTGAAAAATCTATTGAATCGTATTCCTCCACCTACAGTGCATATAAAATATAGAAAATTAGTTAAAACCCTTAATAGTACAAATTGAAAACATATAAATGATAAACTAGTTACAAGTACCTAAAAGAATTAACAATTTACAAAATCTGAAGATGATTACAAGGCTGAATTTCAGCAAATACCTTCGAAGTAGGAATGTGAGAAGGTAACAAAAGTACCAAATAACGAGGAAAATCCCAAATCAGACCCAAAATGAAAAAAAGAACAGTGAAGTTAGGATATGCCTGTAGAGAAGGGATGGCATATTCGCAAATCAGACCCAAAATCCCAAATCACCTTCTTTTCGGGAAGGACGGTAGGAGAGAACGGATGGCCTATTCGCAAGAGGGAATGTCTGACCACTGTGCATTTGTGTCGCGACTAACATAGAAGGGGTATTAGGTAATATCTGCATCAATCAAAGTCCAATCAACCCCAAAATTTGAAAAAAAAAAAGTGGAGTTAGGATTTCGTTGTTACCCGGGTGATGAGTTCTAGGTGGAGAACTAGAGAAATTAAGAAGGAAACTTGACGTTATACAACAACGACCAGCCATGGAGATGAAAGGGCGTGGTGGCTACAGAGAGAGGCCACGATTGGCATTGCGGGGGCATAGCCCTGCTGTTTGTTTAGCGTCGTTGTTTCACGTCGTCGAGGTGGTTGAGGCGGCTACAGAGAAAGAGAGTCGGAGAGAGATGATTTTGGGCGAGGGTTTCGTGGTTTATATTTTTTGGGCGAGAAATAATAGAGTAGGAAATGACTCATGAGAGAGTCAGAGAGAGAGAGAGAGGGTGAGTTAGGGTTTTTTTCAATGTTTTGGTTCCAAATTTTGGCGGTCTAGGGTTTTCTTTTTTGGGGTGTGAAATGAATCAATGATAGAGACACATAATGAGATGAAAAGGGAATAATAGACAGTGGGGAAGACAAAGGGGTTAGGAATATATTTTCAATTTTTGGATCAAATTTTTTTGGCTGGATTTTAAATGTTAAAAAAATTAATTTGTCGAAAAATAAAAAATACATAAATTATGTTACTAATAATAATTCATTACGTGTTATTTTAATAATTATTATTATTTAGTATATTTTACAATAATCATATAATATGTAATGCATAATATAAATATATGAAAAATTTAGACAAAAATCGAATACAAATTTGTATAAAAGGTTAGAAATGTATGTATGAGGATAGGGTGACCAAACCGACCCAAACCGAATCGAAATTTGATCAGTATATATTTGTTATGCCGTGTTAGATTATATTGTATTATATTATTTTTAGTCTATTATATTATATTATATTATATGAACATTACATTGTGTCATATGACATGTATTATATTATACTATATCATATCGCATTGTTGCATTCTATTACTTCACTAAACTATATCATATCATATCATATTATATTCTATTATAATGTAATATACTTATATTGTATTATACTCTATGTCGCACGAATACAAATACGAGTACCGTATCGGACACAATACGGATGCGGCGATATGGTACTTTTCAGAAGACATAAGATAAGATACATCTATTATATATAATCTTTTGTTTTTTATTAGTTACAATTTATATATTTAAACTTTTCATATAATATATATTTAACATAAAATATATTAAGATATTGTTTTTATAAAAATAATTTCATATTAATTAAATATTAGTTATATTTAGTTATTTACATATATGATTGCCCATTTATTTCCATCTCAAATTTTTATTTTTATTTTCAAGTACATTTATTTATACATTAGAAGTATCCGACAAGTATCCGGAAGTATCCAAGAAGTATCCGCTATTATTTTAAAATAAAGTATCCGGATATGCAACATGGATTATACTACATTGTATTTCAATATATTACGATGTATATTATGTTATATTTTATATTTTTTTATGTTATGTTGTTATATTATATTGTATTATACTATATCCGTCTATATTTTATTTGAAATGTATATTTTTAATTATATTCTCGTTGTTATAATATCTTTTAAAATTATACATATTTTTTAAATTATGTATATTTTCTAAATACTCCTTTATTTCTATATGTAATAATTACAAAAAAAAATTTGTTATTTTTTTGTTAATTTTCAGAAAATTCATAACATTCCTTGACATTTGATTAAAAAAAAAAAAATCATTACATGTTGTGTTTATTAATTTTCAGAAAATAATTCATAACATTCGGAATATTTTTTTTAATATAAGCAGTTTTATATCATTATATATTATATTATATCAAATTATATAATTTAGTATTGTATTGTATTGTACTATATTTTATTATTTTTAAATATCATATCATATTGTATTGTATTGTATTATGTTGTATAATATTACATCATAAATTAAAGCCATTACTGGATAGAATTAAATATTTTTAAATATTGTTGGATAGAATTAAAGCCATTACTGGATAGAAACAAAAATAATCCATTTTTTTTTTTTTAAATTAATCCATTATTTTTGAAGAATAGAATTAAATACATTTTTTTTAACTTTTTTTTTTGCATGGGACATCTAAATATTTTTTCATTAAGTTTAGAATGTAAATATTATCACATATATCCCAATTGATATTCAATCTCGTTCAAATAAAGATGACATCATCATATCACATGGACACATATTAAAAAAATATATACATATGACATTTCAAATTTTTTATTATGAAATTTTTATTGATAATAAAATAAAATATTTAAATTAGGAAAAAATATATTGATTCAAAAAAAATTATTTTCGAAAATAAATAATAATTAATTCATTTTTTTTAAAACCAAAAATAATCCATTTTAAAAAAAAAAAATCAATCCATTATTTTTTAAAAATAGAATTAAATGTATTTTCTTTTAATTTTTTTTTTTTTTGCATGGGACATCTAATTATTTTTTCATTAAATTTAGAATGTAAATATTATCACATATATCCCAATTGATATTCAATGTCGTTCAAATAAAGATAACATCATCATATCACATGGACACATATTAAAAAAAATATACATAAGACATCTCAAATTTTTAATTCTGAAATTTTTATTTATAGTAAACATAAAAATATTGAAATTAGGAAAAAATGTATTGATTCAAAAAAATTATTTTCGAAAAATAAATAATAATTAATGCATTTTTTTAGAAACAAAAAATAATCCATTTTTTTAAAAAAAAAATAATCCATTATTTTTGAAGAATAGAATTAAATACATTATGTTTTCGTATTCGATTATCCAATTTCGAATACAAATACGATATTCGATTTCGGATAAGATACCGGTTATCGATATCTGATTTCGGACATGATAACGGATACCGATATCTGATATCGGATATGATACCGGATATCGATTACCGATTTCGGATACTACGATGTCCGATATACGATTTCGAATACGAAAATAATATTCGGATACAATTAGTTAAATTTAATTAAATATGTATAGTCTTAATATGTTTGTCAATCTAACAATTAATTAATATTACTATAGTAGCATACATGCATGCGTAATGTTATAATATGAATTTTGTTCATCTTTTATTCTTTTCTCTCAGTTAACCAACTTTTAATGAACAATTTTCATTTTAACATGTAAAGTTTTGCAATTCCGTTTTATTAAATATTGGCGGAGTGTGTGACTTCATTTTTGGTTACTTTCTAAATTAACTTCAAAGCTTAGTTATTTTTTCAAAAAAACTTGAAACATGTGGATATTTTGAAAAAAGGCGTCTTTATTATATTGTATTACACTATACTATATTATAAAATAAATAGAACATATATCTATTAAATTTTATTATATCATATCATGTAATATCATATCATATTATATTATAATATAATATCATATAATGTTATATTATATTGTATTTCATTAATTAATTGTGCTTCTGTATTTTATAACAAAAAATATTTCATATTCTTTGGCACACTGTGTAACTTCAATTTTACTAAAAATTTAATTCTTTTGTCTTTTTTTTACGCTGTGTATAATAAAAACTATTTCATCATACTGTGTTGTACGTTATATTACTAAAAATCAAATTAAGCCAAAATTGAAGTTAATTGATTGTGCTCTTGTATTTTATAATAAAAATTATTTATTTTAATTAATTAAATGCTTGCTTAATAATTAATATTTTTCAAATTTTCCTTCCCATTAAATTTCCACCAATTTGGAGCCAAACCAAGAGGCCACATCGACATTCACTGTTCACCCGGTACTGTTCACTGCTCACGTACCGTTCATCCGGGTTACTGTTCATCGAATTATTTATTTTTTTACCATATGGAATTTTATTTTATTTGACATGTCTTGTATTCTAAATAAAATATTTGAATTTTTCATCGTATTAATAAATATAATTTGTATACTATAATTTTACTGTTCATCATTTCTGCTGTTCATCGTTTATTGTTCACAGAAATACTTTTTGTTAGCCTGAGCTGGTATTATTGTTTTTTTGTGTTTATTATAACAGTTTTGATTGGTACCAAACTGCGTTTTTTTGTGCTTATTATAATATTTTTGATTGGTACCAAGCTGCATCTTTTATGTTTTTTTGTTTGTTTTTTTCAGAATTTTATTTTATTTTACATGTTTTGTATTCTAAATAAAACATTTGAATTTTTCTTTTGGAACATATGATATGCTTAAATGCTTTGAGGAGGAAAAAAGTTTGTATTTATTGCATAATACTTGTGAGACTATTTAATATCAGATTTTTTTTTTTTAAATTAACATTTATGAATATTACTTTTGTTTTGCACTTGTAACGTTTTAGATAAAATTATTATTTTATGATCATAAAAGATTTTGAAAAATCGCAGCGAAACGCGAGAAATATTTCTAGTTAAGCTAAAATTGAAGTTAATTGAGTGTGCTCCGGTTTATTTGAAATTAGGCCACAAAAATTTATCAGAATGAAACTAATTGGCTGGAATGGATGGGATGTTTACGTAGTAATTAATGTTTATTTATTTTTTCAACTAATTTTTATCATCTTGCATGGAAAATATAAAGGGAAAGTTCCCTCCAATATTTTGTTAAGTATAAAATGAAAAAAATAGAGGTAAAATTTCTCTCCTAATTTTCATCACATATTAGTTAATTTGAAATTTTTTGTTTTGAATTCTCCTTAGCAAACATGCATGAAAAATATAGAGAGAAAATTCTCTCCAATATTTTGTTAAGTCTAAAATTAAAAAAATAGAGACAAAATTTCCATCCTAATTTTGTCGACATATTAGTTAATTTGAAAACTGAAAAAAAATGAAAACCGAAAAAAATAATTCAATCCGAAAATTTATAATTTATCAAATTAAGACTATCATATGTCTTAATTAATTATAATTTCCGTCCTAATTTTCTAGACATATTAGTTAATTTGAAAACTGGAAAAAAATGAAAACCGAAAAAAAATATTCAATCCCAAAATTTATAATTTATCAAATTAAGACTATCATATGTCTTAATTAATTGTATTTATTCTAAATAATACACTTTACAAATAAATGGAAGTTGGGGAAGACGAAGCATTTTTAATTATAATGACCTGATAGATGGATAAAGATTATGATCACTTTCTTGATTTTTTGTGAATGGGAGATGGATACGTCGTGTATGTTTGATAAAAATATGTGATATTCTTGCTTCAGTATGGACATAACATAGTATTAGTAAATAGAAAATCAACATTAATTAGAATCGATAAAATAATTAATGTTAAAATATACTAGTGTATTTTTGAATTGGGGACATGATATGATTGATATCTGCAGGGGACTAGAGTAGGGCCCATTCCAAAAAATTTCTTTAATCCTATTGGGCGTTAAATTGGTGAGTAACTTGGATGAAATATTTTTGTAATATTTGTTTACTTATAAGTTCTTTTGAATTAGTTGTGATTGTGTTTGATACAAATACTAATAAGTCTTCTTAAAATATTTTTGTATGTTATCTGTTAAATTTGAACTATTTGTGTTTGACACAAATATTATAAATTACAATGTTCATTTTACTTAATTTGATATTGTATATAGTAAAAATTATTTTAAATCGGACGACTCTAATGCCGCGAATATTGATTGACCGACTCTCATGGATTTTATTAGTTGAATTTGTTCGTATAAATTTATGAAATTTTAAAATATTTTTTTATATTTTTCATTTTATAATATTTTTTTACCAAACAATCCGATTTTTTTATTTTGACTCGTCCGAGTCGGCCGAGTTGTCGACTGGAACGGCCGAGTTCGAGTCCGATTTCGATATTCAAAACCATGATTCAGACAATCACACATGATTAACTTTTGCGATTTTATATATAATATTTTAATTTTTAAAATTGTGAAAGTTATTGTGGTACTGGTATCATATTATAAACAAGGCAAATTGAATTGCAAAATATAAATATAACAGAGAGTGCTTTAAAATCTAAATTTATTAGAGAATACCAAAAGCATGCAAAATATAAATGGGTTGTTTCATGAGCTCCTATGGACCTATTATAGGGGTCTTTATGCTACACAACTTATTTATTTGCATTTGGCAATGTGTATTTTCTTTTCTGATTTAAGAAATTAGTATTAATGTTCAAGTCTACATAAATTTCATATTTTGCAACGGTGCTAAGATGGGTACAAGTCTAAATACATTTCATATTTTGCAACAGGTTACCCTTGTTTAACATATACTAAAATGCAAAGATTTTATTTTATTTAAGTTGATTCAGATTTAATTTATTTAATTTGATAGCAATGTGATGCAAAGAGGCCATTAATTTACTTGTTCCCTCCAATAAGTATAATTTAAGTATATACTAAACATTACATGTACATGCAGCGAAAAATTATTTTAGAGGGAAAATTCCCTCCAAAATTTGTGTTACTTAATTAGAAAGGTCTTTACTAAGTATAAATATATAGTCAACATTACACTTAAACACGGCCAAAAAATATTTTAGAGGGAAAATTCCTTCCAAAATTTTTTGTTACTTAAGAATGAAAAGATAATTTTATAGGGAAAGTTCCCTCCAACATTTTGTTAATTCTCATCACATATATATTAGTTCACATGAAAACTAAAAATAATATATTAGGTTCTATCTCTAAAAATTAATATTTGCCAAATTAGTTTTGAGTAGTATTAATCAATTCTTGCGTCCGCGATGTTAGGACAAAATCTCAACGACTACATATTGTCTCTAAAAAAATAGCGACTAAAATCATGTTTTAGGAACGGACTACGCCGGTCCTTAAACCATTTTTTGTAGTAGTGAATTAAGACTTGTCTAAATTCATCATAATAGTATAAAAAAAGGTATGACCATACATACCACGCAAGGAATTCCATATATTTTCCAATAATGAAGGACCAACTTTGGTCCCAATTAATATTCATTTTATATGTAATCTATTTTGAGACAATTGTTTTGTCACAAAAAGTGCTGACTTAAAAACTTAATCCTCTTTTGTGACAACTGTAGTACCAAAAATTTTTTTTGTCCCAAGAAATATTTTTGTTTTGGGACAAAGGAAAATCTGTTCCTAATAACGTCATATAGAGACTAAATATACTTTGTCCCTAGGATTTTCGAAGCTAATGATACTTTTTGTAGTAGTGTGTATCTCATACCCATAGTCATCACATGACAGTCACGCGCGACTAGAGAGAGCGGTTTTGTAAACGGGTCCGCACGTTCCCGCTAGTGTTAATCTTCATCAGGTTTGGAACATTTTCAATACCTACGATCACATCTTTTCATAAAATTTCATGGATCAAATGAAATTTTCTGAGTATTGGCTAGAAGTGGTTTTAACCTCGGCATTTTTGGCTTGTACTATTGCGTATCACGCAATACACAATCATAAATCCGATAACTCGTGACTACTCGAGTTTTGTCATGTATCCTTCATCCACACCGCTTCGTTTTGCGATTAATAATCGCAATATACTCGCCTCCGTAAATAGAATCATTAATTATTGGTCATGTGGAACCTTTCCACATAATCATGTTTTCGTTTAAGCAAATAATGTACACACTTTGTGATCGAAAGTTGTCCTACATATTTGGACGTGCCATATTTGGAAACTTTTGTTGTTATAACTCTTAATAACTAACACGTCCTCCACACCATTATAGATAAAACAAAATGCTGAATTCTTTCGCAAAGTATTCAAGAATAAACTTCACCGCTATCAATACAAATCCCGATGGTTTAAATATGCATAACCATTATGTATATATACGTATAACCATTATACACCACTACTAAAAAAAATACAATTAGGGACAAACGTGTTTAGTCCCTAAAACACGGTTTCGGGTCGCTGTAGGTCTTTAGTGACTACATTTAGTCGTTAAGATTTTGTCCTAACATCGCCGACGCAATAAATCACCGCGACAATAGTTTTTTTGATTTTGGTCCCTATGAGCGCATTTCTTGCGACCAGACTAATTTCCGATTTTTTTTCCCCTCATTTTCTTAGGTAGTCTCTGAAGATGAACTTTCGGTGACAAATTATTGTCGTGGAAAATATGTTTTATGTGATTAACTTTCGTCCCCAACTATGATTGTTCTAAGACTAGACTTTGTCTCTGAATATTTTATTTACGTGACAAATTTTAGTATCTCGATATATAATTTATTTGACTAAATTTTGTCCCTAACTATGTTCTTTCTGTGACTGGTTCTTGTCTATGAATACTTTTTTTATGTGACAAATTTTAGTCTCCGAATATATTATTTGTACTATTTCTGGGAATGATATTAGTGCCGGAATATGTCGATATGAGACTACATTTTGTGACGAAACTAACATTAGTCACAACATACATATTATATTAATAAAATATGATAATAATATTGTCTCCATTTACATAAAATAGAAATATTACTAAAAATACATAATCATTTCATTGTAGCAATGCTAATTCGAGTACAACAAAACAACATACAACATCTAAAAAAGCAAGATCCTTATGAAGATATATGATAATAATATTAGATGCCCTTGTAATCGAATAAACATTTTAGAGGAAGGCCTTGATTGTCTTTTAATCATACGCATTTCTCCCGCCTCTCAATTCGTAAACATTTTAGAGAAAGACCATGATTGTCTTTAAACCGGATGAATGAAGCTTCGTAACAATATTTGAGAATCCTTGATTGTTTTTAGAGGAAGGCCGCCCGTCTAGTTCGGGTATTGACCCGTCCCACTTCCATTGGAATCATAGTCATGTGAAGCTTCATATGCACCTTCTAGTCTGGCAAGAAATACAATTTGAAAAAGAAAACAATAATCAAATACATGGCATAAATTGTAAAAAAGTTTATATATACCCGTGTAACTAAGCAATAAAAATCAATAACATAACTAATGAAAATTAACCACAACTTTTTCGCAAATATATACCTGTAATTAACCTTAGTTGTACAAACCCCTAACTTTGCAAATTTAATATACCATACCTGCAATTACCTTGTTAATAAAATCATGCATTTATGGATCCATTACCTATCAATAGAACATTGTTTATTTTGGTATTTTATAAGTTTTAACAGTATTCCAAAATCCAGGGATTTTTCTGCCAATTCTCGCTTCTATAGAAATTCCAAATTCTACAATTTTATTTTAACTACCTCAGAATATTCCACGGTCATTTTTCCTAATTACCCAAAAAATAGCATTGCATTTATGTTATGTTTAATAGCAAAAGAATCCTCACATACTTATAAATTGTAAAAAAAACCTCCTATGTACAAAATTACGAAGAAGTCCCTACCAATCTTAACAAAACGGTAAGGTTTTTTATTGTAATTCCAATAATTGAGGGACTTCCTGAAAATTCTGTAATTGGGGAAAGACTAAGGAGTAAGTACCTGATCGGGGACAAGGACATGCTGGACCTCGCGATTCATGCCAGTGGATTAATCATCTAAAACGAGCTGTTGTACAAGGCCACCCATTTCATGTTCATCAACCTTGCGGATCCACAACCTCCGCGCCCGGTATATTCGCCACTGTATGAGTACGACTCGCCTGAGCTATTCCAAAATGAAAACCAAAAAATGTAAATACTTCTTCCATGCGTACCCCTCAAAAATATTCAAATAACAAACTTGTTATCTAATCGAAAGCTGTATTTGGTTGTAATATGATTGTTCGTGCTGGTTATTCCTCCAACCTCTTTGACGAGGGAAGTACTTTGTTGCCTGAGAAGAGAGGTGCTCGATTACTCAAAATACAAAACTAATTTCACCAAATAAAATTCACAAAATTGAAACAAAGTACTTCCCTCCAAGTTCGACATTTTCGGTATTACCGCATCTGGGTTCCTTTTTATTTTTTGCATTACTTTTTATTATTTCATATTTTCTTCTTTAAATGTTCTGTTTTGTAGTTCTTTTTTATTTTTTCATAAAGGAAGAATTGCTCGAGATAAAACTAAAATTTCCACCCAGTTTGATCGATTTGAAGGTTTTTTTTTAAGTTTGTAAAGACATATTTCAATGGAATATTGAGGTTGCATTATAATAATCATTCTATTATTTTGGTATTTGAGTCAATGATTTGTGATTAATACATCAAATGTTACATGTTAAGTTATCATATTAGACATTTGTTTTCTTATAATCGTAATCTTTATATGGGTATCTTCATATTTACCAGTTTTTAGATAATTGTAAAATGAAAGACATATGTATGTTAATTTCGAATCGATTATTTCGTATGTTAACCTCAGCATGTTCAAAACATTTGAAGTTGAATGGAACAAAATAATTACTTACCTACACATTTGATCAGTTGAAGTACAAAAGACATTTATAAAAAATATATTTGTTATCGGATATTACTAAATTCATTACGTAACATTTTACTGTTCATACGGAATAACTAATATTTAATTACTTTCAAAGAATGGGTAGTATGATCACAATAATTTGTATTAACACTAGGAGATTACCCGCGCTTCGCGGCGGTTTTGTTTCATTTGTTTTATCATACACATAATATATAATTATGATTTTTCGGGATCAAATGTAAGATTTTATGAAAATAAATATCATATTGTTAGGGAAGTTTTTATGATGACAAAATTATTATACTATTTTTGAATATGATACATTGCGAAATATTTATTTAGTACTTTAATGCAACACATACAAAAAAAATGTCACTATAAAATAATAAAAAACATGCATTGACATAAACAAAAATCAAAACCATATGATATTTTAAATTTTCATATATAAAATTAAGAATAATAACATTGTAAAAGTTTAAAAAAATTATTTGTGTCTGATACATTTTATGTTTCATGTTTATTATTGAAAATATTATATAAGTTAAAGAAATTATTTGTGTTTAGTAAATAAATATCTTTTATTTATTTTTTTAAATATTAACATGAAACTGTTTTAAGTAAAAATACAAATATAACATAATTATTTTAGAAATAATAATAATAATTAGGATGTGCAATTTTTTTGAGTAATATGTTTAAAAATAATAATAACATATGTATGATAATATAAATTGTATATTTTTATTGTAATACAAATTACACATGTGTATGATAATATTAATAATATAATATTAAAATAAAGTTATTTGAATTAATCTATCTATGATTATTCATATATTTTACAATTATTTTACATTATGATAACAATAAATCTCATTTTTTAATAATAATAATACTTACATTAGTGTCATTATATAATATATATATAAGAAAAATATGTAATACAATTTTATAAAAAAACATAACAGAAAATATTATATCGTGGTTCACAATATTTTATACAATATCAAATATTTTAAAATAATGAATCATACAACATATGTAGTAACACATTATTAATTATATAGTAGTATTTATCATATGATTTTTTATTTATTTTACATTTCGTAAAATGACAATACAATTTGATAAGTATTTATAAGTTTAAAATTTTATTTAGATGGATACAATTATTGTAAATTCTATTATGCTTGGAAAAAAATTTGGTTGCTTACAAACACAAATATAATCTACTTAGGAATTATATGAGATTCTTATAGTTATAATTTAAAAAAAATAAATAATAATAATTAAAAAGTCTATTATGCAAATAAAATTCTTAAAAATATATTATGTAAATATGTATTTTTTTTGCATTGTATGTTCTTACATAATAGGTTTACAAATTGAAATTATGAAAAACGATATGTATGAACTATACTGATATGGATGTCAAAATAAAGAGAAAATTAAAATGAATATATTTGATGAGTTTATAAAATTAAATTTATAAAAATAATATTAATATATGTCGTATGTTTATAATATTACATATTAAATTATTAGTATTTCATATATAAATTTTTCATATTCCATTACATTCACATTTGATCATGTAATCTTATGTGAATTGTTAAACAATTGATTAGACTTTTTCTTACATAATATCTTTACAAATTGAAATTATGAAAAACGATATGTATGAACTATACAAATATGTATGTCAAAATAAAGAGAAAATTAAAATGAATATATTTGATGAGTTTATAAAATTAAATTTCTAAAAATAATATTAATATATGTCGTATGTTTATAATATTACATATTAAATTATTAGTATTTCATCTATAAACTTTTCATATTCCATTACATTCACATTTAATCATGTAATCTCATGTGAAATGTTAAACAATTGATTAGACTTGGTCTTATTTGATTCTAGGCAATAATAAAATGCCCCATCATTAAAATATGATGATGTGGTTTTCTAAGAATGCTTAAAACATGGTGTAAAATAATGACACATAAATGACTACACAAAATATGATCTTCAAAAAATCTAACAAAAAAATTGATGATTGAGATTAAATCACATCACTACATCTGATGGTTCAAATTAATACTTGAAAATATTCATAAAATCTAATGGTTAATAATGTATGTGATTATGCCACATCACACAATCTAATGATTAATAATCATGATAAAAATGATGATGTGGCTTCATGAGGAACCCCAAAGATAAGTGAAAAATAAGGAGGTTGGTAAATTATAAAGGAGGATTTACGTATTTACTCATCTTAAAATTTAAAATTATATATTTATCTTTCTTCAAATTAAAATATGATACTTACCCTCTCATAAATTTAAAACATCGTATTCACCCTAAAATTAAAAATTGTCAGATTTCTCAGTTAAAACGAACCGTCAACATTTAAAAAAACCAAAAATATCAAAAAATACATATCTACCCTTTCAATAATAAAATAGCGTACATGCACTTCTGAAATAATGCATCATATTTATCGTCCAATTTAAAAAATCATATTTTGAGAACCGAAAAATAAAATCCTGAATAAATTATAATAAGAATAGTTCTAAATTATTTTGTGTGTATTAAATTAGACGAAAAATATGATATTTTCTTTTGAAAGAGTGCGTATGTTATTAATATTATTGACAGGGTAGATATGATATTTTTTATGTTTAGAAGGGTAAATATGTAAATCATAAAATAGTAATCCTCGATATTTCAGATATTACATAATTTTTTCAGACAAGTCTTTGTAGTCTCTCTTTTTACAGCCCTTATTCCGAAGCAAAAAATTATGTCATCATTTCTATAAACTCTACGTAAAAAAACAAATTCATAAATTGCGTTATTTAAATAAATGTCTCGTTACATAAATAATCACACATAATATGTTACAATCAAACGGAAACACACAGATATGGTCTTGGAATCATTCCATGAGATTAACTGTAAACCGTGTAAACCGACGTGTGCAACGAAGAGGAAGACAGGCAGTTTCTTTTCTACAGCGTAGCTATGACGGACGATTTGAACAGGCGAGTAACGGTTAGAGCGATCTCACGCCCTATAAAAGGCAAGAGGCTGATAGGAGACATCACATTCATCAATTTTACAAACCAAATACTTTATTGTCATCAATTTTACAGAGTCAATACTTCATCAATTGAACGAGGAAGACGAGGATTCGAAATCCGTTCAAAGCAATTCATCAAATTTCAGAGAAACTCATCAAATTTCAGAGAAATTCATCAAATAGTTCATTGTTTTATGCCATTTCGAGGTAATTTGTGTACTTTTTTGTTTTTATTTTTCAATAGAGATCCATAACATATAAATTTTTATTGTACTGCTGAATTCCGTTCCTTATTTTTATTAATCCCTGCTTATCTAAATCAAACTGTTAGATTATTCAATTTATCTTGCCCAATTTATCTATCCTAATTGCAAATTTATCACTTACAATTAGCAGAATGGAGAAAATAGATACCAATTCCATGGAAAGAAACAACCACCACACTGTACCAGTTGAAATCAGTGATGCCGCTATGACAAATGGAATCGCCACAATCGCTCGTGTCAAGGAGCAGGCGAAATCGTCAAATAATGACGAGAATATCTGCGCGGATATGTGTAACGTAAACGGGGCCTCAACGAGTGAATTTCGGCCTGCAGGTACCATCTTGGGCCTTAAGAGGAACTTCAGCTCAACAGGGTTTACTTCAAACGTCGCAGATGACGGTGATGAAGATGGAGTCGATACCGGTATCGGTACTGATGATGTGGCGGTACCGCCATACCGCGACTCGTCCGGAGAGGCCAGTTCGCAAAGGGTGAAGAGGTTGAAATTTGACCAGAACCTTATCGCCAATGAGGTTGAAAGCATTGATGAAGAAATGGCATCGCCAGAACCGATGCCCCCATCCGAAGTTGCTGTGGAGCAGAGGAGCCACTCATCACCGCCGTCTTCGTCTTTGAACGATGTCAATGAGGACCCGCAACCTGTTGATGATAATAGTAATTGGGAACCCGAACTCGTAGAACCTATTGTCCATTACTTTCCGGAACTGGAAGATCCCATTTTCTATTATCACATTTGGGATGTGCATGACCCATCGAATATACTGCCTCGTCGCCCTTTCCTGCGAGTCGAAGAGCCCACTTCTCCACGCGAACCGTATGATTTTCCAGCAAGTCCGGGTCGCGAACCAGAAATATCTACACTCCTTTCTCTCTGACCTTGTCGGGTCCTTTTTGACCCGGTTTGGACTTGAATGCAGGTTGCTCGGGATAAATGGAGACGTCCAGTAGCATGGAAATAACAGTGCGGGTACCGCGCACGAAGACGAGTCAAAGTGACCACATGTAAGTCCAGCTCGGTACCAGTACCGGTTCTGATTGAAATGGGCTTTAGCAATAGATTAAAGGTCCAACTAATTCTGTAAAGGCCGATAAATAAAATAAGGTAGTGGGTCGTTAGATCTAACGGTTCTGATTATTGAACAGTTGTAGATTAAGGGTTGTGAAGGGTTCAGTTAGAATAGGATTAGTATAAACAGTTTTGAGTGTAATCAAAAATAAATTATGTGATTAATACAATCTTATTTCATAAAAACACTCTCTCAAATACTTGCATATATTTCTACACCGGGTCGAGCCCTTTACGACCTAGTGGGGTTCGACTCGTATACCCGCAAACCTGCTTTGTACCAGACCGATCCTTTTAGTACCTTGTCACCATGGAAGGCAATAATGCTACAGGGAGGAACTCCAACTCCATGAGGGAGTTCTTGGAGAAGAACTACAGCTACAAGGAGACTTCTCACAAAGAGACTGTTAAGCTCTGCTCCAAGTAAGCCTCTTTCCATTCTTTTTCAGAAATAACCGTACATTTTCTCGAATTTACCGAATAGCCTCTTTGAATTTTTCGTTAGGTGGTGGAGAGTGGGGGGAAGAATACAAAGATAGCGGTGATAGGATCCATTAAAAGGTATTCAAGAATCTCGAAGAATCAGAGATTGCCAATATGTCGCTGAAATCGAGCCATAATGAAGGATTGAAGAATCTCGACGAATCAGAGATTGACCGATATGTCCCTGAAATCGAGCCATAAAAACGTATAAATGAATTTCGACGAATCGGCCCTTAAGTTTCCCTACTAGGTGTGATGATTTCATCACATAGTCGCATTAATTGACAACCCTAGTTTTTACATAAATAGAAATATTTATTTAGTATTTTACAGTGTTTAAAATTGCGGCGATATTGCGGATATTGCGGCAGGGGATTTAGAATCGCAATTTCGCAATGAAATATTGCGGCATATAGCGTTTTTGTGATATTGCGGAAATTGCGGCCAGATATCGGCGAGATACCGGTAATATTGCGGATATATCGGATAATATTGCGGATCCATCAACAAAGAAACATCCAAATCCATTAAGGAAAAAATATTCCAATCCATTAAACATGAAAATACCTAAATTCATTAATAAATAAACCCATTACATTTGAACCCACTTAAATTCCGAGAAGCTTTCTCTAATCCATCATATGGATCGTTAAAGCGTACATATCATATCCCCGATTCTTATGAATCGATAAAACCGTAAAGTTGTGTCAAGTACATATCCTTTCATAATATTTCTGTCAAGAAATTCGGTTTTGACATCCAATTTTCCATATCACGTATTCATAATACGCGACCATGGCAAGCAGAATTTCGAGAATGTGAAAGCATGGCAACATGCGAAAACGTTTCTTCATAGTCCAACTACGAATTACTTGAAACTCTTCGCTACAAGCCTCGCTTTGCATATATGCAAATTCCTATCCGTGTCGATTCTTATCTTGAAAAACCCATTGACATTTCACGGGTCTAACCCGGAAAGTAATGAAATCAAGTTCTAAACTTGATAATTTACACGGATCGAATCTCAGATTTCATGACACCTTGCCATGTGGAACCGTTACTTTTCATAGCATCCTTGTAGGATATCGAATCACCATATGATTTCGATCTATCATCATTAGCAACGATAAATCCGTATTTACCGACTTATGATATAGCCTATTTGATCTACGAAAAATTCCTTTGTGTGTTCGACTTGTATTCATCAACTCTTGATGAAGTCGTGTCCAACTTTCATCGGTACATTGTTCATTTTTCAGATCTCGAACTATTTCGAGATTTATTCTACTCCCACTAGCCCGCATAGAGATAAGAGACATCAAGTTCCAAACTTGTGCGCATCCAGTCCTCCTCTAAGAAGGCATCTCTTCGAGCCACGAAAATCTCATTTTCGTCAGGACGTTAGAACTAATACCTTTTAGTTTCCTTAAGGATATATGATAAACGAACAATTTTCAGATTTGGGATTGAGTTTAACCGAAACAAATTTCGAAATATACTCACATCCTCAAATTTGTACAAATGACAACTTCGGAACCATTCCGATCCATATCTCATATGGCGTCTTTTGTACCGATTAGAATGTTTATGGTCCATATTTCATATGTAATCATTCATTAGTGCCGCTGTCTCAAGGGCGTATCCCCAAAATATTTTTGGGAGATCCGTTTGACTTATCATTTATCGAACCATGTCTAACATGCGTTCATTTCCACTTTTCGAACACATCTCAATGTTCCGAAATGAAGATAATCGTGAAACGATTCCACAATCATGAATGATAATCAATACTTATAACTCAAATATCGCCTCTTCGATCCTATCGAAGTGCGTAGCTCAAATACTTGCCTCCTCGATCCCATCGAAGAGCTTTGATTTTCTTGCTTAGTCGATTTTGTATTTCGTTTTGAAACTCTTTGAACCTTTCAAAAATCTCCTTTTCGGCACTCATTAAACAGATATTACCATATCTACTTTAATCGTCCGTAAACGTAACAAAATACCGATAGCCTCCTCTTGCCTCGGAACTTATCAGAACTTTTACATCTTAATGTAATTTCCAATAATTCGTTGGATCTTTCTCCAACCTTTGGAGAATGATGCCCTTTGTCATCTTGCCTAATAAATAAGTATCGCATTGATCAATCGAATCTAATTCGAATGATTCTAGCAATCCATCATATGGAATCCAAATACGCATTTCTCGTTCATATGGCCAAGACGGCAATGCCAAAAGAAACAATCAACTTATAGGTTTAATCCTCCTCGGATTTCACCGTTCTTTGAGTCATTAGTTTGGACAACTCCTTGTCCGAACTTTCTATTTGGAAAATATTTTCCCAAAATACCCTTAGACATTTATTTCTTTCGATCCCGCCTTTGAATTACAAGGACATCCACGCATCTCTATGTTTTGGGTTCCCCGGATGCTCCGAGCATCTCCAATTCAAATTTAAATCGCATCTCATGCAATTCCGGAATCGACTTATCTATCGAATGCATATGATATTCGGTCACGAAGATCAAATCTCGTACCATCAACACACGAGTGTTAATCAAAGACTCATAAGGCATCTCAAAATTAACCTACTCTTTAAGCCGCATTGAACCATTCAACACGCTCTATCTCTTGAAACTATTTCTTGAGATTTGCGTTTTTCTTTCATATACACTCGAATTCTCAAAACAATTTTGAGAAATTTGCGTCTATACATGCCACCACAAGGCACGTTATATCCAGAACCGGCTTTCTCTAAAGCCGGCTTTCTCTAAAGCCAAATTCTCGAGCCCTGAAACTGTAATCAGATCCGTTATTTTGTTTTGGTGTCGAGACCGGATCCGAGTATATTTAGGATCCGCATACCCGGAACCGGATTCGAGTATCCAGAACCGGATCTGGATCCGTATATTATATATTGTTTTTATGTATTTTATTTGATATTAGTTCAAATATCATATAGAAATTAATGATTTTTGTGTTATTTAAAATTACAATCGTAAAATCAAGTTTAAATTAATCATATATATCGTTCATGTTACAAATTATATATATTACTAGTAAAAAAAAACGTTACGTTATCATAACATATTATCCGTTTTAATATCCGAAAAAGAACCGTATATGTATCCGTATCCGACTATATCCGAACCGTATCCATGACCGTTTACTATCCGAACCGTATCTGTATCCGGGTAATTTTGTATCCGGATCTGTATCCGGGTAATTTTGTATTCGGATCCGTATCTGAAAAATAATATGGATCTGGATCTGGTATGACCGCTATCCGAACCATTGAAGCCCCTAGGTGTGGGAGAGAGTGGGGTTGATGGTTAGATGCGGTACTGGGTCATGAGGGGAGTAGTGGGGAGAGTTGAGTGTAATGGGCATTTTGTGATGTTGCTGAATTTCGAGTAACAAATCACTGTGACCCATTTCACTCTTTGTTTATTTTTCTATCTCATCCTTTGTTCAAAATATATAATGTTATATATCGAATTGATCGGCAAGATGAGAAAGGAATCCAACTAAAGTCTTTGTTTAGCCAAATAACCATTTTAATTCCTGAAATAAATACCAAAACGAATAATTAAGTATTTTCAAATAAAAATATGAATTTGTAATATTTACATAATTTAATATTGTTTTCATATGCTTAAATTCTATATTTAGGTATATAAAATGTACCTAAAACTCCTTTTATAAATCACCATATTTTGTTACTTTGGTTTGAGTGAGGTGAAAGAAATATTTTATGTGTGAGAAGGAGGTGAGATATTAGTCCTTGGTGGTGATCGCCGGAGTTGGAATTTGTCATTTTCATAATCTACTTGAAATCCTCACGGGATTTTCTTTTTAATAAACCTTTTCTACGGGTTTGATTCTTCGGTCTTGCGATCTTCGTTTACGGATTTCTTCAACGTATTAAAACCGATATTAACCTGGAAAATGCTCTGATCTTATGTGACTCTTCAAGTGATTCTTCTTGTGTGATCTCCAGATATGTTGTCATACTTCATGATGTTTGTATATGTTGTGTTCTTATTAATTACACTTATATAAAAACATTGATAGACCGGGTTTCGTTTTGGATATCATCAAACAACGCAACACACAATGCTAAGAACGAAGAACCTTAAATTATACATTCCTCAATTCTCACAATAAACAAAAACATAAACATAAACATAAACGAAAATTAAAATCAAACTACACAAATGAAATATCAATTCATTAAAGTCAATATAATCTAAACAATCCTGCACAATACGTGAGGTAAAACTAGTTATAAACACATTTATTTAATCAAATTAATAACTCAGCTTCAGGAAAGATCATTTCCAGTGGTGACCCCAATTTTCTTGATCTGATCATCATGATTGTACTACATTTCAATGAAGGATATGTTGCTTTTGGTCCCATATCTTTACAGGATACGTGGTAGTATGCTTTGTTGAAGATGCTTATTCCTGCGAATTGGGTGTCAAATAAAAGAATTAATCAAATTTGAATTTAAATTGATTCGAGCTGAGAAAATTCTTTTTTACGTACTTTTGAAGCTTATGTCCACATCGAAGAATGGTTTCTCTTCGTGGATGGTGGTCGCTGGACTGGTAATGATACCAGAAAGATCGATTGTAAAAATTTCTGAATCTTCATAACATCTTATATCAGTAGCCCCTTCCGTTGTTTTTCCTATCAAACGGCCCCGGTAAGAGATTCTTACTGATTGCATATACAAACACACATTATGATAGGTTCCCGTAAATTGGAGTATGACATGAAATTCCTAACCATGAAAATATTTCATAAATTTAGTATATCAAGGAAAATAATATTCTAAAATTTCCGTATATTTGTTTGATTTTGTTGATAAGTCCAAGCCAAAATAAAATAATAATGTTCGATTTTTGAAATAATAAAAATAGGCCTTAGATGTTGATAAGTCCAAGCCAAATTTCCGTATATAAATAGGCCTTAGATGTTGAGCAAATTATTCATTCGAAAATAATAAAAATAGTGTGTTCTAAGAGCTTATTAGAATAATATAAAGAAATTATTATTTGAGTGATATTTGAAACTATATTCGAATCCATATTTGAATACGTAAATTAACCAATTCTTACCGGGGGTGATGTGGGATTGGGGTCGATACCAGATGCAGTTAAAGCGAGGCTTGCAAATTGGACTCCATTTTCAGGGGCGGCAGAGTTTTGGCGCCGAGACGAGCAAATTAAATTTGCAGAGAGCAGTAAAATGACAGCAGACATGAAACCTAAGATAAACCGATGCATCCTACTACTTTCACGAGTTGGCGTTATGTTTCACAATAGGTTTTATTTGTTAATTGGAAAGGAAGAAGAAATGACTTGGTATTTCTTTTTGGAGTTTTCTCTATTTATATTCACTCGTTTTCCTGATTATTGTTGACCCAACTAATGTGTAGTGTTTCGACATTCAATGTGCTGTTTCAAAGCAAACCATTGTTTTGAAGTATAATGTGTGCTGTTTTCTTTTGATATAATCTTTTCAATATTCTAGAACATCAATATCTCAACGTCTCCAAAATAGAACTAAGATAACAAAAAGTATTTATTTACTCCGTCCAATAATAAAAAAAACTAGTAAAACACCCGCCTTGCTGGGTTTTTTTTATTGTTTCAACACTTTCATTTGATGCATGTTATTAGATTGGTAACCTTGGATTTAATTGATATGGTTGGTTGAACCATTTTTAAAATGAAGTAATACTTTTCGTTTGCTTTTTAAGTGCTTTCCTCCATCTGATAATAAAACCGAATAGAATTCTATTCTTCAATTTTTTATAGAAAAATATTAAGATTTATTAATAAACAAATATATATATATATATATATATATATATATATATATGAGGATGGTTAAGATACTTAATTAAGTATCATGAGTTTGGTATGACTTTTTAACCATTATATTTGATTTTAAATTTGTGTATTTAATTATGAGCACAAACATTTATGAAAAATCATTAATGATAAGTATAAATATCATCAAAAAAATACAAATCTCAAATCAAATCCAATCCAATAGTCAAAAAAATTTAAGTATCAAACTCATGATAATTAATTGAGTATCTTAACCATAATTCATATTAGAGTTGGATTTAATTTAATTTGAATTCTTAAATTATTGTTTTTCATGCAGTATTGTGTTTGTCATATTATTCCACTCAATTATTTACTCTCAAAAGACTTGTGATATCGTCAACAAATAGAACATTTGCCGTTGTTGTATTGTTCAATTTTTTTCATTGCTTCCCCTACCTTTCAATTCCTTGTTTGTTGAATTTTTGGTTTACAAACTTTGTCTTTTATTTAAATAATATGAAATCAAAATATTTAGATTCTCATGTACATTGCTACTAGCGCGATTCATTGTATATTCTTTTCTCATCACTTGTAACGATTCATCCCATCAGAATGTTATAAGCATATTTTATCATATATTTTAATAAATAAACAAGGAAATTAAGTGGTAGATCAACATAAAATCACTTTATAAACTTCATATTAAATATTTGTCGATTAAAATACTTTAACAAGAGTTTTGTGTTGATTTCAGGATATTAATGCCAAATTCCGCAAATCTATTGTCATGGCTGTGTTCTTCTGGTCGAAACGAGCAATTTTGATATTCAGATCAAGTCATTTGGTGGAAAGACGGAGAAGTTACGAGAGTTTTTGTAAAAGGAGTCAGAAAGCAATTCAAAACCAACCCACTGCACCAAAGGCTACACCGAGAATCCCTCACTAGATCCTGCCGCCCCTTGTCAGCAGCTCACCATACGAAAGACCACATAGGGTCGGAGTTGACTCACTACACGGATAATTGCAGACAAAACCTCTTATTTTGCCAGTGATCTTGTATGACGAATGGATCATGTGACCCACGATGAAGACCTAGACCCTCTCTCAAACTCCTTCCCTTACACGAACTCTACACAAGATCTGTCACAGAAAACCAACAGATCGAGAAAATGGGAACCAATCAGAATCGAGAGAATGGACCAATCAGAACAAGGCATAACGGCCTCATTCTCTTCTCCATTTCATCATGAAGGGTCGCCTCAAATTAGGAATTAGCTGTATTATTAAAGAAGGAAATATCCCCTGCAATTAAACCCGTAGAATTAACTGGAGATAAGCTTCACCTTCTTCAATGGCGTAGAATCTCTGCAATTCTGAACCGTTACGCGTCGAGAGCATCTTACAGTGCCATGGGACCCACTCTCGCTGCTCCTAAACCGTCGCGGGACCCTCATAAGCTTCTACACCACTCCAGTTCGCGCAATTCACTGGAGAATCCCGTGATCTTCACCCTATAAAAGGGACCCGAGACACCCTCTTCTTGACAACCCATTCTCGTGCCCAACTCTGGGGCCTCACGGCTCTTTCTCCTTCTCTTTCAATCACCACCTCGTTCCAGCTCCACCCCTCTTCCCAATTCCCTCTCCAGACCCATATTCACATTCCACCATTGATGACCAAGCTCCTTCGATGTGTTTCCACTCTCGTTTAAGCTTTAAATTCGCTTCCAAACTCTCAGAAAAGCTCCAGACAACTCAATTTTGCTTCACTCTTCTTGATCAGTGGACCTGGTTAAGGTCTGATTATATAGGTTGATTGTTCTTGTTGATTCGTGGTTTATTACGAGTTGTGAGAACTAGTTTATTGTTTAGAAGTACTTTGTAATCGAATTCGTTAATATAATTCTTGTTATTTGAGTTGAGTTTTCGATTTTCTTTTGGGTTGATTTGGATCTTGTTTCTGACCTGAGGGAGACGATAGATTGATTCAATCATTGATCAAGCTCTCGCTCTCTGATGTAAACTTGTTGTTACGATCTCCATTCGCAACCAACAAGATTTTTTCTCTCGATCGTTTTTGTTTTGAATTTTCGTTTTGATTACTGATATTAACGAAAGAGACGAAGTCGAGTTCTCGGATCTGAAGGAAGCTAGTAAACAAACTCATGGGACCTTGATTCCCGACTATTGAGCTGACAGATCTAGGAATTGGTTCACGGGATTTTATATCTTGATTTTCCAAAGCCATGATTTATATTTTGGAAGTTTAATTCTCGGTTTTTGAACAGTAAAATTTACTTTCTCGGTTTTTAAAGGGACGGAACTTCTATTTCTGGTTTTTGGGCGATTTTAGTTGGAGTTTTGATAAAGAGGGTTGAAAGTTGTACCCAAGGAATTATTGATTGAATAACTTCAAATTAAAGTGAGTTGGTATATAACTTACATGGGTACAACTCGACGACTTTTCTTGATAAACTTTGTTGAATTCTTGATCATGAAAAGAGAGTAATTCCAAGGGGATATATTGATATTTTAATTAATTGATGCATCTAGAAAATATTTTATAAATCGTGTTATTAAAATGATCGGGTTTTATTGAGACATAATTAGGGGAATTAATTGGTTCATAATTATTTTCCCTATAATGTTCATCTCATTGTTTTAATACTTGAATCATGAGTTAATGGTTTATGATTGATTTATCGATTCAAGTAAGGTTTTCATGAATGAAGTTTTGAGAAGTTTAAGTAATTGGTTTATAATTACTTGAATTAATCCTTTTTATATTCTTGAATTTTGTGGTTATTAATTGGTCCATAATTAATAATCGCCCTTGCATTCGATTTCGGTTGTGTGAGATTTCTAGATACTCAATTAATTGAGATATCGATTTTCCCCAAGTTTCACATCGAGGGAAAGGAAATTTGATTTCGCCATTTTTTATTTTATTTTCTTGTTTCTCATTCGATCTTTTCTTTTCTCTTTTCTTATTGGATCTTGTTTTGCCACCTTTTCGCATCAACATACTTTCTTTTCTTTTTATTCTTTACATATTCATTGAACATTCAAATATTATAATCGATATATCAATATAACTTGCTTGTGAATTAATCTCATTGTGAAAAATCTTTATTGAATATATTAATTTGAATCGAGGCCACCTCTCTTGTGAACGATCCCTTTACTTGTCATGTTACTCATCATATTCATTCAAGTATAAGGAAAATTATAAATATTTTTGATACTCGTAATTAGGATTTTAAATACACATCTCATTATTATAAATACGACACCTATATATTCGAGTTCATCACAGAACTATTTGTAAATATAATAAAGACGGATCAACAACACAAAATTTATAACTACTAGCGCGGGCTAGTTTCTTTTTCTAATTTTTTGTTGTGTTGCGGTATAATTAATTTGGTAGTGTATATTTGTGCACATATGTCGCGAAAATTATTTTGAATGACAGTGAAGAAGAGCAATTGCATGACATTACGGGGGTCCCAGGTCCGAGAAATTGTGCGGTACTTCAGAAAATCGTAATACGTGAAGAAAGAAAACTTAGATAAATTAAGAGATTCATAAGAAAATATAAAATAGAGTAAACTATTTTGATAACCACTTGGTATACACACATGAAAAATACTATTTGTCGAATTATGGGTAAACGGACCTTGTGAGAAATTGGCTCGGTGAAATTACCATTAAGGAAGCTTTTAGTATTTCAGTTTATGTATGTCCAAGAGGTTTGAAAAGTCCATAGAAGACTGGTACAATAAAGCAAGAACAGCTGATTTAGCCTATTTAGATCTAGCAGAAAGTCCAACAAATAAAGACTATCTGATAACCATTTGTAATAATACCTCAGTAATTTTTGATAAGACTTGCTTATTATCAAAAGTTGCTCTTAAACACTTCCATCAATTGGAAGAGCAAAATAAGGAGTTAGCCAACACTGTTCAGTCTCTAGAAAAGAGACTCGAAAATCTTGAACAAACAATAATCCAAAAGCTTAACGAACTAAAAACCCTTATATGAGTGATTGGCGGATAGGTGCTAAGAGTTCAACCTATATAGAAGCATTAAGAGCAGTAGAATCAATTGAACCACCGGCAATCGGTTTCATAAAACCCGGAGAAGTAACTGAAAAGTTATCTTCTACACAAATAAAGCAAAACAACACAATTATACAATTGTTAATTAAGATTTCAGAAAATCTTGACGAGATAAAGACAGCAGTCAAGAGAATCGAGGCGAAAGAAACCCAAGCCAAACCAGAGGACCTCACGTTGGCACTAGACGACTTACAGCAGCAACTTCAAGGGTTAAACCTCGGAACGAGCAAGCCAATTAAGGCTACGAAGGGGCGATTGTACGTATTTAAAAATCCGCAAGATATCTTCGACGAAGAAAAACGAAAAGCGAGACTACAATGAGTACAACCAGAACCGAAACAACCCGACCATCGGTCACCAGAGAAGCAGTAGAGCGACGACCAACAATCGATGACCAGATTAGAGGTTATCGGTTAGGAAGCCGTCTACGGTTCGAAGCACAAAGAAGACTGACCGGGAATAACCCCCGGTACCAGAGAAGTTTAGAATCACAACTCAGCCCCGAGGCTGAGCTGGACATTTCTCAATATAGACGAGCCCAACAAGTTCCTGCGGAAACGCTTTACCAAGCAGGATGGTCTGAAAGACAGCATCGAGTTTATCAACACTACTCTGACGAGCGAACGTTGGTAACCGAGGGCATGCAAGTGGAGTTGCCGTTTATTACAGATGAAAGTTACCAGTTATTGGTGAGAGAAGGGTTGCAGCACTTACATATCGGCATGATAATGGTACGGCTCTATACCCTACATCGGCGAAACGCCGGTACGAATGCGTTGATCCTAATACGAGACACGCGATGGAGTGATGACAGGAGTGTCCTAAGCTCTATGGAGATAGACTTATCAAGCGGGTCGCAGTTAGCCTATACTGCACCAAATATGACAATCAGTATCCATGATTTTAGGAACCATATTCAACTGGTTCTACAAACTCATGGCTATGACGGCTGGCAAGGAGGCGAAAGTAATTTGTTACTTTCCCGGTCGTTGATTGGGAGATTATCAAATACCAGCCATACGAACTTCATGTATAATGTGCAGAACGTAGCAGATCATTTGACAAGTCGAGGTGTTCAGGCAATCCCTGGACATGCACACACGACAACGGAGTTACAAGGGCGGCAGTGGATCATAAGACCACCTACGAATACAGCTCCGCGAGTACCGCAACAGGCCAGAGTACGATCCCGGACAGATGGATCACTGACCATAGCATTTGCAGATTATGCTGTAAATGCCCCGGCGAAAGAAGAAAACAGAGGAGCAAATGATGAGGAAACGTTAGAAGAAACAATCCTCTTACTAACTGAGGATGAGGATGAAGAAGAAGATGAGTTTGCGACTTTACGAGTCTTGATGGCTCAAGCAAACGACGCAGCACCCGTGTGGGATCATTACGAAGAATCGGATGAAGAATTTATCAATCCTTTCGGAAACGATGGTGGGAGAATCGAAAACGTGATGGCTGCGAGTGAAATGGATTATCCCATGCTAAGGGAATTAATGTCGGAAACGGCATTCTCGACTGGAGAATCATCTCTCTCGAATCGAAATGAACCCATAATGGGACCAACCAATTACCCTCCGGCAAGAGGAGGGCAATCATTCGACATACCTGAGATTAAGGCTCGGGTACAGAATTTTAGAGGCGGTTTCGCTAAACAAAACAACGGAAGGTTCAATTTACCTTCAGCACAAGCAGGCCAAGGCGCAATTCTTATATTGCCCGACGACATTGGCCAATATGCAGAGGTGATTGCCAGATGGGAATCTATAACCCTGAACCTGGTTAATGAACGAAACTGGGAAAACAATAAGGCAAAAATCATCTACATCGAGAACTTACTCGGTGACCTGGAAAAGAAGCTATGGACACAATGGCGAATGGCTTTTCCAGCGGAGTACGAAGAAATCGTAAATATAGCAGATGACCCGCAGAATGTCTTATCCCAAATCAGGCGGGTAATCCTCTTAGAAGATCCGGCGACAGGATCAACTGAAGAACAAGATAGGGCATACAACGACCTGGAAAGGTTATCATGCCACGACATGAAAAACTTGTTCGAATACATCAATGACTATAAGATCTTAGCAATAAGGTCTGGTAGATTGTATGTCTCCCCGGAACTCTCAATGAAGTTTTTCCGGAAGATGCCACCTCTAATTGGTAAAGAGTTGGAAAACGCATTTCAAACCAAGCACCCTGGGAACACCCTTGGGGTCTTACCGAGAATTCACTTCACCTACCAATATCTTGCTGAAATGTGTAAAAAGGCGGCATTACAACGGAGTCTGAAGGACTTGTCCTTCTGTGGACGAATTCCTATCCCAGGTTATTATCAAAAGCAAAAGAAATATGGTTTGCGTAAAGCGCAATCATATAAAGGAAAACCTCATGACTCACATATCCGAGTATTCAAGAAAAAGTATTCGGATCGAACCCGAAAATGCAAATGCTTTATCTGTGGTGAAGAAGGGCATTTTGCGCGGGAATGCCGAAAGAAAACCGGCAACCTGGCTAGGGCAGCCATAATTGAAAACCTAGACCTAGCGGAAGACTGGGATGTACTCTCAGTCGACATAGGAGAATCCGACAGCGATGCGATATGCTCGTTCTCGGAAGGAGAAACCGGTGCTAACCAAGTAACCATGAACTTGGATGAACTTCCTTATGAAGAAGTGCTAATGCTAACAACCGAGTCGACAGGGTGGCGACAACAAATTACGTTACCAGAGGCAATGAGAAATTGTATACACCAATGGTTGGATAATGCGGAAGTTAAAACCGGTGATGAAAGATGTACTTGTTGTAAAGAAATAACAAGTAACATGTTTAGGAGTCATTGTAACCAATGCAAAATGACTACCTGTCCAATGTGTTCGAGATTTTATCTCGGAAGGAAAATCCAGAAGAAACAACAGCCTATGAGGCCATATGAGCGGAGAGAAACTCTAGTGCAGGAACTATTATCGTATATTAGTTACCTACTAGAAGAAAACGACAAACTCAAAGAAGAACTTCTTGAGTTAGAGCTCAAACTGCATGAGCAAACCCTGAAAATTCCTACACAAGATTCCAAAGGAAAAGGTGTTTTTGAAGATGAAGATTTTATGAAGGAGTTTCAAGAAAGACTACCAGGAGGGGTAGTTATTCGAGAGCATGCCAACATGCTAGAGGAAGATCTTCATACAACCGTGCCTGACCCTCTAAGAGGAAGACGAGTTGTCAACAGGTTATATAACCTGGAGGTAACAATGGAGATACCAGGCATACCTGTATTCAAGGTACAAGCGATACTTGATACGGGCGCAACAGTTTGTTGTGTAAATGAAGAAGTCATTCCCAAGGAAGCACTCGAACCAAGTGCTTACCCCATCCAAATTAATGGCGTAAATTCACAGCAGATTGTGAATAAAAAGTTGAAAGGGGGGAATATGGCGATAGAGGAAAATCGATTCCGAATCCCTTTCACCTATGCCTTCCCCATGGGGAAAAGAGAGGGTATCCAGATGCTCATCGGATGCAATTTCATTCGAGCGATGCAAGGAGGGCTCCGCATAGAAGGACAAGTGGTCACCTTCTACAAAAACGTGACTACTATCAACACGAGGGAGGACAGACTGGCTAATATAATGGATACGGACCTTACAGACCTCGAGCTAATTGAAATCCAGCAGCTTGTTGCGTACAACTGTGGAGAAGAATCTGCGGGATTTAAATTACGGTTTAACCAGGTCTTTAACCGACTCAAGCACCTGGGCTATATCGGTGAAAACCCAGTCAAACACTGGGTTAATAACAAGATCACCTGTAAACTAGAGATTATAAACCCGGACCTAACAATCCAGGATAAACCATTGAAACACGTCACGCCGGTGATGAAAGAGCAATTCGACAGGCACACGCAAGCCTTGCTCAAGCTAGGAGTAATACGACCTAGTACTAGTCGCCATAGAACCATGGCAATAATGGTTAACTCGGGCACCTCAATTGACCCAACAACAAAGAAAGAGGTGAAAGGCAAAGAAAGGATGGTATTTAATTACCGAACACTAAATGATAATACTCATAAAGACCAGTATAGCCTACCCGGAATAAATACGATTCTCAAGAAGATCGGAAAAAGTAAGATTTACTCGAAATTCGATCTAAAGAGCGGGTTCCACCAAGTCGCCATGAACTCAGATTCAATACCCTGGACAGCTTTTGTAGTTCCAGGAGGATTATATGAATGGTTAGTGATGCCTTTCGGCTTGAAAAATGCACCAGCGATATTTCAACGAAAAATGGACAATTGCTTCCGCGGAACTGAGGAGTTTATAGCAGTTTATATCGATGATATACTAGTATTCTCAGAAAGTGAACGAGAACATGCGGAACACCTGTCGAAAATGCTGGGAATATGTGAGAAGGAGGGTCTAATACTCTCCCCGACAAAGATGAAAATTGCGGTCCAAGAAATTGAGTTCCTTGGAGCTGTAATCGGTAACAGGCGTATCAAGCTCCAACCTCATGTAATAAAGAAGATTGTTGATTTTGATGAAGAGAAATTGAAGGAGAAAGCAGGGCTCAGAGCATGGTTGGGAATTCTCAACTATGCAAGATCATATATACCAAAGCTAGGTACCCTTTTGGGTCCTTTGTATTCAAAAACCAGCCCTCATGGAGATAAACGCCTAAAAGGTTCTGATCTCGAACTTATTAAAACCATTAAGAAGGAGGTTCAGCATCTTCCAAGAAGGAGGTGCAGCATCTTCCAGACTTGGAACTCCCACCCACGGGCGCACATATTATCCTAGAAACCGATGGATGTATGGAGGGATGGGGAGGAGTCTGTAAATGGAAACCGATGAAAAACGACCCACGAAGCGTTGAACGGGTCTGTGCATATGCCTCGGGCAAATTCCCGGTTATTAAATCCACTATTGATGCAGAAATATATGCTTGTATGGAAACATTGAAGGCATTGAAAATCCATTATCTTGACCAGAAGGAAATAACCCTCAGAACGGACTGCCAAGCTATTATTAGCTTCTATAACAAGACGGCCGTGAATAAACCTTCGAGAGTAAGATGGATAAATTTTGTGGATTTTGTTACAGGAACAGGAGTACAAATAAATTTCGAGCATATAGAAGGTAAAAACAATGTGCTCGCCGACTCATTATCCAGGCTTGCAGCAAGGATGATGGTAGTAAACACAGACGACCAAAGCTTGAAAAAAATTAGAGAAATTGGAGCAAGTACTAGAAGAAGTACGACATGCTCCAACTGAGATCGTCAACTCTGTTTCTATTATTATCAACGGCATAATTCAGGAAATCGACGGCGGAGATGGCCCGCCTTACCAACGATCAACGGAAAGAGGGTACCGTGTGTCAAAAGCCCTTGGCGGAAAGAGTAACCGCGCCTAACAAATCACTCTAACAATGCGGAAGTGGTGGACCGCACTAAAACAATAACCACAAGTATCTAATATGTAAGAAATGTATATGAACAGTTTGTATTTTCTTTGTTTTGTAAAGGATGTTTAATTTAATCCGAGCACGCTTGCAACAAAACCACCGAACCCATGGAGCGTTTAGAAGGGAAGTTCGAATGTCTCTCCGAAATGCAGAATTATGGGGAACTCTTGGGGACCCAAATGAAGAAAGCCTGGTGGAGACAATCATGATAACTGAGGATCTGTTATTTAACTATCCTAGAACGATTCAGGCGGAGACGGACCAAAGAAGAAGGGCGTCCGAGATACACCGGGAGCAGGTAGTAAAAACCTGTATGGACTGTGAAGTACTCCTTTCCTTGTGCTATCTTCAGAAGGCTCGACTCGAGGACCAGGCCTCCAACGACAATTGGGCTAGAGATGCATTAGGCCCAGTATCCAGACACATCCAGTTGCTAGAGGAATGCCATCGACACATCAACAGCATTCATCAAAGTCCTTATTATTAAAGCGTGGAATCTTATCTTTTTGAGTAGTGCACATGGGTGCAGCTCACTTTCTTATCTTTTTGAGTACAGCTCATTTTCTTATCTTTTTGAGTAGTGCACATGGGTGCAGCTCGCTTTCTTTCTTATCTTTTGAGTAGTGCACATGGGTGCAGCTCACTTTATGTATTATTGATGCCCACTAGGACATCCCACTTGTAGAAAGCCTTTAATTAGTGGACGATGGGGCCCATTGAGCACCCGCACTACATTATTGAGCCTCTTCGGGATTGTTCTAAGTAGTCTATATAAGGAGAGGCAGATCAGTTTTTGGAAATCATTCCACAACTGCTCTTCTCTCTCTCCACCCTTGTAAGAAAAACCACTTGTATTAAAATTAAAATTCCGCTGCTTCTGCTCTACCCTTGGTATCAGAGCGAAGTTCTTTCCTACGAAGTTATTGTTACAAAGAAGGTATCAATCTGTGTGCTTTTTATAACTAGTCAGTTAGTCTTGTAAACTATTGTATCAATTAGAAGCTGGACCATATTTTCTAGAGAAATTCTGAAGTTATCTGAGCATAAATTTGTTCACGTATAGACGATAAAGCGGGAAAAAGTACGCTAGGACGGAAAAAGTACCATTACTTTCTTGTATACTAAAATAATCGGTCTTTATCAACAAAAGAAGTTGCCGTATGAGATAGCGAAATTTCAAATTCTTTTATAAAGAAAGATAACATTGTTATTGCATTAAGACAAAAATATTTTTGATAAGATCGGTTTAATCATTATTACAAAACAATACGTAATGTTACATGACTTTTAATAATAAGAGAAATCGTAATATTCACAACAATATAAAATTGTAATTAACACAATTATTAAGAAAATATCAATGAGATGCATAAAAAAAAACTTTATTCGGACATAAAAGTTGTCGAAACGGTGTGTTCGCCTCGGTAAATAATGATTTTTTTTAATTTTAAAACCAAGAACCCTTTGAATTGATCAAGAGTCATTTTTTTCAACAATTCAAACGGTTCTTCCTTTAAAATTTATTTAGTTTTTTTATACATCATCGACAAAATCACAGAAATATACGAAGTAATTGTCCTGAAATTTATTGACTATGAAAGGTCAAATTATTGTTTGTATTTCTAATTGTGTTTGTGTTTGTTTTTCTATTTTTATTTCGTATTATTACTTCGTATGTGCATGTGTATTTGTATTTGTATTTCGTGCTGGTATTTGTGTTCGTATTTCGTCTTTCGGGTTTGGGATTTGGCAATTCGTAATTTTTAATTCGTAATCATATTCGTGTTTGTATTAGTATTTGTTTTTCGTGTATTTGTATTTGTATTTTATATTTGTATTCATATTTGTATTTGTATTTCGTATTTTTTTTCGTACTTCATAATTCGTAATTCGTAATTCGTTATTCGTAATTGGTATTCCTATTTTTGTATTTCGTAGTTTGTATTGGTTTTGGTATTGGTGTTTTTTTCGTATTTGTATTCGTACTTCGAGTTTGTATTTTGTATTCCTTAATTCATAATTCGTATTTGTATTTGGATTTTGTATTTGTAGCATGTAGTCGTATTCGTGTCCGTGTATTCGCATATGTGTATTTGTATTTGTATTTTGTATTTGCACGTGTATTGTTATTTCGTGTTTGTATCGTTATTTAGGTACGTATTTTCTATATTTTAATTCTTTTAATCAAAAGGGATAATTAATCGTGAACTATTCTTTATAATGAACCAATAGGCATCACATGTGCAAAATATTTGTATGATATTCGTACAAAGCCTCGTAATTTTTTATTTGTAATCCGTCCATAACCCAGTAATGTTGTATTTGTATGAGATGCAAAGATCACTCATAATATGTAAAATGTAAATGAAATCTTGATTTCGACAGTATTTGATTTTTTATTTTGTATTAATGTTCGTATTTTGCATTTTATTTTTGTATTAGTGTTCGTCTCTTAGTCGTGCTGTAATTCGCGTTCATATTCGTATTTCTGGTCCGTGCTTAATAATTGTATCTCTATTTTGTATCCGTATATGCATTAAATGTTTGTATTCGGTATTTTATTTCGTAATATTTTGGACATTTGTGTTTTCTTTCAACATTTGTATATGTAACCGTCATTGCATTCATTTTCATATTTGCATTTTCATTTGTATTCACATTTTTCTTTTTTTCTTTTTATTTCATATTCCGTACATGTGTTGTTGTTGTCGCATTTCATTTCGGTATTTTTTCATAATTTTTTGAACATTTGTGTTTTCCTTTCTGAACTTGTGTCTGTAACAGTTTTTGCATTCGTACTGTGCGTTTCCCGAGTAAATCATGATTTTTTGAAATTTTCCGAGAGCTGGATTTATCGGACATTTCAAACGATTTTTTACTTTAAAATTTGTTTATTTTGTAATACATCATAGTTTGAATTTGTAAATATATGATGTGAGAAAATAAAATGCAAAAATATGCATATTTACATAATAGAATTGTAAATATTATTATTTATTTTTAAAAAAATCATAACTATACGAATATCATATAATAATAAGTAGATTATAATTGTGTTTTTAATCAATCAATTTAGATATCAAAAAATTTTTAAAAAAAAGCATATAAATAGCTTCTTAAACTTATAACCATCTATCAAATAGTATTGTTATTTTTTAAATTGTAAATTTTAAAAGAATCATATGATATAAAATAATTTATTTATATCTTATGCGAAATTAAATTTTAATATTATTTATTTACTTTCACTATTAAGTTTGATATCGCTTATAATTTTCATTGTATTTTGTAATTAATAAAAAGTCAGTACTTTATAATGAATGAAGCGTTAGTACGTATGTCATTCCAGTCAACATATAATATTAGTTATATTTTCGTAAAATTGCGTTATATCACATATATTATTATACAAGAACACTATATAAATATTGTTAGTTTATTAAAAATGATTTTTCTACTATTATAATGTAAAATAATTACAAAACACATAAATGAAACAAGTTCAAATAAATTTATTTAGACAAAATATTATTAATATTATCATACAATAAAAACATTAAAACATTTGGAACATGTTCGCCGCGTAAAGCGAATATTCCCCTAGTTTACTCAAATATGCCACAATAAATGGTACTTACACATAATAAAAGTATAAACAAAAAATTAATAATATTGTAAAAAAATAGCATATCCCGATAAAAAAAAAACAATACAATAAAAGATCAAAACCACTGCACCAAACAAAAATCACTCATAGAAAGAAATTCGAGTTTAATCTAACCTAAAACTTAAAAACCAAAATTTATTACGTTCAAATTCAACATATTGGCTGCCAAATTGCATCACTCATCATCTTCCTCCTCTTCATCCGCATCTTTAAGCCACTACAATTTCAAATTCAAATTCAAATTCATGTTTATTTTATTGTGCATCCATAATATGATAATACTCATTATTTTAAAATATGAATATTTTGTTACAGTAATGAAAGCTTCGGATTGTTTGACGAAAATCTTGTCAGACTCGTCAGCGCCATCTTTCTCCTCAGCCCAAGAAAGCACAGCATCTTCACTTATTACATCTTTATCATATAATTGATGCAATACCTAATTAATAAAGCCCCAATTTTTTACATCATTAATTTATCACTCGAGTTAGAAATATATTTTTATAATTATTATAAAAGGAAATAACACAGTTACCGAGGAAAATATAGGGGCGAATTCTTTATTCGTCTCCATACAAATCTCCTCAAACTTTAATATCACTTCAATCTGCATAAAAGTTAAATAACTCGAAATTAAATAATTTATTCAATTGAAGGGTAAATTCGATACATGAACAAAGTTACCTCGTCATCATTTGAAGTTATGAAATGACACAAAAGCCCCTTCCATTTCTCAATCGCCTCCATGGTGCTCTTCCGTAAGTTCTCTATTCAAACATTATAGATTAAATAAAGTATCGATTTCTTTCAAGGGTATATTGGTAATTTGACCCTATTTCATAAAATAAAAGGAATTTGAAGTACCTGTAGTAGAAGTCTGCGAACCAATCAGAGCACTCTTAATGACAGATTGAAACACCGCACCTGCACACTCTTCGTGCGACACGTTATATGATAGCCTAAACAAAAATATAATTATCTTCCAAGTTAAGAACTATATATTAAGTTACGCCTCAATATTTTACGATATCAAATATTAAAAAAAAAAAAAAAAACCTTAGGGAATTAATTTCCAACTTAACATTATCAAAACTAACCCCACCAAGAGCTCTCTCAAACGTTTCCTCAACCTTAATAAAAAATAAAAATAGTACCAAACTTCTTCATATCATTAATGTATTATCAACATAAATTAATTAATTTTCATCAAACCTCTTTTTCGAATTTAGTAACGTCGCCTTTGTACTCCTCGTTTGCATCGCTCTCGAAATCCGTACTTTTCGAATCGGTAATAATTTCACCCGAATGCGTGATCCCACTGTTATCTTCCTCTGACAACAATTTCGCTTCATCAATTGCAAAATCCTGGAATTTTTTCAGTGTCTCCTCTGGAATCGGAGCGATGGAGTATTTCCAATCCTCTTCGTTCCCACTTTCGTTACAACTCGTCCATATGTACCACACTTTAGATATTCCACCCTGTACGAAACGATTTATTATTCGAATTTATTAATATGAAAATAAAATAAAGTACCTCTGTGTCAAACGAGGCGCCAGTCTGCCCCGTATTTTTTGGACTAATACTAACAATTGCTACATATAAAAAAAATATTAAATAAATAAAACTCAATTAAAATATCAAAAGAATAGAGAGAGAAAATTACAAGGAGTATCGATGACTCCAGCGTTAGAATCGGCATATTCAAGCTCTTCATCACTATCTTGTTTCGATGGTTGAGGAAACGAAGATATTTTCGAATAAACTGCAAACTGCATGCTTTGCTCTACTTCAACCTATCCAAAATATTAACAAAATTAATCAACCAAACAATTTAATACTTCGCAAAAAAAAATTAAAAAAAATTAAATAAAATAAAAACCTCGAATGATAATATAACACCAGGCTCGAGAATCACACCGGCTCTTAAATGAGCCTCGTCGCACACAATTGCATAATTTAATTTACAACCTTCTTCAATGATAACATTACCCCAAATATAACAATTATGAATAGACACGTTTTTACCAATGGTACACGACTCGCCAATCACAGAGCACGAAATTGTAGTGTTGTCCCCAATAATTGTACCGCTTCCAATTGCAGAGCAAGGCCCGATTGTAGCTGAAGGAGATATAGTCGTATCTGAAATACCAAATCCGGAATTTCAATTCCATGATTTTGTTAAAACCTAGATTTTAAGTTTTGTTCTTTACCTGGTGCTTTGTAGACTGCTTCTCTTTCTGATCTCATGTGTTCTTTGGTACCGGTGTAGAACACGTCTGGTACGAGAGGATAAGACCATCTTAGAATTATATCTTTGCTTATTGTATCGTAACTTCTATAGTTGTCTACTCTTGCTGCGTAACTCGACTCGATATCATGTATATATATCTTTTTCCCCATTATCTGAAAAAATAATAATTTGATGAACAATTTAAATAAAGTAAAATAAATAAAATCAGAAGAATTTAAAAGATTCATACATCATCGACAAGTAGTCCTTTGACGAAATGGCGTCGAAGGTGTTGGTAATCAAAATTATCCAAAATTATAGTTAACACTTCGGACGAGCAAATATCTATATAACAATCCTAAATGAAAATATCAAAATAGCACAACACATAAGGAACGTAATTGATAATTCTATTTTAAGTAAAGTTTGGATTCAAATGGAGAACTCCATTACCTCCAAATCATTATGCAGAATAATGGAAGGGTTATCTATCAGCAATGACTTATCAAGAACGACAGATCGTTTCGGGTCGTACTTATCCTCGTAGTGCAAGAGCTGTTTGGTGTCAGGATCAATGGCCATTAATACCTCGTCATTCCCGAGACGGGTCAAATGGGTCAGATCATTGGACTTGGTTTGTTTCACAAACATGGTCATTACCGTGTCGGGATCCTCCTTCCTTCTCTTTTTATGCAATTGTAACGCTTCTGTGAAACTTGTCAGACTCATGTTGCATATTGTGTGGCCTGTTATCAGAATGAAGTCTCCACTTATCTGCAAAAAACAAGGCAACAATAATAAACAAATTGAGTAACCCTAAGTTCAAAATTGAAGGACGGGACGGCATATACATACCACATTTGTTGGTTCGATGAATCTGAGGGCATCGCCGGCACTGGTGGCGAAGTTAGATTCGATTATATGGATCGAAAAGGAGGAGTATTTGACCCAATCCGACTTGTTAATGTAGTCCTTGACCTGATCTGCATGTGCGCAGCAAAAAACATATACTTCTTCGACTTTTACAGACTCTAGCCATTCTAGGGTGTAATCTATCATGGGCGTGTTCACCAATGGAAGTAACACCTGCATAATAGATAATACAGACGCGTCAGAGCAAGTTTGGGGAAGGTAAAGATTGGAGAATTAGGGTTTGGGAGAGAGACCTTGGGACGCTGGAGAGTGATGGGGCGGAACTTCAAATTGAATGTATCGGCTAGTAGAATGGCTCGGAGTCGCGTCCTTTCGACTTCGTCTTGCTCGCCCGATGCGCCTCTAGCGCTTTTCTTCGGCGCCATTTTTTCTCTCTTCAGTCTCTTCTTCTTCAATTTTCTTTCTTTCCGTTTCTGATGAAAGCTGGCTGCCGCGAGTCGGCTCCCCTAATGGAGAAAGCTGGCTGCCGCGAGTCGGCTCCCCTAATGGAGAAAGCTGGCTGCCGCGAGGGGAAGTAAGGCTTTGCTTGGTCTGAGGCGGAGGGGAGAGGAGGGGAAGGGAAGGGAACCTGCTTGGTTTGGGGGTAGAGAGAGGGAAGGGAAGGCAGAGAAAGGATATGGACATATCAAGTCTTGTAACAAATGGAGATGATAGACAAATATATTTACAAAATAATTAATTATATTCATAAATATCATATTCTGAAGAAAAAAATATTTTTAAAAATATTTTATTTTATAAATTTATGGTTTCATGGGTATTAAAATTTAGTTTGTTGTGTTTATATAAATTAATTTCGAAATAAAAATAATATAATTATTATAATTACATCTTCTCCATTTACCCTTACTTCCCCTCCCTGCGAATCAAGCATGGGTAAAATAAATATTTTACCATTGAACAATTTTCTTCCCTTCCCTTTCACTCTTTACCCCCAAAGCAAACAAAGGAAGCGGATGAAAAATGAAAGGAAGGGCTAAGGAAAGGAAAGGAAAGAGTTAGTACCAAATGGAAATAATGAAAAAATATATTTAGATAAAAATTAATTATATTTTGAGAAAAATATTTTTAAGATATATTGTATTTTAAAAACTTATGTTATTATTTTGTTTTAAATTTATTTGTTGTATTTATATAAATTAATATTGAAATAAAAAATAGTAATATAAAAAATATTATTATATTATTTTTATTTATCATTTCTTCAACTCCATCCAAATTAAGGATGGATAAAATAAAATTTTATTCTTGATATTTTATTCTTTTTTCTTGTCTTTGCTTCCTTTTCTTTATTCCTAAACCAAACAAAATTTAATGATCATGACGACGAATACGGGAATATGGTTTTTTTTTTATTATACAAATACAAATACAAATATAAATACAGTTTGATATTATCACATAGCAAATAACAAAAATACTCTAGTATCCTAACAAAACACAAAGAAAATAACAAAATATAGTTATACATATATGAATATTTTAGTATCCGAATATGTCAATATCTAAATTTGGTATTTGTATATGTATCTGAACCTGACATACGTTTCTATATTCGAATATGGTATTTATATTCGTATCCGGATATCCAATTATGTATATGTATAGGTATCCGAATACAAATAATATATGCATCATTATTTGTATTCGCAACAAAAATCATTTACTCTATTCGTATATGTATCACCAAAAAATTATCTATATCTATATTTAATATCATACGAATATTTTGTGGATATGATCACGGTTCGGAAATTATTTTGAATACTTTTATTATCATATTTACCCTTATTTCTTCTCTTTTATAATTATTTTACACTTCTTTTCAAATAACATGGACAGATTAGTTTTTTTCACTTTTTTTACCACCTCATCTGTCTCTTTAAACTGGTGTCGCAAATATTTGCGACAACCTCATTGTGTAATGTTGTTACAAAACTCTGTTACAAAAATGGAAGATAGCATTTAAGTAAATAATTGATATTAAGTAAATATATAAATCATTATTGAGAAAAAAAAATAATGATCAAATATAAAGATCTATTAAAATATATAGAAGTTTCTATTAAGAAAAGATAGCAATTTCGATCAAAAAAATTATATCGTAAACATATAATGGTCCTGCAGTTATATCAGATTTTTTTAAAATATATATTAGACTTAAAAATTTAAAAATTCATAACTTATTTTAAAAAATATTTGCCACATCTAAGAAGTCCAAAATAAAATTAAAATAAATTTGTACTGAATAGGGAAATGCAAAAGTACACGTGAAATTTCACCTATAAAATTAAAATAATATCAACTAAAATTGATAAGAACATTTTGTAGGGTTACAATTACAAAACCCTAAAAATATATAAAACAAATATTGAATAAATTCAACCCTGATTCCCAAATAATTAAAATATTTAATAAAACAACAAAGGATAGGGACTCCCTCGACCCTTGCCAAAAAATGAGCTACAACAAAACATGCTCACATCATAATTTTGAAGCAAATAATTCGCAAGTGATGATGTCATCCATAGATGCTGACTGGCCAGACCCCAAAACCGGCACTAGGTTAAAAAACGGCTCTTCATAAATTTTAACGCTTCCATCAACTTGCGCTAATTCCGAAAATGCCACCGAGAATATATCAGCCATATTAATCCCACTCGACGAAAGTTTCGTCCCGTAGTAAAACCTCGAGCTCTAAATTTCAAGAATATACACGTCATCAAAAATCCGCAACTTAAAAAAGAAATTATAAATAAATTATATATTTCGAAATTGAAGAACGTACCACTAAATCATCCCAAGAGAAAGAATTCTCCTTGAGAATCCTCGAAACAAGAGAAGCACAAAACTTCGCAATGGATTTCAATTCCTCATTAGACACGTATTCAAAATCGCATTTGTCTTCTTGTGAGCATATTTTTAATGCCATATTTTTCGTGACGGAAACAATAGCTGAACATATTTTTCCATTATTCATGTTACGGATCTTAAAGCACGACTCATCCAATTGCATCTCGCTTTTCGACACTTGCAATTCTTTCATTTCGATTTCTCTCTCTTCATTTTCTTCTTCGGTGTCTCGAATGTAAAGAACCGGCTTCACTTCTACACTCGCCCTGATTTCACGAGGGGTATATTCGTCAATAAAAATATATCATAGAAAAAAGAAATAATAAGTAATATTACCCTTTGGGAAGATCCGGAGCGAGGATGTACAAAAAAGCGGGCCCACGAGAAAATATTTCAAATTTGTCCTGAATTAGGGTTTTCTCACTTGAAGTGAGTTGTGCCGAGCAGTAAATGACGAAAAGAAAAGTAGACGAAAAAATAGACGAGTTAAAACACTGAGCTATGGCTTCGCTGTTTCGTAAAGCTTGTTCGAGTTCAAATGAGGGCCCACCTTGACAGAGCTCCATCGTTGGTGGATCCAAACCTAATTGTCCCGCCATGTACAGCACTTTCATGTATTTCGTTGCCTAAAAAACCAAATTATTATTACTTCAATCATGGGCTTAGGGTTTAGGGTTTTGGGAGAACCTACCTGGCTATAAGGGCCGATACAACTAGGGGCCCAACAAGAAATACTTTGAACATGAAGCACTTTTTTCAAATTCGGTTCTTTTGCAACCATAACCTCCACATAAGCGTTTCCTAATTGAGATTGGGTCAACGGAAGCTCGATTGTGCTTCGTGACGGGACTCCGAATCGGCATTTCGAGCTCGTTATGTGGTTCACGTACACCTCGTTCGCCATGGCGAAAAGCTTCATGTTCGAGATGTACAGGTGTACGTACAGCACGTTCACCCAATCGAGTCCGTTTGAATTTAGTTGCGACTCGATTTGTTTTAAAATCGTAGTTAAATCTTCCTTCAACCCTAATAAAAAAAATATAAGATTCAATTTGGATTCTCTTAAATTTTAGTTTATTTTACGTACCATTTGAAGTACTCAAAATCCAACAACCAATTGAGAATGTTTTTGTTGTTTCGGTAGAAGAGATGCGTAAATTTACATTCGTGTCTGATTCTGAATTTAATGGTTGAGATTGAGAGTTAGGTACGGGATTGTCATCTACTTGGTACACGTCACTGGCACGATCGGTACCAGAAGATCCGTGTTTTTGTTCGAGGTGGAATGCTGAAGGATGAAGGACTCCAACTGGTGCAATAACTGAGTCTTCAGATTGGAGCAACACGTCGTACTTGTCTAAAATAATTCTCGCATTCTAAGAAATAAGATAAATAAAAAAATAAAAAATAAAAATTATAAAATGTTATATTAAGAAAGAATAGGAAAGGAAGAGTTGGTACGTGAAATAAAGGACAATCGAGAGTTAACGATTCGTATTCTCCTCCTTCGCCACACACGTTTATACCGAATTTCCTGAATAAGGAAATTAACAAGTTGAGTAATTTTGATATTTTGCGAACTTTTGATGGGTAAATTTGATAGTAAAAAAAAGGTACGTACTCTTTCAGTGCAAAGAGTTTCGGCTTGAGATAACTTAGTTCCTTTCCTAAGTGCTCTGAAGGGTTTAACCCCATTGCAGCGACCTAATTTGCCCAAATTATAAAATATCGTGACGAAATGAATAATTTTTCAAAAATAAAAGTAAGATCTTTATACCTTAACAGTTATGGCGACAATCCCCCTTCTTATCTGAAATAAAAAAAATTAAAAAAATCAGAGATAACTCGAGCTAAAAAACAAAAGAGGAAAAAGATAAAGTACCATTTCTTCGAGGAGGAGAGTTTGATCTTGTTTCCAAAGAAAAGCAAAGGAAACGAGACCGAGTCTCGAACAAACGCTCTCGACTCTCACTCTCTGATAATCTGACGCGATTGCCCCTGAACAAACCGCATTGACACATGGTAAACGTCTTTTCACCTCGTGTAAAAGCGCGTACATGTCCTCCACTTCGTCTCCTTTCGTCGCCCTGTAATCTGCACCCACTTCCCTATTTTTTCGAAACAGTAAATTCAATTATCTACTTGCTTAAAGAGAGAGAGAGAGAGAGAGAGAGAGAGAGAGAGAGAGAGAGAGAGAGAGAGAGAGAGATTGAACCTGCTGGTTCCATGAATCCTCCTGCGAAAGAGAGGCAGGCCCATGCAGTGAGCATAGCTTACGATAATCTGGTGCCCAGCCTGTAATACCACAATCAAAGCGTTTCAAAAAGAAAAGAGATGAAATTGAAGATTTGGAAAGAAGTATCACCGTCTGGTACATGTAGCTGTCGAGTTCGTCGACAGAATCATCAAGAGGGATCAAATTAGCCAAAGCAACGACCTGTGATTAAATTCAGACCACAAAACAATCAAATTAAGCACAGGAATTGTATTCGAACGAAGAGGAATCGGAAAAACACCTCGTGGCCAAAATCAATGCAACGCATCATGGCGAAGCAACTGTCTTTGCCGCCACTAACCAACGCCACCACCTTCATCTTTCTTCAGGAGAAGAATCGGAGAGCAGAGATAGTAGGAACAAATCAGGGTTTTTAGTAAACCCTCAATAGTAAACTCTCACTCTCTGATAATCTCCAGGCCTTTGAACTGGTCTGGTGCGCTCTGAATGACAATGGGCTAAGCCCTTGTTTGTTTGGATGAATAAACAAGTTTTTTTCTTCGAGAAAGGGATGAATAAGCCCTTGTTTGGTAGTGATGATTTATCTATTATTGTTATTATTTTCATAAATCTTGCAAAAAGTCTTTCATATATAAAAAATCACAATATTTTTAATTCTTCCAACATGAAATTTTTTTCAAATTGTATATTGAAATTGAAAACTATCAAAATTATATGTCTCGTCATGAAATATCTCTCGTAATAATTATAATAATATATTTTTTACATATTTCAAACTAAGTAGTCATTATTTTTAAGAAGATTCAAGATCATTGACGTCATTTATAGAAGAAAAAAAATGCATGAATATAATGACTATTTATGTTTTTATACATGTTATATTTAGTTTTTCATAATATTAAGAAGTTTTTCTAATAAATGAGTATACTAGTTGCCTTGTTTGTATGTCTATGTTGCCGATATTTTAAAAATCAAGTGTGTCGATTCGGATATCGTAATTATTGTTCCTATGAAACAAGACAAAAGATCGTGGGTGCAAATAACGGGTACGGGCATTCTGTGATTGTGAGTGCAAATAATGGACTAAATTATGTTATTAGAATTGTCGTCAGATCCGGTCCTCGTCAATCAGATGGTAACACGACAGTTTTTTAAATTCTGTTTAGAATTATTTTTAACAAAACCCCCATTTTTTTGGAATCTATAAAAAAAAAAACCTCATTGATTGAATTCTCTCAAAGCCCCCTACAAAGTAATCCGCAATTAAGTCAACCCAAAACCAACCGAACTCATAACCCGAAATGAATGATCTATACACAAAATACTCGTAAATCGAATGATACACCTGCGAGAAAGTAACTTGGTCATTAAATCAATATATTATTTTTAAAAATCAATATATTGTTTTTATACCTAATATAAGTTCGTGATACATTATAAATTTATCACATCGCAAAAGCAATAATCATATCACAGTTATTTACATTAACAACAATATAACATCAAAAATCAATAATTGTTTTCAACCTGCTTTTAGTCTGATTAAGTATCAATCAGACTAAAAGCAGGTGGTTTAATCAATCCTTTAACTCTTAAGCGTCTCCTAATTTCACCCACTTCATCCCACATTTCACGACTTGCTAATAAATTACAAATCGTGACATAATACCCTGCATTATTCGGGTTGGCACTAAGCAAATATCGTGCTATCAATTTACTTGCCTTAAGATCAGTATAATCGTAATCCCTACACGCACCCAAAAGCGCACCCCAAACCCCTTGATCGAGGCTAAATCTAGATTCGTTCACAAATTTATACGCCTCTTTAATTCTGCCAGCACGACCAAGCATTTCGACCACGCACACAAGGTGCTCGATAGAATGCGTTATCCCAAAATTTTCTGGCATTGATTGATAGTACTTCAACCCCTCCTCTACTAAACCGGCATGGCTACAAGAAGACAAAAGAGCAATAAATGTGCTCTTAGTGGGTTTAATATTTGACTCACACATTTTGCGAAAAAGCCCCATAGATTTTTCTCCTTCGCCATGAAGTCCATAAGCCGAAATCATGGAGTTCCACGAAGCAATTGATTTCTCTTTTGAAATTTCAAATATTTTTGTAGCCAAGTTTAAGGCGCCACACTTACTATACATATCGAGAAGAGATGCCATTATATACATATTATTTTCTGGACCATTTCGAAATATATATCCATTTATTTCTTTGCCGTGTTTTAAATCGCCAATTTGAGCACAAGCACCAAGAATTGAAACTATAGTTACTTCATTAGGGAAAATATTATGATTTATCAATTTGATACATAGTTCTAAAGATTTATCACCATCTCCATTTTGCACATAACCATTTATCATGCAATTCCACGTGCATACATTTCTATTTTCGCAAAATTGAAAAATGAATTTCGCACTATGAATATCATCAAATTTGAAATACATGGTTATGAGCGAATTAATTACTCGAACATCAAACTGAATCGGGTTTTTTAGCACAAACCCATGAATTGATTTTCCAAAAAGAAGTGCTTTAAGATCCGCACTTGCAGATAAGACGCTTACCAAAGTGATCGAATCAGGACTTAAATTTAAATTTGAATTCATAAAACAAAATGCTTCGAGAGATTCTTTAACCAACCCATTTTGCACACAACCAGAAATTATTGTATTCCAAGAAACAATATCAGATTGAAAAATTATATTTTTCAGAAGATTTAAAGAAGTGTCTAATTCACCACAACTTATATACACATGCATCAATGCATTTCTGGCCGAAACATTATTAACAAACCCGTATTTAAATACTAAACCATGAATCGATTTACCAAAAATAAGATTTTCTTCACCAGACAAAGATGCTAAAATACCCAAAAAAGTTGACAAATTACACTTTAGACGGGTACGAACCAAGTCCTTGAATAAAATTTGGGCCTCTTTATGTAAAAATTCGTTTCTCGAGCAACAAGAAATCATAGTGTTCCATGAAACCAAGTCTCTCATAGGCATTTTATCGAACAGTGTTTGTGCGTAAATTGGACAATCACATTTGAAATACATATTAATTAAATTGTTCCCAATTGAAGAATCTAACGAAATCATATTGTACCGTGTACAATATGCATGAATCGACTTTCCTTCTAGAACCAGGTTAAGCTCACCACATGGTGAGATTACCATAACCATGGTCACAAAATCTGGTCTAGTTTTGCAACCAAATTGCATGTCTCGAAAAAGATGCAAACTTTCAATTAGTTTTTCGTTACTTACTAACCCTTTAATTAATGAATTATATGAAACCACATTTTTATTACCAGTTTGCAGAAAAACCCGTTTTGCAGATTCGAGGTCTTTATACTGAGAGTAAAATAAAACAAGGGCATTTGAGACCGAGTTATAAAAGGTTTGAATTTGAGTTCCTTCAAAACCAGTTTTGATTGCTAAACCATGAATTGATTCACCAAAACCAAATGAATTATCCAAATTAGAACAGGCTGAAATAACACTAGATAAACTCACTTCATCAATTTGAAAACCCAAATTATTCATCTCCAGAAAATATAATACCGATTTCTCATAAAATCCATTAATCACCGTACCATTTATGATTGAATTGTATGAAGTGGTATCTTTAAATTGAATGGTTTTGAATAAAAGCTCTGACGAACACAAATCACCGCATTTTGTGTACATGTTAATCAATGCATTATTAAGATAAGAATCCGAATCGAAGCACTTTTTGATGGAAAGGCAGTGTATGAACATACCGTGCTTTAAGATCCGTGCTTTAGATACAGCAGTCAGTAAGATCACCAAAGTAGTTGAATCGAATTCGCCAGATATCTCTGCCATTTGTTTGAAAAGAGAAAAAGAGAGATGAAAATGCGAATTTAATATGCATGCGTTTATAATGGCGTTCCAAGATATTGTATCTCGTCTTGTTCTTTCATGAAATAGGTTTAGAGATGAATTTATATCACGGGCCTTGGCATATGAGGTGAGAAGAGAAGTGTGTATAGGAGAGTGAGAAATCGAATTCGTTTTGAGAGAGAGACAATGAATTGATGAAATAAGAGTCTGGTTTAATGGGAAGCGTTTCAGGAGGTAGAGAACTCGATGGGGCATTTCGTCGAACGGGTGGTATGCATGGTGAAAAGATTTCGAAACACTGAAGAAAGTAATTGCTCGTCTGAAGCAGATAAGGAGAACTGGCATTAATGAGAGCATGAGTATGGTTGAAAAGAAAGAAGGTTCTTTAGGGAATACTGTCGAACAGGTTGTGTACAGGCAAATTTATAGACCATGCCAGTTATGACGCGCCATTTCAGCAAATTAGATCAACCATCTCTATCTAGAGAATTATCTAAAATGGGCAAGACCAGACTTAAAGAACAGAAGTTATTGGCGCCGGGAAGATCGCAACTTTTTTTAGATCAACCACCTCTCTCTTCTTAACCTCTCAAGATAAGCATTCTTCTTTCTCTCTGGTATATGTCTCTCTCAAGCATCAATAATCTCTTTCTCACGAATTGGCGTACGGCATAACAATGGTGGTGACTCTCTCTCTCTCTCTCTCTCTCTCTCAATTTAGATTTTTCCAGATAGTTTTGTGCTTATTTCAACGTTTCTTCGAATTATCCCATTTTAATTGATTTGGAATGTATTGGATCTTCAACGATGCGAGAGATTTCTTCTTAATTGTCTCCGTGAATTTGAATCTTTTCATATGAGGCGTCTTTTTTTATGAGGGAAATAATGCTGTGCCCTCAAAAACAAATCAAAATTTAATTAAAGCATAAATATAATTAAAAATTATTTAATAATTTTAAAATATAACAATAATATTGAATATATGTTTATAAATATTAGTTATTTATATTTTGATAGGTAAATAATTTTCTTTTATTTTTGTTAATTTTTGAAAATTATAATATTAAAGTAGAAAACGTTAATTTATCTTATTATATATTCTTAGAAGTTTTATTTTCTTACATAATATATTTATAAATTCAAATTAGAGAAAATTTTATGTAAGAATTATGTTTAATATGAATGTTAAAATAAATAGAAAATTTAAGTGAATATATTTAATAGATTTTAAAAGAAATTTTTTCGCTTCTAACCAAATTTTTAAACAATATACTCGAATTAACCAAGTTTTTTATAAAATTTGGGATTTATCTTTTGCGGGATATCATTCCCCGCTCAGTGGGTATCATTCCCCGTCTTTTCTTAATTTTTTTTTCCAACCCTAACGACCCTTGATTATTTTATTCATGCACTCCTTCATACAAACTTTAATATATGCATATATATATAGAGTCCGGCTACGCCGCTATTAATAGCATAAAAGTGTTTTGTGCTATTAATTTTTTTACCGTTAGATTTACATCAAGATGTGTGTAAGATCAAGATTGGATGGTGAATTAACACCGTATCTTCTTTAAAAGGAAATCATTAATTCATAGTTACATGGTCATTTGTTGCACCAAAATAGGAAATTTAAATAATACAATAAACGTGGAGACTTTACATATTACATTGCAAAGTAATTATACTGCATAAATTGATGTTCATATGTAAGTTTATATTTATTTATGTAAATGATGATTTAAAATAAGCAAAACAATCAAGCAGTATGTACAAGAATCAATTACACATGTCTACCATAAAATTTATAATCGCAAACACTATAAAACACCAGAACAATCAATCATAAAAATAAAACAATAGTTTATAAAATTTACAAGCTCATCACCAAAGCTATCGTCTTTCAAACTATATTACTTGCTTCCTTTTCGCATCAGGTTCAAAACACTCGCGGCGAATCTTTTTGCATTAGGTATCCAAAGAACTTGGCTTTTCTTATAATTCTTCGACGAATCATCAATTTCATGATCCTTCTATAAGCTTCGCACATTTTTGTCTTACGAGTAGTTTGAGCATTTCGTCATACACCTCGGGTGCGTGGCTGTACCGCCATTGCCGGTCTTCCCAGTAGACGAAGCTGATGGCTCCTCGTTCGTCCTTTTGTAAGTGTACAACTGTGCAGATTTGGTTATGGATTAGAGTCTTTCATGCTGAATTAGGATTAATTCGAGATGAATTGGCATTAATTACGGATGAATATCGATGAAATTTTGGTTTTTTGTGTGAAATTGGTACAACATAACTGAAATATTTAGGCCTAAACACGCCACTACGAGAAAATGAGAAAGTTTCAGTTATGTTGTACCAATTTCACATAAAACCCCAAATTTCATCAATATTCATCCATAATTAATGCCAATTCTTCCCAAATTAATCCTAATTCATCATGAAAGACTAATCCATCCCCAAATTAAGCCCACTTACAAACAAGTGTTCGTAATTCAGTCTAATAAACTAAATGCAGTCGAAATACCTACTGGATTTGTATTGGGTAGCTTCGCATCCGGGCCTGTTTGAAATCGCTCTTGCTAAGACCACGTTGAAGTCAGTTTGTAGTTCTAGTCGAAATACCTGCTACCATGGAAAGAGCCAGAGCAAGCTTTGTCTCCTTGTTACCATGTTAAGCTTCGCCCCATGTTTACCATGGTGAGCTTAGCTTTCTGTCCACCACGATTGCTCTAGAAGAGGTCGTGGAAGAGTGATCGGACAACCTTGGCAAGCTTCATCTCCTACCTTGACAAGCTTCGTATCCTGGTCACATGGCAAGATTTGTCTCTTGATCGCTCTAGAAGAGCTCCGAATATACGCCATGGAAGAGCTTTCTGCACTAGGGAGAAAGAGAGATGACGATGTTGGGATTTGGGAAGATAGGTTAACGGAAAAATGGATACGACGGACCTAAAAGATTAGATGTTAAAAATATCAAATGAGATTGTTACTTTGTATCTCCAGATCTCATCCAACGGAGCAAAATTCAATAGCATCAAAACCCTCGATACTATCAATAGCGTCCTAGCCAAACTCTATATATATATATAATTTAATTTAACTTTAATATTTTATTCGCATTCGATATTGTATTCATATATGTATTCATGTTTGAAATTGGATACGTTAATCGATATTGTTTCATCATTTACGCTTGTATACGCTAATCGATATTCCATTTTAAAATGGATATTTAATTTAATTTTAATATTTTAATATTTTATTCGCATTTGTATACGTTAATCGATATTCCATTTTAAACATCGTTGGCCCGGCCCGTCGCAAAAGACCCAGCCAGCCCGTGTTAAAAGTTGTACAGTGAAAGTTTTGTAGAAAAGTGGTGTTAATATTTTTTATTAATCTCAGAATTAATCTAATTACAATGAGTTACTTATATAGAGTTTTAACTAGAATCCTAACCCTCTATTTCCAACGGTTCAATTAATCTCAACCATTGGATTTACCAACCTCTTAATACAAAGGCTTTAACTAATATAACTGGGCCTTTTCAATAAAGATATAAAAGCCCAACTATAACTCAGCCTTATTTGATTAACATAAATCGCCATCATTGTTCGTCATTGCTCCATTGCTAACAGCCCGCCGTTTTTATTCGACATTTCGCGTCGGCCCGTCGCAGAATATTCCCGTCGCCGATACCCAATAGCCCCGTCGCAGATATCCGTACCCATGGCCCGTCGCAGACGTCGCCGGCCACAACCCTTATTTCCCCTATTTCCTCATTCATTCCCACCCCCTCTCTCTCTCTCTCGTCCCTCTTTATTTCTCTCATTCCCCTCACCCCGTTCACCTCCCTTCACCTCCCGGCAGCGCCTCCATTCTCCTCTTGAGTCCCCGCAACGCTTCTCCTCTCGAGTCTCCCTCCTCAATCTCTCCAGGTACTTACTTAATTTTATTTTATTTGGTATTTTTTTTATTTTAGACACTTTGTATTGATTTTTATTTCTAATCTATGAAATTAGATTTTTGTGCTCGGTTTGGTCTAAGGATTAGGCTCGGATATGGCTATACTCGTGCCAGTTTTCTTTTTCTAGGTATGTTTCTTTATTTTGTTAAATTTTTGTAGAGTAATTAGGTCAATTAAGATAGTGTGTTCGGATTAGGATAACCGTAATTATAAAAAATTGAATTCATTTTTAAATCATTTTGTTGGTTCGACTATTTTTTTTGAATTTTTGGTTTAGGTTTTTTTGAATTTTCGGTTTTTCTTAATGGCCTTTTCAATTTTCGGTTTAAACCTGTCTTCACAGATTTTAAAAATTGTCCTCGGTTTTTCTTTGGTTTAGGTTTGCAAATATTTTTTGAAATCATTGTTGAAATCTGTTTTTAATTTATTTAAAAAAAAATATTTTCATTTCTGTTTTACTATCATTTTGTGTTTTTATTTTTTTCAAATTATTTCTGTTTTATGTTACAAATTTATCTATTTCATGTTTTTTCAGAATCTGTATAATAATAATATATTGATATTAAAATATCATTTTCAACAATTGTTATATCCTTTTGAAATTAGAATAAATATATATATATATATATATATATATATATATATATATATATATATATATATATATATATTATATCTTTTTCAACAATTATTATATGTTTTATGTATTTCTATATAATATTGTTAGTGTCTATATATTAATTTCAAATCATGGAAATTTTAAACTAAAATCTTGATTTTAATTTTTATTATGAGACTGGAATATTGTTAGTGTCTATATATTAATGTCGACGGTGTACGTTTTGGAGCCTCCGACGAAAGGGAAGGTGGTGATAAAGACGACTCTTGGGCCGGTGGATATCGAGCTTTGGCCTAAAGAGGCGCCTAAGGCTGTTAGAAACTTCGTGCAGCTGTGCTTGGAGGGTTATTATGACCGTACTATTATTCATAGGGTTATCAAGTCCTTTCTCGTTCAAGCCGGTGATCCCACCGGAACCGGTACAGGTACGTACCAAATTTCCTTTCTTTTTTAGCAACCTAGGATTTGTGAAATTTGGTCCAATTAAAACAACTTGAGCCTAATTTCTGACGTGATTTCAATCTTTCGTGAATTGTAGGGGGAGAAAGCATATACGGAGCACCATTCAGTGACGAATTTCATTCTCGTTTGCGGTTCAACCACAGAGGTTTGGTTGCTTGTGCAAATGCCGGTACGGCTCATTCTAATGGAAGCCAATTCTTCTTCACGCTCGATCGATGCGAGTGGCTAGAAAAAAAGAATACCATTTTCGGGAAAGTAACTGGAGACTCCATTTACAATCTCTTAAGATTGGGCGAGGTCGAAACCGATAAGAATGATCGCCCTTTAGACCCACCTCCTAAAATTCTCTCTGTCGAGGTAATTCTTTCAATTTTGTCCCAATTTAATTACCTTTTTCTGTTTCCTTTTTTTCTAAATCTTGATTTCGTGATTTAGGTTTTATGGAATCCATTCGAGGACATAATACCAAGAAGATTGCCCCAACTTGCTATTAAAAGCAATAATGAAGTAAAGAAAAAAGAGAATAAAAAGGGAATTAAAAACATAAATGTACTATCTTTCGGCGAAGAAGTAGAAGAGGACGAAAAGGAGATAGAAAAAGACAAAATAAAAAGCATTCACGATGTCTTGGACGATCCTCGCTTTCTCAAAACCGATCCATTAGTAAGATTCATACTCCCATTATTAATAATAATAATAATAATAAATCATTCTATAAATTTATAAATTAGTTTAAAATTAATTTTATTTACCTTTTTTATTAATTTTTAGAGCGAAGAACAAATGGAGAAGAAGAAGGAAACGGTTTTGTCTGTTAGAGACGCATTAAGTTCCAAAAAGAAAGATCATGATGACAATATTGATGATGTCAAGGATGATGACGATGAGGCCATGTTTGATTTAAAGATGCGTTCACAAATTCTCAAAAAAAAGAAAGATTTAGAAGTTAGAAAGTTACCTTCAGGTACCATATAATATTACTATTATTAATTATTCGTTTAATCATTGTCTTAACTTTTCTTTGTGCAATTTTGCAGATAAACCCAGTCGTAAATCTCGTAAGAGTACACCGCCACCTAAGCACGAGGACGATTCAGAAAATGAATTGCCCAAGGCCGAGAAATTATCATTGAAGAAAAAAGGAACTGGATCCGAAGCGAGAATGAATTTATTCAAGAACAATTCTGATCTTCAATTGTTTAATAAATCTGAACAACAGAGACAAATTCAGAAACAAAAGAAACGCCAACTTCAAGGCCGCGATGATTATGTAATTAATGATTTTAATTTACGCATTTTTATTTTGACGATTAATTAATTATGATTTTATTATTATTGCATGATTTCGAAAGACATTGGCAAAGCTGCAGAAGTTCAAATCATCTGTTTTGAAGAAAGATAGTAATGACGAATCCAAGGAAGAAAATGAAAATGATGAAGATGTTTCAGATTGGAAATCACACAAATTTGTCGATTCCTCTCATAAGGTTAGTTATTAGCTATTATTATTATTATTATTATTATTATTATTATTATTTGGTAATTTGTTTTGTTTTCTTTTCAGAATAAAGGGGAGATGATGAGAAAGGAGGATGTAAATGATTACACGGTGTTCGATCCTTTATTAGAGAAAGGAAAAGAGAAATTCAACAAAATGCAAGCTAAGTTAAAGAAACAAAATCGTGAATGGGCTGGTCGATCTCTCACTTGAAATCAATGTTAATTACGTGTATGCCCTTTTCTCCTTTTGTTACTTTTTTTTTAATTAGGTTATCTAAGTATTGTTGTACATGCACTTGTTAAGTAGATTTTGGAGAAGCTAATGAATTGTACAAATAAATGCATGATTAACGAATCACGTTTCATGAGAATTTGGATTTTTAATAATTAGTACAAATATCATAAATAAGCTTATATATTTCGCATAACATAATTAGTATCATGATAGAAATATACCTATGCAAGCTATTATTATTTGCAGTTTTTCCACAAATACAAGCGTAAATAATGAAACAATTTCCACCAAAAACAAGCAACAAAAAAAAAACACATTTTTTGACGCGCCCCACAAAAAATAACCACAAAAAAAATATGTACCGACTCCTGCACAATTGCACGGGGTATTTCCTAGAGCTGGCAAAGATGACCCGAACCCGAAAGACCGACCCGAGTAACCTGAAGTCCGACCCGACCTGACTGGACATAAATTTAAAAAATCAAACAACCCGACTCGGACCGACCCAGGACCAAATAACCCGAACCCGAAATTAAATGTTTTATATGTGCTACCCGAACTCGACCCGATCCGAAACCGAGTAACCCGAGACCCGAATATAACCCGAATTTAGGGGTTGATTAAAATTTTATAGTTCTGAATTTTGGTTAATATTATGATTTAGTTCAGATGATTGCATTAATTGATGAGCTAAGTAAATTAAACATATTTTTAATCTTATATCTGTGATTTTATGATTGTATCTTTTTTCCAACATTTTTAAGGAAAATTAACGAATGGTTGCCCCTTCATTTTTCATTGCTTAAAAATCAATAATCTTACAACTAGTCTGTATTTAACTTGTCACCTAATTCATAATTCTCATCCTAACCGAATCTATTATGAATTATTGTAAATTACATTGTATTACCTGGTTATACTTTTTGTACCATAATATCCTATTTGTAACTCCATTGCATTAATTCATTTTCGTTCTCCCTTCGTTTGTCCATTATCTAGTTATTGCTTATTTGCTTGTTAGCCATGTTGCATAAATTGTTCCCCATAAGCATAGATCCAAATTTTTATTTGGTCGCAGCCTGCTATTTTTTCATTCTTAAATTACAGAGAGTAAATTTAATTGAAAAAATTACATAAAAAATTAACTTTAATTCAACAAGCAAATACAGACAATATAATAATTTATTATAAGTTAATAATACCTTCTCACGGTGAATGCATTTTGCTCTATCCCTGTTATCATCGAAGTTATGACCATCAAGAGTTTCAAATTCGTTCCAAACGTCAGAAATTTTCCTCTTTCTTTTTGGTACGCCAATTGAGGTAACCGTCTCTCCATTAGAAGCTTCATTATTGAAATTCATTGCTACATAAAAATAAGAGAAAGAAAAATTAAATATTGAACAAAAAAAAAACACAATTTTTCAAAACATCTTAATTATACAACAAAAATCATTGATTTCAAAAATAAACATTACCAGTGTCAAAATTATATGCCCAATGAATATTGTCTTGAGTGTTGGCTAATGAAAGATTGAGAGAATGAGAGATATGTTTCAGTCTGAACCAAAACTAGACTTATATATAGTGTGCAATGTGCATGGAGATTAAATAAGGCGCCCAAAAATTGTTCCAATTTTTGGAGGGAAATTATTTTCTCAGAGAAATAAGTATAACAGCCTCATCAATTGAAGGCAAGAATAATTGATTGCTACAAGAAGAAATAATATATTTAGCATCTCATTAATTGCTTAGCACAATCAAATATCAAATATTTCAAATAATATATACTACTTTAGGAAATAGTAATCAAATATAATTTGGAGGGAAAAGTATATATTTAGCAATAAATTTGTAGCAAACTAGCAATATACTAATTTCTAATTCACCTGTTTTTCCACAGATTCCATATCTTGATCTATGACAAATTGCTTCTAGATTTTCTCGCAACATAAGCCATAAAAAATTGCCACACCTCCTTGTCAGAAACATATACATACCAGTTTAGTCCTAATCAATATATTGAAAATCCAAATCTATTAATAATAGATATTAAATATTTGTCAATAATTTATTAACTTGCCCCAGGATTTGATTTGGGGTAATTAGGGTAGGATTAGTATTATTCGGATTTGAGTTTGTTTGAATATAATATTATTCAGAAAAAATTTCAGAAATATTAAAATAATGATGTTGTACTTGTGGCTCAATTTAATGTTTTATATTGAGTGGGAATTTTTGTTATTTCTTCACATATATTTTACCTGCTTACATATTTGATGTTGTATTGATTAATGATTATTATTGTGAAATCAACTCAAACCCGATATAACCCGAACCCGAAAAATCTAACCCGAACACTTGATACAACCCGAAACAACCCGGTCAAAATAAAACCCGGACACAACCCGACCCGATCCGAGTTAAGTTCACCCGAAAATAACCCGGACATAAAAATGACCCGAACCCAAAAATACCCACCCGATTATGACCCGAGCCACCCGATTTGCCACCTCTAGTATTTCCTAGTTCATACGAGTTTAGTCAAACATATTCAATAGTAGTTACATATTATGATGAAAACTATAATTACATGTAGAAATTTATGATATGATAACATATATGCGTTTTTCATTTATAATTTTGTAGTTCCATATGTTATTATACTTTAAAATGTTTGTGATAATGTAATTATAAATGATTAATATCTTTGTTGAATAAATTTAACGTTGGTTACATGAATATCTGTAATTATTACACTGATCTAAGGCAAAAAAAACCCTACACAATTGCAGTATCTTAATAACTCTACTAAAATTAATCAAAAGATTCAAAACATATTGAATATATTAATCATAACTAATAATTTACAATATATTGATATTTAGAATATTAGTTTATATAACATTTTAAAAATATTAGTTCTATTGCTTTATAATTAACATTAAAATAGTTTAATATTTCAGACATAGTATATTTTAAAATAATATTTCTAGTTTATATATAACATATACATTTGTTTCGGTTTTAAACAATAGTTTTTATTATTTGGAAAATGCAGGGAACTTCAATTGAAAATATTTATTACCAGAAATAATATTGTACAAATAGTGTGTACGAAAGAAAGATAAATCATAGGTCACGAGTTTAATTCTCATTGACACCGAATAATAAATGGCGGACAAAGAGCATTTTCCATTTAATAAAAAAAAATACAGAAACCAGTGCCCTGTTATGTTGATAACGCAAAATACTGATCATCGTCATGATTAATATGAGCAATAATATCAAACCAATATTTGATAGGAAATGTTAAATTCATATAACAATGATCAGAATTCAATATTCATACAAGTGTCGGAAAGTTTTTCAGTTACAAATATTGCAATTAATTTTTTTAATTTTGTGCGTTACATTGAAGTAGGTATGTTTTTTCTCAATCGCACTGATCCATGTAAACATATATATGTACACATCACCTCGAACAAATCCCAAATATTCTTTTTCTTTTTCTTTTTTAGCATCAGTGCTTTTCAAACAAAAGAAATGTCCTTTTCAGCATTGCATCCTCTCAGTATCAGTATCAGATCAATTGAAAGTTGTTGGTGCCGCTGGTCTCATGCTCATCATCGCTGGAGATGCTCTCACCATTCTCGTATTTGATTCCTTTATTCCTGAGCCGGTTTAGTACAGGCAAGATGACCGTTGCGAGGTCAGGACGATCTTTTCTGCAAATTTCGGTGCATTTTAGCGCCAGCTTGGCATACCCAATAACGTCCTTCATCGGCCAGTCTTTTATACACGGGTCTAATATGTCTTCAAAAGTGCCTTGATTGAGAGCTGTCAGGAGTAGGACATGATGTGCGAGACCCATTGGCGGTTTCGCAGTAATGATTTGAAGAAGCATTACGCCCAACGAGTATATGTCAAATTTTCTACCAAGCATGCCAGTTTGTTGGTACTCGGGGTCGATATAGTGGAAAGTTCCTGCAGTTGAGGTCATCCTACATTGCGTGATGGTATCGGCAATCGAAGGGGGCACCAGCCTAGACAAACCCACATCGGATATCTTGCTTGTAAAATTACGATCAAGCAAAATATTTGCAGGCTTCAGATCCCTATGGACCAAAGGCTCTGGTTTCGCTTGGTGCAGAAAAAGCAATGCGGTCGCAATTTCAGCTGCGATTTTGAATCGTGTACTCCATGGAATCGGAGGCTCCAAAACGTACACCGTCGACATTTTTCTCTTCGGAACTTTATACGTACCGACCCTTCCCTTCAATTTTATCAAAACGAGGAAAATAATTCCCGGTTGTTGTGTCTAAAAGACGGGATTTTAGTTCCGTGTTATGATTGTCCACCGAGCCCAACTTATTTATCTCTAAAGGCTAAGTTTGATTTTAGAGGGAAAACAGCCCAACAAATATTTTGCTAAAGAAAAAAAAAAGGGAATTCTTCAAAATGCCCCTAACTTTTTGCAAATTATCAAAAAACCCGTCATTTTAGAGAAAACTCTTATCTTTTTAGTTTCCCTCTATTTTTGGCTTTCTCCTAAAATCTCTCAACATTTTTAGATTCTCACAAAAAAACCCTACTTATTTGTTATGATTTTGAAAATGATCATTATGTCTCTTTCCAGAATTTTATTTTACAAATATTCATAATTTAATACACTCTGACGGGCCGTCGGAGAAAATTGGCCGTCGGAAATGCTCATGTCAACGACGGCCCGTGTGAGAAACTAACATCAGCGACGAGGCAAAATTGAAAGAATTACCTCGACAGAGAGGATTTTAGGAGGTGGGTCTAAAGGGCGATCATTCTTATCGGTTTCGACCTCGCCCAATCTTAAGAGATTGTAAATGACTCCATTTACAATCCTAAAATCATGTCCAGATATTTTTATTATATAAAAATGTAATATTAGTTACGTAAAGATGTTTGTTAAGGCGAAGCTTACTTTAATAAATTGTATATATTGATTAATGGGTGGAGTTGAAAAAAGAATTCCTTCAAGTTGATCCATAAAACAAACAAACTATAGAGATGTTAGAGTAAATCGATAAATTCGCCAATTGTCGGAACATGTACATCAAATTTTGAAGTACCCGAGTCCATTTTTGAAATTAAAACCCCATATTTAAAATATAATGCGGAAAGAAGGATGTCGAAAGAAGTGGCAAGAAGGATGTTAAAAACCCATATTCGCGAAAGAAGGGTTGTCAAAAATTATAAATATTTAATAACTTTCTTAAAAACCCATATTTAACATCAAATGAGAAGAGATTATTGATAACACGTTTTAAGTCGTGTCCCGCTTATCAAAAGATATTTAAGAATTCTTATAATGTAGAAGTGGCAAGAACGATGACAAATCACGAGGAGTTGAGATTAATTAATTTAAAGTTTCACAACTATATTTTGTTTGAATATGTTACTTACGGATAACGAATTGAGGAACTATAAAATCCTATCAAGTACTCTTAAAGCAATACAATTTTTTTATCAAAATTTAAATTGTGATGTCTGTTATATATCTTTGAAATTTCACGAGCATTCGGTTCTAATTGAGGTATGAACAAGTGGCAACAACATATGTGACTCGGCTCTGGACTATACAAACACCTAACAAATATTGGACATAAAAGTTATGTCAAACAAGCTTCAAACAACACGAGATTTTTACGTGATGTTTTTAAGGTCTGAGAAAAGCCAATATGTAAATATTGGTAGATTTGAAGACCAAATGGTTGTTCGACTTATATTATTTCTAAACAAGACTTTGCTGAAACAAAACCAATGGCGGATGCACTAAAATTACAAAATTTCAAATTTTTTTTTTGGAATTTTCTTAGAGAGACTTTCAGTACACTTTTTCAACACTAAATGAATCTCTATATATGAACTTAAATGCTAACTAAAAAGTACATACTAACTGGACGAAATGACCGTAAATTCAAACGTAACTGAAAACAAAATCTGGAATTAAACGACTTGAATTGTGAGGATGATATGAATAATTGAGAGGAAGATCTTAAAACTAAAACTACAAATGCTTAAAAAACAGTATGCAAGTGGGCATCAAATTGGATTGGAGCACCTCGCTAAAAATATAATGTATATTTTACACTTGCAATTAAGTTAAATGTTAAGTGTAGTTCAGTTGGCAAAGCATTAGTATTGCACTCATATGGTAATGAGTTCGAAACACATCTTGCCAATTTTGTTCTGTTTTTCTTCTAGTTTTTTTTGTCTCGTAGAACACAAATGTCCAATAATCCAATGTGTATGGTTTCAATTTCACATCAGGCATTAAAAATTATTAAAATAAAGACATTTATTTTGTTTTTTTGGTTATAATTTCCAAATTAATTAATTATCTTTCTTCCATAAAATATTTTAATTTACCATTCTTTATAAATGAACATTTTTTCGTGAAATTCACCATTCTGTATAAGTGAACTATTTCATTGTTATCTCTATATATGACTTCCATTATAATATTAATCTTGATTGGAATCTAAGTCTTAACTAATCATCAAATTATATTTTAATACATTCATAATTTTATTACTCTTATAGTATGGAATATAATCCCTAAGTATTTGTGAAAACAAATAGTTTGAAATCTTCTAAAAATGGAATAATTTCCAAACGGGATCTTTCTTTTTTTTTTTAATTTTAGAAGCCTATTTTATTTATGATCGGTTGAATTAAGGATTTATTTTCAATTTTGATTGACAGATGAAAGCATAATGAATTTCAATCCAATTGAATGGAATTAAACATGCACATTTTTTTTTGCTTTTTTATTGTAAGAGGCAATATAACGGATACGAGCTAGGGCATCCAAATTGTCGGGACCGACCCTGAAAAAAAACTAATATGAATTTGTGCAAGTATGATATTTAAGACTCGATCATTGAAATAGCATGTTACCTAATTCTTTCTTGGCGTGAAGTGTGGTCGAGATTAATTTTATCCAAGTGTTAATCACTTAAGAAGGGGACAAACCATCCTAGCAGACATTAACATGGTATTTCACTTTCACCTCATATAAATACAAGAACCTCCAATTTCAAACACACTAATATCTCAACAACATAAGATATCATTTGGCTTAATATTATGACAAAATGATCACTCATATTGAACATCAACCTTTGCAACATAAACATTTGCTACTATTATCTACCCGAAAATTTGAGTACTAGCTATTGAACAATATCAAATTAGCAAATAACATCATTCATGACATTCAAAACAAGAGTTCGACGTGAAAGAAAATTCAAACTAGCAATAAAACTTCTCACAAGTCTTTGGTACCAAACCTTAACACAAAAACATAATATTAGCACTCTACTCACTACTCGTGTTCGTTGAAAACAAAACATATGCCGATTATTATACGCAATATTTTACTCTTTTACGATTATGTATATTATTTTGAAAATGTGTAGGGATAGATAACATTTTCAAATTATTCATATTTTTGTTACAATACTTGAAAAATTTATTATATTCACATTATATTGTTTTAAATAAAAAGTTGACTTGTACACAATAACTCGAAGGTATTATATTTATGTAACAACAATCTTTAAATCGGTCGGTTTGTAAAAGTAAGCATAACATTTTAAACAAACATTTTTTTGTTAAAAACTTCATTTATTAAGAGAGGATCAAGTACCTTTGTTTCCGAAGCTTTCTCTTCAATTAAATTATGTAAAAAACAAATTCTCTTTTCTTCATCAACATTGTCTTATTTTATGTGAAGCAATCTTTTATAATTGAATTAATTTTTGTATGCGAATTTACTTACTTAATTACAGGACATGTCTCTTTGTGAACGAACTTTTTACTTGACATTTTACCATCAAATTTCATTTCAAGTTTAGAAAATTACAAATATAATTTTGATTATCGTAATTATGAATGAATACATTTTATTATAAAACGACACATCAAAATGACGCATAGATTTCAATTCCCAAATGATTCAGAAGGCGAGACAGTTCATGTCCGCCGAGGACTTCAAATGCTCATGCCAACAAGGAGTGGCCAGGAGATGATGCAACAACACCAGACAACAAACGAGGAGACGATAAAAAAGCATCACCAACAACGGTATGGATGAAAAAAATCTCTGTCTAATGGCTACAGTTACAAATAAGGAGGGAAGATCATACGCCCAAGCACTACGAGAAGGCAAGGAGGAAGAAGAAGAGACAGGGAAGGAGTGGATTAAGGTGAAGAATAGAGGAAAAAGAGGAAAAGAGTGCTATCGCTGTTTTGGTACTGATCACCTGAGGTGGGAATGCAGAGAACCGATAAGATGCAGAGTGTGTAGAAAGATTGGGCATATAGCGAGCTCTTGCACACAAGAAAACATCAATCGCAACAGTCAAAACTATTACAGACCAAAACAATTTCATTATTACATATCAAATGGGATACTGAATGAATCAAATGCAACAAAAAAATATTTCGAACGGAAAAAACTCCAGCTGGTCCTCAGAAAAATTCCTGCCCAATTATGCAAACCAGAAATAATCAAAGAAACGATTGCAGGATTTGCAATTCTAAGTCAAATAAAAGAGATTAGAGGAGCAAAATGAGATGAAAGAGGTATACCTGGAAGCCAAAGTGAAAGATGAGCGAATGATACCAAGATCGTTAGTGTATCAAGATGAAGTATTTGAAAAGCGAATCCAAATTAGTATCCTGCAACAAGCAAACCAGAAAGAGATTTGGGTTAGAAAAAAAAAGGAACCAATTAAAGAATGGAGAGTAAAAAGAGATAGGAGAATGGAAGCAAATCTATGTCGGGACATAGTACCATTTATGAAGGAGGAACTGGAGAAGGGGTATGCAGAAATTGCGACAAAACAGGAAGATTTGCCAAATCCTGAAGATGCGAATGCTCAGGAAGAATTCAACAACATTTCAACAAACACCTTCGAGACAGTAAAAAATGCATGTGAGCAGGATACAATGAACCCAGCCTATAGAAACATTTCAACAAACACCTCAGATGCATCCGATTCACAGAGCCTCAAATCGTATGGAAGTGATTCTCAAGAGGACTCACTAATGTTGATAGAAGTTTCAAAACACAAAGAGGACGAAAATGGAGGGTCCAGTGAGAATTTGGCAATGATAACCATAACTAATCCAATAGGGGCAGAAGAAGAGAAAAGAGAGGTGAGAAGAAGTAAAAGATTGCAAGATAAGCAGTCAGATGCATATATCTCTGCAACAAGCAAAGCTCAAATGATTCAATATCAGGAAATAACTCATGGTTTCTCAAAAAGAAGAAATAAAAATAAAAACAACGAGAGTTCAGATTTTATATCATCACTGCCAGCCAAAATATATTTAGAGGAAGAGGATGTATACAAGGCTTTGGAGGAAGTAGGAATCAAAATCAATGAAAACATAAGAAATGTGATTGTTAATTTAGCAAATAAGCAGTAATAAAAACCAATAAAACAAAAAACACAAAAGGAGGAAAATAAATTTAAAAATGAAAACAAAAAAAATAAGAATACTCACATGGAATGTGAGGGGATTGGGGGCAAGAGAAAAAAGGTTGGTGGTAAGACAGAAAATAAATGAAGAAAGAGTGGATATTTTATGTTTTCAAGAGACCAAATTACAATCATATGATCAAGCCACGAATAAACAATTAATAGGGCACAGGCTTTTTGAGTACCAAACAATGGATTCCATTGGGGCATCAGGAGGGATTTTAGTGGCATGGAATAGTAACCTATTTACACATATTTCCACTCAAAAGAGAATTTTTTCGGTAACAGTAGAGTTACAATGTAAATGGGACAACAGTATTATACACATTACCAGCGTATATGGGCCTCAAATATTTGTTGAGAAGGAAAGATTCATTAAGGAGTTAGAAGAGATTGCAGATTCTATAGATAAACCATGGATCATAAATGGAGATTTTAATCTAATAGCAAAAATAGAAGAAAGGACGGGGGATAATAGAAGAAATCGGGAGGAAGCTCAATTATTTTCAAATTTCATAAATACCAAAAATCTCATAAACCCTCCCTTACAGGGAAGATCTTATACATGGAGTAATGCATCAACAAAAGCAAGATTAGATAGATTTATCTTTAATCTACAATGGTCCCAAAAATTTCCTCACTTTTCTCAAATTGCAAAATCAAATTCATGCTCAGATCATAACCCTATTTTGTACGAGGCACAGACAAACTTTCCCATTTTCAAAGGCTTCAGGTTTGAGAATTCATGGATAAAAAATCAAGAGGCAAAAAACATCATAGAAGATCATCTGACTTCTTATCAGACAAAGACAATGACAGAATTCCATAAAAAATTGCAAGAATTAGGAAAAAAATTAAGTAGATGGGAGAAAAATAGAAAACATAACTCAAGAAAACATGAAGAAAACTGTAATATTATCCTGGAATGGTTAGAAACAAAACAAGAAGAAAGAGAGCTTTACGAGAGAGAGAAATGGCTCAAGGCCCTGATTAAGAGAAGGATAATGGAGTTAGCCCAAGAAAAAGAAACCTATTGGAGGCAGAGAGCAAAGTTTCAATGGGCAAAAGAAGGTGACTCAAATTCAGCCTTCTTCCACAGATATGCATCTGTGAAAAAATCCAAGCTTATGATACTAGTGCTGGAGAATAACCAACAAATGGAGGTAACAACTCAGCAGGATAAAGCTAATATAATATTTGAGTTTTACAGGGACCTTATTGGAAAAATACCAGAGGACAATGTAGGCCATACAGAACTGGACTTCTCCAGTATGTTTACAACTGAGGGACAGGTTAACATGTCCTCGTTGCGGGGGGACATAAAATTGGAAGAATTAGAAATGGTGATCAAAAGATGGAAAAATGATAAATCCCCTGGACCAGATGGGTATAATGGGGAATTTTACAAGGAATACTGGCAATTATTGAAAAATGAGATGGAATTGGTAATTAATACCCATGTAAAGGAAGAAGGAATGGGTCCTTATGAACTATCTTATATCACATTAATTCCAAAAAAAGAAGGAGCAAGAATGGCCAAGGACTTTAGGCCAATTAGTTTAATATCTAGCATGCAGAAAATAGTATCAAAAGTTTTGGCTAATAAACTTCAAAAGATTATCAATAATCTGATTAGACCAAATCAGTTAGGTTTCTTGCAGGGAAGAGAGATAGCTGAGTGCTATGTTTATGCCAGAGAATCAATGCATTATTCTTGGCAAAATAATAACCCATTACTGTTGTTTAAAGCTGATGTGCAAAAGGCTTTCGATACAATTGGATGGGACTTTATATTAAAGATACTAAGAGCTAGGGGCTTTGATGAAAATTGGATCTCATGGATAAGATTCAATGTGCTTAAAGGCTCTGCTAAAGTTTTATTAAATGGGGTCCCGGGAAAAAGTATCCATATGAGAAGAGGGGTCAGACAAGGGGACCCTTTGTCCCCTTATCTCTTTATATTAGCCATGGACACATTAGCAAGATTTATGGAAAAATTGGCTTTAAATAACTTTATCGAAAGACCAATTGAAAAAGCACAAGTCATACTCATGTATGCTGATGATAGTTTATTTATGATAAAACCAGATATGGTGCAAGTAAAGAGGTTGAAATTTATTCTAAATATATTTGCGGAACATTCAGGTTTGAATATCAACTATAGCAAATCAGAATTTAATGTAATCAAAGGAGGGGGAGTGAGCATTACAGAGATTCAAGAAGAATTAGGTTGTCCCATGGCTGAATTACCTCTAAAATATCTAGGGTATAGTCTGCATCATAGGAAACCAAAAAAGGAGGAGTACAGAAAAATTATTGAAAAAATTGAGAACAGATTGCAAGGATGGAAAGGAGCTTTACTGAGTATAGGAGGAAGAATTATTCTCATTAATGCAGTTTTATCATCAATTCCTATATATTACTTTATGGTATATAAATTTCCTAAATGGGTAACTAGAGAAATTGACAGATTGAGAAGAAATTTCTTATGGAGGGGGAATAAGGAAAAAGGGCTAAACCTAATTTCTTGGAAGAAGGTATGTAGACCAAAAGCAGTGGGAGGCTTGGGGATCATGGACCTGGAATTATTCAATAAGGCCCTCTTAATTAAATGGTTGTGGAAATATTTCACAAACAAGAAAGGTCTAGAGTGGCAACAATTAGTAAGTGATCCAACAATAAGAGCAGATGAGAGGAGTAAAGGGGACTCCTATTTTTGGACAGAAGTAAGAAAATTGGCAGATTTTTTCTTAATTAATTCTAAGATAAAAGTTGGAAATGGAGAAGATACGAAATTGTGGTACCAAAATTGGGGAGAGGGGGTTCTAGAAAGAAAATATGCTAGTTTATTTTCATTTGAAGAACAAAAAGAAATAACTATAAAAGATTACAAAAATAATGAAGATAATAGGGACCATTATAAAACCCATCTGTCAATAAAAGCTGAGCAAGAAATGGCACAGTTGGACTTAAATCTGAATCAGGTTGAATTAAATAATGATAGAGACAGATTAACATGGAATTGGGGAAAAAATGGTGTATACTCAACACGAAGTGCTTATGCACAGATGAGTATAGGAGTGTTCTCTTACTCAGAGCTTAAAATTATTTGGGAGATTAAAATTCCCCTAAAAATGCAGGTTCTGCTATGGCTGTGGAGACAAAACAAAGTTCAAACTATAGACAATCTTATAAAGAGAGGAATGTCCATACCAAACAGGTGCCCAATGTGCAAGAAAGACTGTGAATCAGTGAACCATCTGAGCAGTGAGTGTGAGCCGATACAGAAGACATGGCAGATGTTTAGAACCTATATCAATGGAGAAAATTTCCTGATTACAAATTTAAATCGAATGGTGGATTCGATGTTCACAGAAGGAACGGAAAAGAAAGGAAGAATCTTTACCTCAATCTTTATCTTCGTGATCTGGAGGGAGAGATGTAGAAGAGTCTTCATGGAGATTCAGAAAACACCGGAAGGGATCGTAGACGAAATTCAGGATGAATTGAACCTCGTTAAAGGAGGAAATAGATCAGAGAAAGAATCAAGAAGGTAGAAAATAAAAAGAAGATAGAGGAGAGAGTGCTGTACCTCCGATCGAAGAGGACAAAAAAAATGGAAAGGGGGTGGCGCTGGGGCAGGACACCGAAACCCTAGAAGTGCATTTTGGCTGGGGAGTCCGAGGAAAAAGGAAAAGAAGAAGTACACTGTGTTTGTTTTGTACTTAAAAGAAGAAAGCTGGGCTGAGAAGCAAGTAAAAGAAGTATTCAGTTAGTGGGCCGGATAGAGTTTTTACTTCTCTCTACTCTTACTTATTTTTACTCTTACTTATGCTTTACTCATTTAGTATAATGTCTATCAGAGTAGGGTGTGAAAAAACTCAATGTAAATATTTATTTTATAGCTTTAATTAAAAAACATTAGACGAAGGAGAAAAACCCTCTCTAATTTTCTTCAAAAAAAAAAAAAAACAACGGTATGGACGAGATATTCTGCACGATGAAGATGAGGACCATCATCGATAACCTAACTCGTGCTGATATTTTCCATCAACAACTGGGGGATTGCGAGAGTGAATAGTCAAAAACTCACCATCCTTAACCTAGTCCAAATGAGTGCTACACAATTCTCAATTTATGTTTATTTTGAATTTGAATTCCTGAATTTGCAGCTAAATATGATGTCGTCGGTTGCCACATTTTACACTGGAATTTCATCCGGTTCCATGCATAAAAAAAGAATCACAATTCAAGTGTTATAGTTTCACAATAATATTATTAATTATTAATTAGTGTTAACTATTAAGTGTTAACTATAATCATGTATTATGTAATGTTAAACTCTAAGATTAACTATGTTAGAATTAAGTTTGTGTTAATTAGTTTGATTATAACTGAGCATCAATTAATTAATCACTCTTAAATTGAAGATGTCATTTTGTAAATTTAATTTGTATCTAAAATCAATTAAAAACTGGTAAAAATTATGTGATTATGTTTTATTCAGTCATTTATCACAATAACTAACTAAATTGAAATTCAAAATCCAAGATAAATCAAACAACAAATTTTTATTTAAGTGATATTGAAATCCAACTAATCAAACAATTATCATGGACTGTAAAATACATGTATAATAATGAAATTCATGTATTTCATATATCCATGTATCTCAAAATACTTCAAATCAAACATGCCAATAAATACGTCAATATTTGGATATTATATTTCCCCAGTTAAAAAGATAAGATTTTTTTTGTAACGGAGACAATTTGAAGAAGAACAAGACTAGTATGAAATTAAATATGAGATATGGGTTATACATGACAGTGCATGTAATTGCCATTGTATTTTGATTGCATAATGCGTGAAAAATATGATTGATTATGAGATACAAAAATTTATATGTCGTGAAAAATGATGAATTCAATTTTCATTAATATTAATGAATAAAATACATATTATGTTTCTTCATTTATAATCAAAATAAAATGTGTGGAAAATCCTAATACAAAATTTATGTGAAATTTGTTTGTAATTTTTGAACTATTAGATTTTGTGTTTATTTTATGATATATACAAAAATTATATATTGATGCATTAAAAAATAGTGATTATTATGAAAATCACAAATGTTAAGACGTCTAATCTAATGATCTAAAATTATAAGCAAATATAACACAAAAAGTGTACTAATTATGATTTGAGATGCTCGTAGCAACAAATCTTAATACATAGAAATGGAGGGTCAATGAAATATGAATACATATTTTTTATTTTCTTTATTTTAAAAATACTAATTTTTTTTTCAAGATCGTGCATATTCGTTTGCGTGACAACTGAACATGCACTTATTAAGTATTAACACTTATTTTTTCTTATCATATTTAATCGAAAATCATTTATTTATTCAAATATGTTTCAAAGCGTAAAACAAAACAAACGGAAATGAAATTAAGCTAATATATCCTTTTTCACATATCAATAATATGTATGTACAACAAAGAAACAACTCCCCCATATTCCTCTACTAACAATAAAATCAACGACACACCACACTACTTACTACTTACTACTTACTACTTGCTCGCTCACTCATTACATGACAAACAAACGAATCCACAAAACGACAAACTTAATAACAAAATAAAAGTAAACTAGAAAAAAGAAAAAAGAAACTACTAGAAGAAAAAGAGTCGCATGCAGAAAACCCGTGAGGACTTCACGGGTTCGGAGCCTCAGCGGCGCTGCTCACCGCCTGGTGATGATAAGCACTCGGCATCATGCTCGTGTAATACACCGCTCTTCCTGCACCGTCGTAGCCGGCCGGTAATGTCGCTCCGCCTCCTTGCCCCATGGCTGTCTGTCCTGGAGGCGCCATTGCATACACAAACGAAGCTCCACCAGTGGTGTAGTAACCAGGCGGTCCATGAGGAATCAGATACACCGGCCTGTGATCTCCTCCGTTTGCCATTGATCCGAAATGCGTACCGGCTGCAGACATATAACCAGGTGGCGCCGTCACGGTTGGCTGGGGCACCGCCGAAGCCGGAGGTGACTGTACCTGTTGAACGGATTGTACCGACTGTACCGGTGCTGGTACTGGTGGCTTTTCATGAGGCTTTGGGAGACAAGCTCTAGCTAGGGCTTCGTCACTACCGGTCCTCTGCATTGTTGGAGGTGCCTGTAGAGTCGGAGGTTGCGGCTGGTTATCACTAACTTGGAGCTTCTCCAGTTCGTGAATTTGTTTCTGAATCTCAGCTGGAGGAGACAGATCCGACGCTATTTGCCTCTCCTCCTTCACTGCCACCTCAGCTGTACCGTTTTCACGCTGTACCGGCTGATCATGTACCGTCGGATCTTTCACCTTAACTGCGGGAGGAAGTACGAAGCCAGTCTCCAGTCCAAACAAGTAATCAGGGCTGGCCGGACCATTGGACGGAGCGGAAACGGGAACAGGAGGAGGCAATGATGGTACAGAATTGAGAGCATCGACGAACCAGTGCCGTTCCGTCTTCGTCTCGGCTGATCGGTTAATCGGGAAGAGAAAAACTCTAATACGAGGCGTTCCACGCGGAGAACGGTGGAGATGCAACCGATCGAACTCCAGCACCATGTGGTCTAAATCCTCATCGTTCGTGACCGAGACGAGCGCATCAAGATCCTCACCAGGGAGCTGGTACTTGATGCAAACTTCCTCGGAGGCGGAGATAGACGCCAGTTTGGAGTGGAAGTCAGAAAAACGCATGCAACGGTCAACGGAGAGGATTTTAGTCTCCCCGTTGAGATAAGACAACTGGTTATCGTGAGCACGCGGCTGGATCCGGCCTCCGTAGCTTATCATCAGCTTGACGCGTCCGGCGACGGGAACGGCGGCGGGAGGAGCCTCCTCCCAGGAAGCAGGGTTGTTGTCGACTGGGTCGACGTCACGTGAACGAGGGGAGGAATCACCAGACTCGGGGTAGGACGAGTAGGAGTAGTTGGTCTCCATGCCGCGCGGATTTCTGTACTCTTCTTCCTTGGTGTTTCTTTATTGTTCTTGCAGAGGATGAAGGAGAAGAAGGGAAGAGAAAAGAGGAAGATTTTGGGGGATTTAGCGAGTAATATAATAAGGTTAAGATATCTATCCCCCGCTAAGTTGGTAAACTGAACTTCTGGATACTAAACAAAATATAATTAACTGGCAAACCGAACATTAAAAGAAATAATTAATGTTTCCTTGCATTTGGGGATGGATTTTTGACTGACCAAGTACTACGACCATTTCTCCAGTTAGAATTTCACTTGTGAATATGGTCACAACGTTGTTCGGTGATTTCGTCAATGGAGATCTCAGGTAAAATGAAAACGGAGAGAGTGAGGGGGAAGACCTCGTAATTCGTGGATTGACAGTTGGGCATGGCCGCATGAGACGGGTGAGGCCCATCCATTATCTCCTGTAGGCCCATTAGACTATTTTTTCTGTCCTCTCCATTTGCAGTAACAAAATTATAACCAATAACAAATTTTAATTATAATATTATAATATATACAAAAAGAACACATGGGTTGGTAGGTATAGTGGGAAAATTGTGAGACAATAAGTTACCAAAGATATCTATCTATATACTGATGCAAGGGGATTTGCTGTCTCCTGGTGCAGCCACGTCATCAGGGACCTATTCGTAAAAAAAAAAAAAAAATTTACATTTTGGTCTTTTTTGATTTACAAATTGGTCCTTTTTTAAAAAAAAAATTACATTTTGGTCCTTTTTTTTTACATTTTGGTCCTTTATATTTGCATTTTGGTCCTTCGAAGTTTTAATATTCACATTTTGGTCCAGGGGCCTCAAATTGGTCCTGTTTTTAAAAAAAAATTACATTTTGGTCCTTCTTTATCACATTTCGGTCCTTTATATTTGCATTTCGGTCCTTTTTTCGAAAAAAAATTACATTTTGGTACTTTTTTTTACATTTTGGTCCTTTATATTTGCATTTTGGCCCTTCGAAGTTTTGAAATTTATATTTTAGTCCAGGCAGCCACGTCACCAGGGGTTTATTTGTAAAAATAAAATATTTTTTTTACATTTTGGTCCTTTTTGATTTACAAATTGGTCCTTTTTTTAACAAAAAAATTATATTTTGGTCCTTCATTTTTACATTTTGGTCCTTTATATTTGCATTTTGGTCCTTCGAAGTTTTAATATTCACATTTTGGTCCAGGAGCCTCAAATTGGTCCTGTTTTTTAAAACAAATTACATTTTGGTGCTTTATATTTGCATTTTGGCCCTTCGAAGTTTTGAAATTTATATTTTAGTCCAGACAGCCACGTCACCAGGGGTTTATTTGTAAAAATAAAATATTTTTTTTACATTTTGGTCTTTTTTGATTTTCAAATTGGTCCTTTTTTTAACAAAAAAATTATATTTTGGTCCTTCTTTTTTACATTTTGGTCCTTTATATTTGCATTTTGGTCCTTCGAAATTTTAATATTCACATTTTGGTCCAGGGGCCTCAAATTGGTCCTGTTTTTTAAAACAAATTACATTTTGGTCCTTTTTTATCACATTTCGATCCTTTCTATTTGCATTTTGGTCCTTTATTATTTTTCTTGCCTGGTGCAGCCACCTCACCAGGGGCCTATTTGTAAAAAAAAATATTTTTTTTACATTTTGGTCCTTTTTTATTTACAAATTGGTCCTTTTTTCGAAAAAAATTTACATTTTGGTCATTTTTTTCCATTTTGGTCCTTTTTTATTTACAAAAATTGGTCCTTTTTTCGAAAAAATTTTACATTTTGGTCCTTTTTTTCTCATTTTGGCCCTTCGAAGTTTTGAAATTTACATTTTAGTCCAGGGGCCTCAAATTGGTCATATTTTTTAAAAAAAATTATATTTTTGTCCTTTTTTCACATTTTGGTCCTTTATATTTGCATTTTTGTCCTCCGAAGTTTTAAAATTTACATTTTGGTCCTTTATTATTTTTCTTGAAAAACTAAAATAAAATTATAATAAGTTGAACAATATTAATAAAAGAACATCTTACAAATATTTAAAAATAAAATATCACAAAAATATTAAAAAATACATAAAAAGAAAACTAAAATAAAAAATAGATGTTTAAATAGATATTTTCTATGAATATATTTGCAAGGTGTTTATTTATTATCATTTAATGTTAGTTTTTTTATGAATAAAGAATGTAATATTAAAATTATATAAACAAAATATGTAATAATTTAAATTTTTTTAAATCACTACGTGTTAAGAAGTGTTTATGAATTTTCTTAAAATTAATAAAAAATAACAAAAATAAGTTTTAATTATTACATATGAGATTTGGAGGGTATTTTGGAAAAAAACAAATTAATATCATCCATAAGGAGTATTTTAAAATAAAAGTTTGGTAAAGAGTTTTTTTTTTTGGGAGTTTACGAAAAGATAGAGAATTTTTTATAATATCCAAAAAAAATTAGGGGGTTAAAAATATACCAAATCATGGATGTGCGAATAATCATGACATAATTTAAATTAAAGATTCGAACGAAACGGTTAGCGATGACATCGTCAAACTTTGTTGTTTGCTGACCACACAAAGGACGAAAAATATTTGTACTAAATATGTAGCGAAATTAAAGATTTGTGAAATTAAAAACACTCTTTTTTTCAGCAATGTTTTCTGAACTATTATGTTCTTAATAAATTTCATGACGACTCATTCGTTCTTTTTCCTTATTTTACTTATGAAGTATAAAATATAGATAATTTTTTTAGCAATAACCGTTTGAATTAATCAAGAAATCCGGCTCTTAAAATTTTCAAACGATTTTTGCTACAAAATTTCACTCGCACACAACACACTAAATTACACATATAATAATGATTACAAAAAGAAAGTCACATACACAAAACGAACAACAATTTTTTTCAACTACATTACTTATAAACCCGAACAGTTCCGCGCAATTGCGCGGGGGTAATGCTAGTATAATGCAATTTATGGCATTTATGCAAGTCAAGACTAAGAGGGAGCACTAATACATACCCATAATTTATTTATTGCAGTTTAATGATAACAGACACGTGGCGTGGCATGGCATGGCGATGTGAATTATGAGTGAGGTTAAGGTAAGTTACGTTATTCTATTTCACGTGCGATCCAGCGGGGATTTACTCTGTAAAAACTTGAAATCATACATATGATATGCCAGTAGGCAGTAGGAATAGGATATAATTAAGTATGTTATAAGGAGGGATAACTTTCAGAATAAAGTTAAGTATTCCGTGCCGTGGAATAAAGGATCCGATGTGATAAAGTTAATTATCGGAGTTAACAGCGCGTAAAACGAAGTGATTAACGAGACAGCGCCGTAATTAGCTGTTTTAATTCATTTTTAATTTCGTGGGTAACATTTTCAGAAACCTCCCAACTTTTCTGTCTATTTAGTAAACCCAATCTGGGATAATATTATTCTCTAGTACTCTTTAGAGCCTCGAACATGCTAATGTAACTAAAACTAGTATGATAATTTGGTTATCGTAGATATGGATTTTAATTATTGTATCGGGTATGTAGATTTGGTCGATTTCGAATTATAAATGCCAGGTGTAATATTTTGGCTAATTAATTGCAATGTCAATTTTTTTTTATTACATGTCATTGTTATAAAATAATTGATGTATAAAATCAAATCAGAAAATGGCACATAAACACCTATTTAAAAATTTAAAATTTGAGAAAAGATTTATTCCGACAAGAATTTTTCTTGATGTTTATACATCAGACTTTTTTTTTTCTCTGTTCTTTTATTGAGTATATTTCTACAAAATTCAGTATATATAATTTAAATACAAATTTATACATTTTAACTATATTTTCATACATGATTACCATAATTTTTTACTAGCAATTTATGCCTTCAACAAATAATTTTTTAAATGTGTGAAATACATATTTGAATAAAATAATATATTTTTACATGACTAGTATATACATTTTTAATAAAATTATACATTTCTGAATAAAATCATCAATACATAATTTGTTTAAATGTGTGAAATACCTATTTGAACAAATTAATATATTTTTTAATAGAATTATACATTTCTGAAAAAAAAAATCAGTACACGTCAATACGTCATATATCTTTTCTGAATATATTTTTTTAATAACAATTTACACCTTTAACTAAATATCATATATCTTTTACCAATATATTTTAGTAGAGCATTATACAATAGGGTTAAACTTATATATGGTTCCTCCAAAACTCGCTCAAACATCTTTAATGACGTGACAAAAATATTTAATTAGATTGATTAGCATCATTAATTGAATGAATTAACAAATTAATTTATCGGTTAATTGAATTGACATTTCAATTAACATGTACTAATATTAATATATTATTTGAGTGTTAATCAATCCAATCAATCTCAATTCGTATATCCTTCAACGATGCCGAAGTGAGATTTGAGGACATACTATATTTTCCCTATACAATATACACAACATCGTCAAAAAATATAAAAAAGTAATGCCACATTTGGCCATTATGGAGAAGTATTTTTTGTTTACATTTTCTCAATTGAGGAATCAAAAGAAACTGGATGGGTAGATCAATTAACCAAACCTTTCATGCACCTAGACAAGCTTCATCTTTAAATAAATAAATTAAATGGATGTAAGAATCTAACTGCCAATTGAATATGAGCCATATGAGCCAACAACCTTATCTTTCTCAGTGGAAGTTAGGTTTAATAAACTCGCCATCCAACTAGCTATTAGTTTACTAATTCGGTTATCCACTTTTAGACAACTTGGGTCAATCAACACAATAAAATCTAACTCAAATGAATTACAAAACACAAAGAAGATATTAAATCAAATTAAAACCAAATCAACACACATTCATTATTGAAATCCAAACACCCTTTGCTCCTTCAAAACAATTTGAAGATATCTCACACCCAAACAAACACACTACGAAACCAATCCAATCCAATCCAAAAAAAAATTAAAAAATAGAGCCACTAGAACACACAACACAACACAACATTATTACGGTTTAGCCACAGCTCAGTCTCAAGTCCACCGGTTTAGCATGTTGAGTCTGACGTCTCGGCACGCCAATCTCGCACGAGTTGACTCGCGCAGCAAAACGCAGCGAGCACAACGTTTCTCCCACAGACGTCGTCTCGGGCGACACGTTCACAAACATCAGAGTTTTCGAATCCCCTCCCAAGCATGGCTGTCAAACAAAATTCCATTAAATCAAATAAAATATTTACTAAATATCAAAAAATATAATTTTAAATTCACCTGTAATAAATCGGTAAGCTTCGAGTTACGATAAGGTATATGACCCTTCTCCTTCTTACCCAGAGCAAAAATAACATCGCTCAGTGCCGATAAACTTTTATTAATAAACTGAAATATATCAAAAATTCAAAACTTAGTCAATCAATTTATACATGCATATAATAAAATATATAATATTTAACCTGAGTCTCTTTGAGTCGATCGCCAGTGGATCCGCTCTTGTCGAGCCGCTCGCTTCCGGCAAGATCGATTAGATTCAACACCCCATCCACTTGTTGCTCCGTTCCCTATCACCCCAAAAATAAATAAATAAATAAATAAATAAATAATGCAAATAATAATTGAGAAAATACAAAAAATACAGACCTCATTGGTCCCCGCGATGCGTAGAGTGAAAACAAAATGACTCCGTGACGATTGCTCATTCATCTGAGTCTTCCCAACAGACCTAAAAAAGAAAATTAATTATTTTTTCATAAAATTTAATAAATGATTTAATGACCTCTTTTCGGCGGCTTCTCTGAGAAGGGAAGAAACGTCCTTGATGCTGAAAACATCCTTGATGGTCAAGCCCGTGACGAAACTACTCTTGTCGACGTGTTTGATGACAACCTCAGATCTTCTGCCACTTGGCAAAAGGAGATCGTAGATGTTCTCGTCGTAAATCTCGAGCATCGAGGCTTGCATCCTGTACTTCCAACCTTGACTTTGCAAGACCTGGCTCGCCATGAATATTTGCTCGAGAGAACGGGGGATCAACCCCTTTTCGAATTCAGAGTTCATGTTACCCATCATCGTGTAGGTTTTACCCGACCCGGTTTGGCCGTATGCGAAAATACACACCTGTTTTATACGAATAAATAAATAAATTTAATTAATTAATTAATTTGAGGATTAAATTAATACAGACCTTGTAGCCGTCTAAAGCGCTTTGAACGAGTTGGGATATTTCGACGAACACGTCTTCTTGGGAGGAATCTTGGTTGAAGACCTTGTCGAATGTGAAGTCGTATTTTCTCTCTGTTATTTGAAATTAATAATTTTAAAATTAGGTTTGATATTTTAGATGAGAATTTTGAAAGAATGTACCTTGGGCAAAAACGTCAATTCCTCTGTCTGCTAGATCGGCGGAAGTGGGGAAGGAGACTGCCGTACCGGTTGATTCGGTACCGTCTGTTAACACGGGTCGTACACGGCAGAAAACCCTAATGTTTCCCTTTAGTTCCTGTAAAGAAAATAATACATTGAGAGAGAGAGAGAGAGAAAGAGAGAGGAGAGAGAAAGAGGGGTGACCTGAATAGTGTTGTGAAGTTTTTTGCGTAAATTCTCGCCTTCAGAAATGCGTGACTCAGCACGAGAGAGACGATCTTCGAGGCTTTTGATTGTTTTCTTTGCTTCTTCAAATTCTGAAATCGTCTCTGTTGCTGAGATATCAGCAATCTGTACCAAAATAAGAACTCCAATTTCAAATAAAATTTTAAATAATTTTGTAAAAAATAAATTAATTCACCTTTAATTTCTCGTTCGAAGCTATGAGTTGTCTCTGTAGAGTACTAATCTGCTCCCTTTGAGACTTGCAAGTTTCCTTTCAAACAAAAACAAAATTAATATCGTGTATTTTTATTTAACAGAGAATAAATTAATAAATAAATATGATACCTCAAGAGCTGAAGTTGCAGTGATTAGTTGATCAAAATCCTTGACGGATTTTCCAGTAACGTCCTTGAAGTTTTCATATTCGTCATTCAGGCTCTGAATTTTGACAAGAGCATTGTCACGGTCTTCTCTGACCACTTGCAGTTCGTTTCGCAGGCAATTTACCTCGCTCGTCAGACTCTCTTTCTGAATCAACGCTTCTTGCTGCGACGCCTAAAAAATAAAAAAATAATTAATTAATTTTGTTTTTGAGATGAGAGATTAAAAAAGAGACAATACTTACTTTGGAGGATTCAAGTTGGTTTTTCAGAGAATTGATTTGTTCTTTGAGAGTGGCCATAGAGTCGATCATGGCGCTTTTTTCTTTTTGGACCCTCTGAATTAAAGTATCCTTTTTAGCCCCTTCAGCTTGCAAGTTACTGTTGTACTGTTGCAAGCTATTGTTGTACTCTGTGAGTCTCTTTATGTTCTCTTGTACCGCCCTTAACTATTCAAAAAACAAAAAAAATTTAAATTTTATTTTATAAAAGTTTTATCAGGATTATGTTAGAAATATTTATATTCATTCCGTACCTGATCAGAGACTTGTTGCGATTCTTCTCTCACTCTATCAAGCTCTTGGTTTAACGCTAAAATCGAAGTCTCGGCAGAGATCTTTGCTTCTCTCTCCTTTTCGCACACATCCAATGCAGCCTGAAATCAATACAATCATGCGTCAGAAGAGAGAGAAAGAGAGAGAGAGAGAGAGAATCACAGTACCATTTTATCAGCGAGTTCGTTCCTTAAGGCTTCTTCAAGCGATTCGCAATTTTTCCTTAATTTTTCAATGTCTGCGCTTTGCTCCTCAATCTTTTTGTTTAACTCGGACTCTACATAGAATAAAATGAGATAGATACCAATAAGAAATTCGAAAGGAAAAAGGAAATATACAACTTTTGGGGGGTTAAAATGAAAAATTACCTAGCTCTGCTTTGTTTGTTTTTTCTGATTCGAGACTCGTTCTTAGTGTCTCTTCTTCTGCCATATGTGTCTCAATTTGCTCCATTTGCCAATTAATACATAGTCTCAGTTTCTTTATATACTCGGTTTGTTGTTCACTCTTCCCCTACAAATCATCGCAAATTTATGATTTAAATTATTCGAGTTTTTGTCCTAAATCCTCTCTGATTGATACTAGACAAGTTGCACTTATTAGAACCTAAATTGGCAAATTGAATTCTCAAAAAAAGTATAAATTACCTTAAAATCATTCTTTTTGGATTTCAGTTTCTCGGCTAAAAGTATTTCCACATCTTCTTTATTGTTGAACTCAATAATTCCACTGCTATTGCTGGCAATATCAGAAGAATTGTCAGATTGGTTGATTGTAGAGAGGACTGGCCGTCCTCTAGGGTTTGTGGGCGGTACCAGCTTGCTTCCTCCTCCAATTCGCCTCCTTTTTGTGTCCTCTAAATTTTCCTTTGTCTGTGTAATTTCAAGAAGAGAAAATTAGGGAAAAGAAATTACTTTTTTCCCTTCTACATGAAAGAAAGCTCAATATCCACTTAGCTTTCAAGAAATTTCAGAAAAACAAAAGGACTAATCAGAAATAACGAAATCAACAAAAACTTACCACGGACAAATTACGAGGTGAAGGAGGAGGCCGAAACGACGACATGGCCAGATCTGCACAACAGCTCGTGTCTTAAAATTGAATCGATCGAATGCAAAATCCCCAAATCGGTCTGTCAGTTCGACGCCAAAAGAAGGAGAACACGATCTGGAGAAGGAACGGAATTCGGAGAGAAAAGGCAGATCCAAAATTTAGGGTTTGGAAATTGAGGAGGGACGAGGAGTGAGAAGAGAAGGAGAAGAAGATGAAAGTGAAGCGGGATTTGAATTTTTTTGAATTCGAGAGGAGCGTCTGTGATGGAATTTTGCGAAGAAGACCTTGTATTATACTGTTATTACTATAAAGAAAAGCAATAAAGTGCAACTTCAAAGGCCCATTCCTTTTGTTCTCTCCGGACAATTAGGAATAACTAGCATTACCCCCGCGCAATTGCGCGGGGCTGTTCGGGTTTATAAGTAATGTAGTTGAAAAAAATTGTTGTTCATTTTGTGTATGTGACTTTTTTTTTGTAATCATTATTATATGTGTAATTTAGTGTGTTGTGTGCGAGTGAAATTTTGTAGCAAAAATCGTTCGAATATTTTAAGAGCCGGATTTCTTGAATAATTCAAACAGTTATTGCTAAAAAAATTATCTATATTTTATACTTCATAAGTAAAATAAGGAAAAAAAACGAATGAGTCGTCATGAAATTTATTAAGAACATAATAGTTCAGAAAACATTGCTGAAAAAAAAAGTGTTTTTAATTTCACAAATCCTTAATTTCGCTACATATTTAGCACAAATATTTTTCGTCCTTTGTGTGGTCAGCCAACAACAAAGTTTGACGATGTCATCGCTAACCATTTCGTTCGAACCTTTAATTTAAATTATGTCATGATTATTCGCACATCCATGATTTGGTATATTTTTAACCCCCTAATTTTTTTTGGATATTATAAAAAATTCTCTATCTTTTCGTAAACTCCAAAAAAAAAACTCTTTACCAAACTTTTATTTTAAAATACTCCTCATGGATGATATTAATTTTTTTTTCCCAAAATACCCTCCAAATCTCATATGTAATAATTAAAACTTATTTTTGTTATTTTTTATTAATTTTAAGAAAATTCATAAACACTTCTTAACACGTAGTGATTTAAAAAAATTTAAATTATTACATATTTTGTTTATATAATTTTAATATTACATTCTTTATTCATAAAAAAAACTAACATTAAAAGATAATAATAAACATCTTGCAAATATATTCATAGAAAATATCTATTTAAACATCAATTTTTTATTTTAGTTTTCTTTTTATGTATTTTTTAATAGTTTTGTGATATTTTATTTTTAAATATTTGCAAGATGTTCTTTTATTAATATTGTTCAACTTATTATAATTTTATTTTAGTTTTTCAAGAAAAATAATAAAGGACCAAAATGTAAATTTTAAAACTTCGAAGGACCAAAATGCAAATCTAAAGGACCAAAATGTAAAAAAAAAGGACCAAAATGTAATTTTTTTTCGAAAAAAGGACCAATTTTAAATAAAAAAGGACAAAAATGTAAAAAGTTTTACAAATAGGCCCCTAGTGACGTGGCTGCACCAGGCAAGAAAAATAATAAATGACCAAAATGTAAATTTTAAAACTTCGAAGGACCAAAATGCAAATATAAAGGACCAAAATATGAAAAAAGGACCAAAATATAATTTTTTTTAAAAAATAGGACCAATTTGAGGCCCCTGGACTAAAATGTAAATTTCAAAACTTCGAAGGGCCAAAATGCAAATATAAAGGACCAAAATGTAAAAACAAAAGGACCAAAATGTAATTTTTTTTCGAAAAAAGGACTAATTTGTAAATAAAAAAAGACCAAAATGTAAAAAAAATATTTTTTTATACAAATAGGCCCCTGGTGACGTGGCTACACCAGGAGGCAGCAAATCCCCTTGCATTATATATTAGATAGATAACGATCGCCGTGATTAAATTTTTCATTTAAATGATAACGATAATATTTTTTATAAAAAAAAATATATTATATTTATCTCGTTATATTGTTAATAACAAATGAATTAATAAATTGTTTGTTAATATCATTATGTGATATGTTACGATCACGAATCATTTATTAGAATGGACATGATATTTTTCTTGAGGGCGTTCATGATTTATGAACTATTATTTAGTTTGTTACCAACGTCGAATAAACCTACTAGATCACACAAATAACTTGACTTTATCGAGTAAGAAATACTTTCTCAATAAGGTCGCTTCTTCGTCGTCTCGTGGCATGACCGGAGCGAACTATTCGACGGCTGGAATGCCATATCATGGCACATTTCGTGATTTCTTGAACCAGGCCCATATCAACGAGACTGTGCAGGTTCGGATAGAGGAGATTCAAGGACAATTGGAGGAGAGAGAGAGAGAGAGAGGAGAGGCATCCATAAGTAACTAAGGGGCTGTTTGATACCCAGTACTTAGAAGGATTTTACAAGAAAATGAACTGGTTTCCTGGACAAGTAAGATATTTGTGTGTTTGATTTGTTGGACAAACCAAGACATTGAGTTCTCATGTCCCTTTCCATCAAGGTTTTATCCCTCAAATGTTGTCTCGCCAAATCATTGGGAAAACACCAAAGTCTTTCTCTTTTCTTTCCCCTCCCGCCAAGAACACTCATTCCCGCTTCTTCTCTCTCAGCCGCTGTTCGCTTCTCTCTCACCCGTTGAGAAGCTTTTCTCTCTCGCCAAGCATGGCACCTCCATCGCAATCGCAGGTTTGTCTTTCTCTTGGCCGATTTTGTGGTTTTGGATCTAGGGTTTGTTGATTTAATCTCTCTCGTTTTTTATTTGGGTTTATTTCTGAAATTTGTTGGTTTGATATACTTGGTCTAGCATGTATAATCTCTCTTGTTTTTTATATCAATCATTTCTGATCTAGCTTTCCCGATTTGTTTTTTTGATATAATTTACATCTTTTTCCAGCATGTATAATCGATTTGGGTTTCGGTTCAGGTCAAATGTTGTTGAATTTTGTTGGAATAAGTTAATTAGTCGAATTTTTACTGGAATAATGTTGATTTTTTGATGAAATGAAGGTCACATTTTTTTTAAAATGGAAGGCGTAGCTTTCTGTAATATCAATTTGTAATTAAATTGGAGGATGGTAGCCTAGTGATTGTAATTTATCTCATTTTAGGAATTGATTCTCTGTAATGAATCAATACTCGTTATAATTAACCAATAACGATGAAGGTCACACTTTTAAAAGAAAGTGAAAATTGATTCTCTGTAATACCAATGAAGGTCACACTTTTTTTGAGGAATTGATTCTCTGTAACTAATAAATATAATTTTGAATAATATAATTAACCAATAATCGTTATTACAGGAATCTGAAGCAACATCTCCGAATCGTAAGGGAAAAGCAACGGGAAGTGTATAATTTTTATGATTAAAAACATTATTTAGAGTCATGGCCCCCAATTGTGATTATTATGTGTATAATTTTTATAATGTACTATTTGGAAGTTAATTATAATTATTATGTGTATAATTTTTCAAACCAACCAAATTCACTTTCAACTACTTTTTAGTTGTCCTTCATATCAAACAATAGATTTTCATTTCCATTATTTAGAATTCTAATTAATCAAACAACACATGAGAGACATAGATATCCTTCAAATATTGCATTTTCTCTAGACAATGCAAGACATTGCAAGAATCCCTCAAAATCCTTCAAAATCTCTCGCATCAAACGGCCCCTAAGTGAGGGAGCGATACGATACAGACAAGCATAGGAGCGGCAAGATCATCAAATATATCCTATGTTACGCGGATACTTCAAAAATGCAGAAGTATCCTGAGGATACGCGTATCCGATACGGATACGGGTGCGATACGGCTCGGATACGTATCGGATACGCCACGTGGCGTATCCGAATATTTTAATATTTATTTTTTTGGGATACGGCGGGGATACGGCAGGATACGGCTGAGGACACGTCCAGGATACGGCTGGTATACTCCATTTAGGATACTTCGGCCCATTAGATATTTTGGCCCATAATATTTTTAAATAAATTATATATGATACTTCTAGGATACTTCTAGATTAGTTCTAAAATATTTCTAGAACAAGTTTATGATAGTTTTATAATACTTGTAAAGTTTGATTGATATTATTTATTGTCATGATATTTAATTTAAAAATATTATTAATTTATTACTTATTTATTAATTATATATAATATAAATATATTAAATTAATAATTATATAGCCGTATCCGTATCCGTGATTTTTTGAAAATCGTCGTATCTGTATCGTATCGGATACGCTACCCGTATCCGTATCCGTGCAACATAGAATATATCATTATATATAATTATTTAAATTAAATACAATTATGATTTAATAATATATAAAAGAATACATTTGAAAGGATGACATCAAGTCATCGCCAAAGTTCTGCAAAAAAAAAATTACAATTTAATTACAATTAATATTATATTATAATGCTATATTAATTCATATATTATTTTTCTTAAAAAATATAGCAATTGTTTTATTCATAAATACAATTATCTAATTATCTAATTATATTTAATTTACAAATGAATGAAGAAATATTTCAAATAAAAAAATACTATAATAAATGAGATTATTTTTTAAATGACATGGATATGTAATACTATCAATTACGTGTTGCACGGATACATCTAGGGGTGGGCATTCGGTTGAACCGAACCGAACCGAACCGAATAAGAACAAACCGAATTAAACCGAACCGGACTAGATTCAAACCGAACCGAACCGAATAAAATTTGAACCGATTTAAAATCGAACCGAATTAGAAGTTTTATAATGTTAAAATTCAAATGTTATTTAGAAAAATATATATATATAAAAAAATATTATAAAATATACTTACGTTATTTCTAATTTTACAATATTTAATTTTAATTTTTTTAAATGAATATAATAGAAAAATTGAAAAATAGTATTAATTCGGTCGGTTCGGTTTAATCGGTTTTGAAAATACCAAAACCGAACCGAACCGAATAAACCGAACAATATCAATTTTTGAACCGAACCGAACCAAATAAACCGAAAAACCGAACCGATTAAACCGAATTCGACCGGTTCGGTTCGGTTCCCAAATAAACCGAACCATTTGCCCACCCCTAAATACGTCGATACGTACCGGATATGACGATACGACATTTTAACATGTGATTTAGAATACGATACGGATACGGCGATATTGGTAATTCGGTTCCGCGCAACATAGAATTTATCATCAATTTTGATAAGAATCTTTTTTCCATGATCAATGAGAATGTGTTACATTATAAGAATATAATATTTTCAAATTTCCATGCAAACTCGAACATGTGAATGCGATTCTTATCTATTAACATTTTCATGGAAATCAATTTATCATCTACTTTTTCCACCATCCAAACGCACTATATTAAGAATTGTCCTAATTTTTTTTTTTTTTTTGTGTGCCGAGATCGATGTATACTTCACTTTACTTCTTGTAAATCTTCAATTCACGTAATAAAATTTTGGGTGTGGAATTAATCCACCCCATTCTTTTAATAAAAAACTTGCATACTCATATCCTATCCTATAATTAGTGAATACACACACACATACTAAATATTCTGATGAAAGTTTTTGGTGCAAATCTACTAGACCCACTTTCTTCATTTCTTGTCACCATATATTTGTAGGAATAAAAAAGGTTATCGTTCTTTTTGAAGTGCTCTCAGAATTGATCTTTGTACTACATTTGCATTGTAGTTGTACCATATATTTTTCTTCTTGTGATTTACTTCCTTATATATTGTGTTAATATTGCATATAAGATGTTCGACGAAAGTCCCGAGTCAGGAAATTTGTTCTCATCGTGACGTATCATTTGGTTTGTTCTATTTTTTTTTAAATTAAGCACTAGATCATTCTTTTTTTTATTAATCATTAGATTATTCTTACAAGCTCTTTCTCATATTTTTGTTACTTTCAGTATCTTAGTAGGCCACTTCAAAAGAAGGCCAATCTAACATGGCTTTAATATATTCATCTATTATATATATAATAATAAGTAAATAGATAATGTACTCAAGTACCATTTATATATATTTTACTTAGCTAAGAAACAGCACGACTAATCTATTGTCTTGCATCTACATCAATGTAAATTAATTAATGATAAATTGTAAGTGCCCCTTCTTCCATTAGAATTATCAACAATCTTCATCTAAGACTCTAAATGAAGGATATTTTGCGAAGAAGCCCCTCCCTTCATCAAAAATGTTTCTCATGCGCACTAATCCAATTCCATATCGCGAAAAGGCAAGGGCACGGCTTTCACAACCCTAAATTTCCCCACGTTGCTCAAATGTTCGTTCTCAAGCCTGTAGTAGTTCCAGTGACCTCGTCGAATCACCTCGAATGCAGCCAGCATGAAATCGACCAATCGGTGCTCATTGGGACGTATCACGCTTTCGATCCATGCAAGCCTTAGCAACACATTTAGGACCTGCAAATAGTAATAATACGCTCATTGTAACGTTATTGAATAGTATTATAGATTTTTTTGAGATAACCATTTCATTTATGGAATAAGAATACCGCCTTTAAGATTATTTTTGGCAAAATAGCATTTTCATTGCATTGAAACGGCGAAATTGAAAAGGTTATTCTTTATTTCCAAACTTTCATTAGAAAAATTACTAATTTTGTTGTCTTTAATGCGGTAGAATTGGTTGTTCCGCAGTTAATTTTTAAGAAAAATTGTTTCGCAATTTATGAGTACGAATGCAAAATTACTTTTTTTTCTTCGCTCTTCAAAATTCTGAAAAGGTTATTTTGTCGAATAATAAGACTTAAGTATTTAATTGTGTTTTATATGGTTATGAGATTTAAATTTTGATCATGGAGATTAAAAAATAATTAACATACCATGGACAAATAATAGATGAGCTTATTCTTAAGGATGAGTTGATCTCGAAGGAAAATATTTTTAGATTGAAGATCGAATAGACCCCAATCCTTAACGAAGTCCCAATAGAGCTGGTACATGGTGGCCCCCGTGCAAGCAAAAATCGCGAAAGTTAACTTCAGAGGCGTTCGATCAATGTCATACATCATTCTCGAAGCCGCGGCCACCATGGCTGAAATGTACTTGCCGCAATTCGCCAGCTGGTTTATATCGTATCCTTCTTCGATATATCTCCTTATACACTAATTAATCAAACGCATCATTAAAGATTCATTTTTAAAATCATCGAATGAAAACACCTAATAAGTTAAAGGTATTGTATTATACCTGCAATGCGCGCCAATAATAAGGTAGAAAGGAAATTATATAAGCTATAAGCTTGTATTGATGGTTTGTAGTACAAGTCTCGTAAGCGCCAGTTTGTAGCCTTCCCGCAATAAAATAGCACGATGCGGATTCCATGTATCTCAGTAATGGAATCTATATATTTAGCATGAATTTGTTAATTTGAATTTAAATGTGTGTGTGTGTTTGTGTGTGTGCTCACCTGGCTGGTTAGTTGATCAGCCATGAAGAAATCCACCATTACTACCTGCAATGCACATTATTTGTTCAATTATTTTTGTTTAGCAATCATATGTTTACAATAAATTAAAGATATGACATTACCTTGTAGAAGGGGGAAAAGACAATGTTGCGCATGACTCGCAGAAAATAAAAACGCGTAGCTCGGTAGAATATATTGAAAGGACAAACAAGTAATACGACAAAAACCTGCACATATTATAATGGATGACTTATTAGCACATAATTTTATATTAATTATATGTGCGCGGTTTTATCGTACCAATAAGAGGATTCCTGGAAGAGCTTGTAAATGGGGTGAAGGAAAATAATTATATTTGAGGAAGAGATGCGCAACCATGGCGGTGACCACCGAGGTCATCAAAGCGGCACAAATGAGAAATGCATCTCGATACTTCAGAGCCGTGTTCGGTGCGAAATCGAAAATGAAATTGTAATTTATTCGCGTACTCTTCCACATGAACAAGTTACAACCGTACAAGAATATGTGCAGACTGATCAGCGCGAACATACTATAATTAATTAAATAATTAAATATTAACTTGGATATATAGTAGTTAATTTTACTGAAATTAAGAATTGGAAGCAAATGATGCATGCCCATTAATGGTGGATAGGCTTTTCTTTTCATTTGTGATAACCCACTAGTGAGTGCAAAGGGGGATCATAACACACTAGAGCGAAAAGTATATAGTTAAATTACATTCTAGGTACAGATTACTAATTAGTGGGAGCCTTTTAAATGAGAATATGAAGGTATAAACCAAATGACGTCAATATTCTTAGAATCGTAGGTATATTTAAACAAACTAAGTGGGACTAAATTTTTTATGATGTGGATTGAACTAAGTTCGAAGTATTTTATATTTGGTTTTCTTGGCTATAATTCAAAGTAGTTTTGGTGCATTCCTACATTCTGTCAACTCAGAAAATAAATAGTATGTTTAATGCACTTTAAGAACCACTGTGAACTATTTTTATGAAATTGGATTTAATAATAAACTATTTAATTTTAATTAATATTTGATAAATATGTTTTTGACGAACCTTAATTTAATTTTTTATTTTTAAGCGAACTTACCTGAAAACTGGGTACACGGTCTCGACGTAACCAGGCTTGGTACCAGGCGAGAAGATCCCGCAAAAGTGAGCCAATATCGCATACACAGTGAATAACGACACGAACGAGCCAGTAAACAATCCTGTCATTTTAGATTGATATTAGCAGTTTAAAAGCTACACTAATTATTATCCATAATTGCAAGAAAATAAATAAATGCGTATATGTACATACCCGAGAAGAAGGTGACGGTATGAGAATCTTTGCTCTCCAGAGGCTTGAGAGATATTCGCGCAATTTTCCTGTCATCTCCGGCGAAATATTTTGTGAAAAGCGATTCCACGTCGTCTTGTAGCATCAGTACCTATTAAGATAAAAATGATGATCTGTTAATTATATTATGTAAATTTAATAGAAACATGAAATTAAGAATTAACTGATTGGTACCTTGTCTGAGACAACAAATTCTGAAATCCTAACTTTTTTCATGAACGAAATTGAAGGTTCCTCTTGGTTGGTTACCTTGATACATTCATACCACCAAATCATATAATAATTAAGATTATTTATAAATGTTACACTCCAAATGAGTTTAATTAATTATTTTTTTGTAATGTACCTTGGCAAACTTTTTCAGTATCTTTATGAAAGCCATTAAGTTCATAGAGCTGCATCAATAAAATATCATGCTCATATATATTGTCATCATATAAGAATAGCATGCTCATATTTAGTATTAAAATGACACTATTATTCTTTATTAATACTAACCTGTATTTCTTCATACGATCAAGGCCTTTGTAGAGCTCGACGAGTGCATCTCGAACCATCTTATCGGCCTTCTGTATCTTCATCTTATCGAGGTAATTATATCCAATATTGCCTCCAACTTCCTTCTGAAGTCCATTGACGTAATTCTCCCACAAGTTTATGAACGCGAGCATAGGAGTCGTCGATGGAATGTTGATCCGCACCGCATCGGCCTGAGCCTTCGCCTCGTTCTTGACCTTGCCTCTCGTGGATCCGAAAAAGCTCATTCCATTTCGTTCCAACACTTCTATCACCTCCTCCACCATCGATTTTTGCTCTTCATGAGTCTGGTTCGTTATTTCGCACATCTCCTCTATAATAAGGAAATATACATGACTTTATTAATTTCATGTTTGTACATGTCCAAAATTTTGCTCACAAGACACTACCTGAGAGAGAGGAAGGAGAATTGGTATCGGAAAGAAGAACGCGTGTAGAACTGGGGGAGGCGAAACTGAGAGAGGGAGGAGAACGGAGGTGATCGCCATTATTGTCGGCCCTTTCCTTGAGAACTTGCTTGATATCCAAAAGTATTTTGAGTTGCCTCAGTACATCTTCGCCTCTCTGCGAAAACCCTTCTTCCATTCGCATGTGGAATTCGTTCACTTTCTCCAACTCCTCGTCCAACCTCTCGAAGAACCTCTCCACCTTCATAAAAATATGTTCGAGTAATTTAAGCTTCTTAAACTTTATTAGATATATAATAATTATTTAGTTTGTAATTATGATTAATTTACCTCGTCATCCCCTGATTTAACGAGGTTCGTTTCGTACATGTTCTCTTCATCTGCCTGCAAAGTTGAAAGATTCTTCAATAAAAAAACATAATAATGATTACTTATTACTTTAATTAGACAATTATTCCCAATGTTTAACCTTTAATACAGGGATAACTGTTTTATAAACCGTTACTCTCAACATGACAATATGCATTTTGAAATTATATATTATATATGACATGAAACGGCATGAAGCCAGTCATTTCCGTTACAACTTTTCTAGAAACCTTTGCGTGAAAGTGTGAATGAATGATTTTACAAGAATTCTAGGGAGGTAAGATTCTAGAGAAACCACTTGAGTTTAACTAGCGAACAGAAAAAAATTATGCACAATTCATCACACTGGTTTCGTGACTCCATTAGAAATGAACACAAAACTTTTCTTTCAAAAAAAAAAGATCATGAAAACGGTTATGAAACAAAAGGAGCTTTCATAAGAGAGAGACTTGCAAAAAGCAAGCAATTTATTTCTAAACCTCAATCATTGTTTTTTTTATAATAAACGGAGAGACTAATATATCTTTCATCCAAAATCCCACAACTTTTTACAACATATGATTTTATATCTCTCACATTCAACCAACTAAACTATGAACTTATTAACTAAATTTTCCAATAAGATAATAATAAATCACTTGAAAAACTTTTGCCACTTAAATATTTTATATAGTACCTTTGCGTGATTGTCCGAATCGTGCTGGGAAGAAAACTTGGTAACGATTGCGCGAATAGGATCGGCAAGGGAGAAACCATACGAATCAGGGTTCTGGCTTTCAGGGGAGGTGTTTGGAGAAGACCTACTTATAGAAACTTTGATATTCTTTACGATCCTTTTGAGGCGCTTGTAGTCGACGTATCCGTCTCTCCATTCGTGGATTAGTTGGGCTTCGAGCTCTCTGGAGAACTTCATGTTGATGTTGGAGAGAGGAGATGGTGAAAGAAGGGTGAAAGGAATGATGAGTTATATAGAGATGCATTGGCGAGAGAAAGATGAATAAAGTTGAAATATTTTAGGGAACGAAAAAAGGAAAGATTGAGTGTGGGAAAACTAGAGTGGAGTTTGCTTTATCAGGCCTAAGTTTCAGGTTTTCTTTTTTGGAGTATTATTGTAAAAATCTCGATTAATCTTACTCGGTAATAAGTGGTAAGTGGTTGAAGGACTCAAAACTTGACTGCTTTTTTTATGGATTAATCGAATTAAAATATTTTTGGATATTCTTTTATTTATGTCTGTCGTGACACAAAACCAAAAATCCAAAATTCAGACCCAAAATCCGAATTCAGATCGAGAAATAAAATTTATGGCTCTTTCCCACTCACTTGTGAGTTTTGAGTCACGAAACAAGAACCTATATTCGAAACTTTTGGCTCGATTGAAAAAAATAACTCGGTAACGTTATGCACTAGCCGGATGAGAACAACAACGAGAGTGGCACGGCTCATGACTCTCTCTCTCTCTCTCTCTCTCCGGTGTGTTATGTACAATGTTCTAAAAATCGGTCTAGGCGGCCGCCTAGGCGCTAGGCGTTGGGAAAACGCCCACGTTTAGCCTAGGCGTTCCTGTCTAGGCGGAATTCCGCCTAGGCCCGCCTAAATAGCGTCTAGGCCCGCATAATTCCGCCTAGGTCCGTCCAGGCCAATTTTTTTTTTTTTTTTTTTTAAGACCCACAACTCATTTCCTTTCTTTTTTCTATTTTTAGTAATTTTATTTTGTGATTTATTTGAATTAGTATTAATGATATTTTATAGATTTCATGTTACAATTTGTTTGGACGTTGTTTTAAATAAATTAATATGTAGATTTCATGTTATGATTTGTTTGGACGTTGTTTTAAATAAATCAATATACATTATTTTTAGTATAAAAAATTATAGCACAAATTATAATATATAAAAATTAAAAAAATGACAAAAACTATGTAAAATTACAAATCCGCCTAGATCCGATTAATCTCCGATTAATCCCCGATTAATCCCTCTAGGCGCTAGACGGTGCCCGTCCGCCCGACTAGCGCCTAGCGATTTCTGTAACATTGGTTATGTATTAGATTATAGTATCACATTTAGTTTTTCAGAGAATTCTAAAAAGAATACCTAGTTCTTTTGAAATAAAAAAATCCTTAATTTTTGGATATTAAAATATCTCTTCTAATTAAATTTTAATTTTAACTAGCTTTTTCCCGCGCGATTGCGCGGAGTTTTCGTGTCGGTAATGTTTTAAAATTTTCTAATATGTACATTAATTCTACGTTTTTTTGTTTGATTGTTCACACTTATGTGTTTTGGTGTATTTTTAACCCCTAGTTTTTTTGGATGTTTTAAAAAAATTCCCTCTACCAAACTTTTATTTTCAAATACTATGGATGATATTAATTTTTTTGACCAAAATAACCTTATATATATATATATATATATATATATATATATATATATATATATATATATATATATATATATATATAGGGAGTTCTATCATACACCCTTTTAAAATGTTATTTAGAAGGGTGTATCATAAATTTTATTTTTTTTGGATATTTGTTCTTTCATGAACAATTCAAATTTCCTATTTAGCCTATCATTTATTTATAAATATACTTGAAAAATTATCTTAAATACTCATTAATTGATAATTACTCAAAATACCCTTGAAAAAGGGTGTATCATAAGAAAAAATGGTGTATGATAGAACTCCCCGTATATATATATATATATATATATATATATATATATATATATATATATATATATATATATATATATATATATATATATATATATATATATATATATATAGAGAGAGAGAGAGAGAGAGAGAGAGAGAGAGAGAGAGAGAGAGAGGGGCTAACCTACTTAATTAAGTATGAAAATTTTGGTACTTAATGATTTTTAACCATTTGGATTTGTGCATTTAATGATGTACACAAAATTTCATGATCATTATGAAAAAACACAAATCTCAATACAAATCTAATGGTTAAAAAACATTAAGTACCAAAACTTTGGTACTTAATTAAGTAGGTTAGCCTTCCTTATATATATATATATATATATATATATATATATATATATATATATATATATGCTTTGAAATCCATATTCATATAGTTCATACATAATATTTTTTATTTGAATTTATGAAAAAAATATGTAAGAAAATACAATGTAAAATAACACATGCAAATAGATAAATAATTAAATTTAAATAGTTATTATTTTTATGATAATTATAATAGTAAGAATCATATATTACTAAATATGTTATATTTGTGTTTTGTTTTTCATACCTTTAAAATATAAAAAAATTCTTCAACTTATAAACATGTTTCAATATTATTGTTATTTTTAAGTTGTAAATTTAAAAATAACATATGATGTCAAATAATTTTTTATTATATTTTTTGTAAATTAAATTTTAATATTATTTTCATTGTTTAATGTAATGTTGTCTATAATTTTCATTGTTTTGTTTATAAATAAAAAATTTATCAGTATCTTATAATTGATTACGTGTCTTGAGTATATTGGTTGTATTGTTTAATGTTTATATATTTATATTGCATGAATTATTGTGAGCAACAATGATAGCATTTTTGGAATTGTTTTTGTAAACTTGTGTTATGTTTCGGATATTATTATTTGCTTAAATATATGTATTAAATTTTGATTAAAAATGAGTTATTTTCTACCAGAACATAACATAGATGTAAAATATATTCTTAATTATAAATAGATTAATTATATATCATGATGAGATTAATATAACATGAAATGATTTTATTTTATTATAATATTATCATTCACCATAAAAATTATCATTCATAATAAAATGAAAAATATAATTACCATGCTCGCCGTATGCCGTGAGTATTCTCCTAGTACACGTAATAATTGAGAAGCACACGATGAAACAAATTTGGTCGATGAGAAAAGGCTTGAATTAATCTTTACATAAAGCAACTATAAAAAATAAATAAGAGAATGACGAAAAAATAATAATAATATCACAAAAGTATTTGTTTAATCATGATTTAGCATATGTGAAATGATATAATAATAATAATAATAATAATAATAATAATAATAATAATAATAATAATAAGCTAAATGTATTATCTAATGAATACGAGATTTAACACCTAATATGATTTATCATTTAATGTGTTTATTACGGGCGAGAAATCTGGTAATCGTCACTGAAAGGCCAAAAGACCGTCAATGAAGAGTTTCAGTGATGGTAATCGTCACTGATAGCTCGTCACCGAAAGCTTCGTGGTTGAAAGGTGATATTTGGTGACAGTCTCGTCACTAAAAGGTTTCAATAATGATGCGCTAAGCTTTATGTGACAGTTTTATTCTAACCGTCACTAAAAAACTTTTTGCGACGGGGTTTTTGGACCGTCACTGAATATTTCATGTGACCGTTAGGTTGAACCGTCACTAATGACATTATGTGGCGGTTACACTAATGACACTTAGTATTTGTGACGGTTACCCTCACTGATAGTTGGATTTTCTATCATCCACACCAATAGGGATGGTTACCCTCACGAAAAATTATTTAATATTTCCGTAATATACACGAATATTATAAATCAAAACAAAAATACAATATTACCATTTGAAAATAAAAACAAATACAAAAACACACAAATTACATTCAACAACAATAATATTAAAAGTTACTATATTTGTAAATAACTAGATAGATAACACAATATGCATAATCACACGCAAGCATTACCACTACTAGAAACAGCACTATCACCGGCGGGGAAATATTATTACCGGGGGTACCCCCACTAATAATATTTTCAGTGACGGTACCGCCCTTGAAAACTCATACCCCCACTGAAAGTGTACTTTCACCGGCGGTACCGCCGTTGAAAATATGTACCCCCACTGAAAGTCCAACTTTCACCGGCAGTACCGCCCTTGAAAACTAAAACCTCTCCACGAGGCTTTCTTTCACCGGCGGTACCGCCATTGAAAAGAAGCACCCCCACTGAAAATTTAACTTTCACCGGCGGTACCTCCCTTGAAAGCTAAAATATTTGCACAACACTTCTTTTACCGGCAGTACCGCCTTTGAAACAAACAACCCCCGTTGATTGTTTAACTTTCACCGGCGGTACCGCCATTGAAAATATTTACCCCCACTGATTACTTTCACCAACGGTACCGCCATTGAAAAGCTAAAACTTCTCCACAACGCTTTGTTTTACCGGCGGTACCACCATTGAAAATACATACCCCCACTGAAAGTTTAACTTTCACCGGCGGTACCGCCACTGAAAAGTAGTACCCCCACTGAAAATCACAGAATAATAATAATAATCAGAAAAATAATGAAAATAATAATAATAATGAAAATCATACAATAATCATAATAATAAATAATCCTAATCATAATAATCATACAATAATAATAATAATAATAATAATAATAATAATAATAATAATAATACTTATAATAATCATCATCATATTTTCATAATAATAATTAATATTAAACATAATATTATTATTAAACATATCGATTCTACATTTTCGCTAGAAGCCTCATAATAATAATAATGAAAATCATACAATGATCATAATAATAAATAATCCTAATAATAATAATCATAATAATCATACAATAATCATAATCATAATCATAATACTTATAATAATCATCATCATATTTTCATAATAATAATTAATATTAATCATAATATTATTATTAAACATCTCGATTCTACATTTTCGCTAGAAGCCTCATAATAATAATAATGAAAATCATACAATAATCATAATAATAAATAATCCTAATAATAATAATCATACAATAATCATAATAATCATAATAATACTTATAATAATCATCATCATATTTTCATAATAATAATTAATATTAATCATAATATTAATATTAAACATATCGATTCTACATTTTCGCTAGAAGCCTCATAATAATAATAATGAAAATCATACAATAATCATAATAATAAATAATCCTAATAATAATAATCATAATAATCATACAATAATCATAATCATAATAATAATACTTATAATAATCATCATCATATTTTCATAATAATAATTAATATTAATCATAATATTATTATTATTAAACATATCGATTCTACATTTTCGCTAGAAGCCTCATAATAATAATAATAATAATCATACTTATAATAATCATCATCATATTTTCATAATAATAATTAATATTAATCATATTATTATTATTATTATTAATCATATCGATTCTACATTTTCACTAGAAGCCTTTTGTCTATCATCATAATAATTATTATTATAATAATAATAATAATAATAATAATAATAATAATACTTAATATTATTATTATTATTATTATTAATCATATCGATTCTACATTTTCGCTAGAAAGCCTTTTATCTGTCATAATAATCATCATCATATTTTCATAATAATATTAAAAGTTACTATATTTGTAAATAACTAGATAGATAACACAATATGCATAATCACACGCAAGCATTACCAAATACCCCCTAAAAGCTTCTAATATCATCATCACGGAATCCACAGAATATCAACAACAACAAAAATACATAAATAAACAAACCTAACCGTGATAATCACCGAATATGTCATCATGATTGACAGAAAGGTTAGCATCTCGACCAAACAATTGCTCGGTGACGGGAAGGTTAGCATCGATCTCCGCAACTTCATCATCTCTTACATCTGCCGATTCGACTCTATCAATAGCTTACGTAATCAATTTTTCTCGGCCCAATCCCGTAATTGTTGCTCCTCGAGTAGACGCTCTTTTTGCTACTCTTGCTGCTTGCTGCTTGTCTAACAATTTCTTTTGCTCCTCTTGCTGCCTGAGTAACAATTCCAGTTCTTGTTGACCGTATATTTAGGTTTTTCGTATTTCATATATTTAGCATCTTTGAAATGTTTACTACATAATAATATTTGGTATTTAGTATGATTTAGTAATTATTATATTTGGGATCATTTGTTGCTAATACATGAATAAATCAAGGAGATATTAACAAGGATAAATAAAAAAATTTCATATTCAAAAGAGTACTTATGTTAAAAAGAGTGATTGATCATTTTTTAAAGTAGGACAAAATACCCAAGGATCGTGCCTTGTGATCGCTTGCAAAAACTTCCTATGTACGACTTTATCTTAATGCATGAAATGATAACGGCCCATTATTTGTATATATATACGGCATAATAAGCTTAATGTTACAAGCAATATACCTTTTTGATGATGGATTGTTTCATTTTATTTAAATCCCGATAAAAGCTTGAAAATCGTTTGGCTTATTCTTTCTTTTCATGGATTAGTGCTAATCCTCTTTTATAAAGCTAAGCTAACAATTATGAAATTCCTTGTAGACTTCTTCTACATATTTACGTATCTTATCAATTAATTAGTCACCTTCCACAAATAGCATGATAATGAAAAATAATCCGCTTCGTTAAAATAACGTAGAATGTTGCACCTCCCCTTAGCCTCCCCCCACATCCTTGATGTGTCATCACAAAATTTAACACCTTAAAATTTAACATCTTAATTCATTGTTTAACATATTAATTATATGTAAAATCATGAATTAAGATGTTAAATCATAAATTCAGATGTTAAATCATAAGTAAAAATGTTAAATTTTAAAGTGTTAAATCATGTGATGACACATCAAGAATGTAGGGGGAGGCTAAGGGGGAGATGCATCACTACTCAGAAAATATGTATATGTGTCATTAATGGCTGACTCACTAATTTTACTGGACCAATCATATGCATATATCATTAATTAGGTCAAAGTGTTGCATTCGTGGTCTATTAATTTATTTAATGGGTTGGTTTATATATCGGGAGCGGGACTTGTCCAAAAATCCTTGGGCATTGGGCATAAATTCTTTTCACATACCATAGTTATTGGACGATCCAATCATGATTGATTGTATATGATCAAACTTCAATATCGTAATTAGGTAGGTGCTAAATATTTTTGCTAAATAAATGTGAATATAAATGAAATATGAATAGTTAAATCAATGGGTTCATAACCTAGTTGGTTCAGGATGAAGCACAAAAAATCGTATGTTATGAGAATTTGTGGGGTCGATCCCCATTAACATCAAAAAAATTAGGTATCAATAACGAAAGCGATTGTTTGTCGGATATCATTCAAAAATAAATAAATATATGAATAGTTACGTAATCGAATATGAATATAAATGGAATATGAATATAAATGGAACATGAATAGTTACATAATCAAATATACATATAATGAGAATAACGAAGATTTTATATATGAAATATTAATAAATCTGTATATAATATTATAAAGGGATTTTTTTGAAAACTCCTTAACTTTTAAGAAACTTATGAAAAAACCACTATCTTTGTAGATTCCATCAAAAATCCCATATATTTTTTGTTTCTTTCAGAAAACCCTATTTTTTGTTATGTTTTTGAAAACACGCCCATTATACCTCTCATAATTTTGTTTTATAGATCTCCATAATTAATAAATAATAAATGGATACTACAATATTATATAAAAATACAAAAAGAAAATAATTGTTAAAAATAAATAATACATATATAAATATCATTTTCAACAATTATTATATTTTTGAAAAATATTATTATATCTTTTTCAGCAATTATTACATCTTTTTGAAATTAAAATTAATATATATTTTTGAAAAATATTATTATATCTTTTTCCAACAATTATTATATGTTTTATGTATTTTTATACTGTATTGTTAGTATATATATATTAACTTCAAATCATGGGAATTTTTAAATTAAATCTTGATTTTAATTTGTAGTATGTTAATGGAATAAATCATGGAAATAAATAGTATTTTAGCAACTATTTTTTTTCAAACTTTTTTGTACAAATATGTTGAAATATTTGAAAAATGATAATTTTAGTATCAATGTATTATTTATTTTTGTATTTTTATATAATATTTCATTATTTTTGTATTATTTACAAAATTATGGAGATTTATAAAATAAAATTAGGGGGGTGAGGGGGTGGTTTATAATGGTCATTGGTCATCTTCAAAAATGTGACAAAAATGTAGGGTTTTTGAGGGAATCTATAAATGTTAGGGATTTTTTAGGAAGCAAAAAATATAGGGGTTTTTTTAGGCAATCTAAAAATGTAGGGGTTTTGTAGAGAATCTAAAAAGGTAAGATTTGTTTTCATAATTCCTAGAAAAGTTTGGGAATTTTTGTAAAATTCCTCTATTATAAAATATACATTAAATATTAATAATATTTTAAAAATGTTAATTCTAAAAATCCATCAAATGTATTTGTTTGAAATTTTCTTTTTAGTTTGACATAAGTATTAACATAGTTACTATTACTATGTAAAAGTCCATCAAATAATTATTTTCAGTATGAAATGTGAATATTATGTAATTTTCGTTGTCCTTTTTTTTATCAATAAAATATTATTAGTACTATGTAATCAATGATGTGCAGTAAGTAGATAGCTCGTACAATTCACTGTTTATATAATTGATATTACATGAACTATTGAGAACAACAATGATATAATTTGTTGGTTATTTTTTTTATTTTTTCTCAAAAAATGTGACATACTTCATGTATTATTATACAATTACATTTATATATGTATTGTTATTTGATAAAACAAAAAGTCCTTTTTACCATATATGTGGCATAACACATATATTATTCTAGTTGACATAGATTATGATCAAATTTAGTCCTTAATTAGGCACTTTCCATGCATACTTAATTTTAGATTAATTCGCAAACCAGAGGCATAATTAATTGATAGAAATTTCTCGGAGAATACTCATGCTACACGACGAGTATGATAAGTATGTTTTTTATTTTAATACGAACAACGAAATACTAATTTTTATGACAATAATGACAATATCACATTTTAATGGATAAACTATTATTTTTCATGTATGTTAAATTTTGAAAATTTTAATATTGTAGTTGTTTAAAGAAAAACACAAGAATGACATACTTGTAGGGTTACGCACCCGTTTATCAAAGTGTACAGCGGAATTAGTTTCGCATGCGTAACCTAATTCTACCGGGATCACGCTCGAAAACCATCCAAAAAGGAAGAGTTGCGGAGAATATTACCTCCTACAAGTTAGTACGTGTCGATTTCTTCTCCAAATCCGTGAACCTTCTCCAAGGAGTGCTCGTGCAATCCCTCTACTCGTGTCCACCTCGATTTCGTCCGATCGGAATCGCCAACGTCGTTCTAGTCGACGTTACGATCAAATCTCCCTCTCAATCTCTCCAGATCTGATCTGAATTTATGTGGAAGAAGAGAGAGAAACGGCGGCTCAAAACCCTAATTTTCTTGAAAAACTTAGGTTAAAACGAAATCAGAATTCTATATATATATGAATTAAGTCAGTTCGAACGCACCTAAATTGGGTTCGTTCGAACGCACTCAAGTAGTTCGTTCGAACTAACCCAAATCTGATTGTCACGAATAAGTCTGTTCGAACGCACTCATATAGTTCGTTCGAACGAACCTAATTCTGACTGCAGAATTGCCTATTTATATAAATTCTTCCAAGTTAATTCTTAAGCCATATTTTCTTTCAATACTTAGTTTAATAAAGGTTTTTTACTATTATAATTTTCAGAACATTAATAATAATAATAATAATAATACTAAAATTCAATTATTTAAATAAGATGAAAATTAAAAAATATATATATTTTCATATTCATTATCATGTGGACATTACATTTTCTGATTTGGGCAAGCCCCGCTCTCTCTCATATATCACGAAAGTATTTGCAATAGTTACCGAAGTATATAATAGTTGCGTCTTAATTTACCCACACCCTTATTTTGGACCCAACTTTGTGCAATTTTTCTTGTGCCACATCATCACTTTTGTTTTAACATCATCACTTTTTTTTTAACCATTGATTATAATATGTGGTAAAATTTAGACCATTCATTAATCATTGATTTGTTATGAACATTTTTTTTTTGTAGCCATTTAAGTGTCCCTTATTTTACACTATGTTTTAAGGATTTTTAGAAAACCACGTCATCATATATTAATGATGTGGACTATTTTTATTGGTTATGTTCATGTTAGACTAAGTTTATTCAATTGTTTATCATTTCACATGAGTTTACATGATCAAATGTGAATACAAAGGAAGATGAAAAGTTAACATATGAAATACTAATAACTTAATATATAATATTATAAACATACAACATATAGTAGTATTATTTCTAGAATTTTAATTTTAAAAATTCATCAAATATGTTCGTTTTAATTTTCTCTTTATTTTGACATCCATATTAGCATAGTTCATACATACCATTTTCCATAATTTGAATTTGTAAAAATATTATGTAAAAAATACAATGCAAAAAGTGCATTTTTACAAATAATTATTTTAATTATTTTATTTACATAGAATTTTAAATATTAATATTTATTTTTAGAAATTACAACTATACTAATATCATATAAAACTAAGTTGATTATATTTGTGTTTTTAATAAAATAAATTCAATATTATTTTCTTTGAAAAATAATAGATACAAAAATAGTTTATCCATCGAAAGAAAAATTAAATTTATTAACACTTACAAAATAGTAATGTTAGTTTTAAAAATATAAAATTAACAAAACTCATATGACTTAAAATAATTTATATTTATGTTATGCTAAATTAATTTTTTATATTAGTTATTAAATTACTTTCACTATTAAGTTTGATATTATTTATAATTTCCATTGCATTTTGAATCAATAACAAATTATTAGTACTTCATAATTAATTATATGTTATTACGTATATTGTGTGATTTATTATTTATAATTTATAATTTTCATTGCATTTTGAATCAATAACAAATTATTAGTACTTGATAATTCATTATATGTTACTACGTATGTTGTATGATTTATTATTTTTTACATTCGATATTGTATGAAATATTGTGAACAACAATGATATAATATTTGTTGTTATATTTTTTTGTAAAATCATGTTATACGTCATATATTATTATTATACAATCAAATTAATATAAGTGTTATTACTTGATTAAGAAAATGAAATTTTGTGTCATCATAATGTAAAATAATTGAAAAACTTATACATAATCATTAACAAAATAGTTCAAATAATTTATATTATGAAATGATATTATCAATATCATCATATTTATAAGTACTTTATATTGTAATGAAAAACATAATTAACATCCTCGCCGCGTAGCGCGAGTATTTTCATAGTTATTATTATGTTGTAAGTAAGCTATTCCAGTGAAAACATTGAATTAATTTGGTCAAATTGGTCTCAAATAATGAATGAATTAATATTTAGGGGGAATTACACTTATATCCCTACTTAACCTTCAAATAACACAACTAAGGATATGTTTATTAAACCCGTAGTTGAAATCCTAATTCCTTTTACAACTTTTTTAAGTAGGGATATAAGTGTAATTCCCCCTAAATATTAGTGGGGAGCAAGTTTGAAGGTGGTCAAGTAATTCCCCCATAATTATTAAACCCGTAGTTAAATGTCCCAAATAATGAATGAATGAATTTGGTCAAGTTGGGAGCAAGTTTTTGTTTTTTAAACCCGTAGCCGTAGGTGAGCAAGTTGTAATAGTGGGGAGCAAGGTGTAATGCATGGAATGCATGAGTACCATTCATTTTCCAAGTAAGTGGGATAATCATTCATCATTCATCATTCATGTTAATTAAAGCCTAAAGGCCTCCAAAAAAGTCTCTCTCTCGTCCACGAATTTGTTCATCCACATTCCACACTGTTCTTTGGTAAGTCTTTCGCCATTCCATTTTCTGGCCCAAATTCCATTTTTCTTCTTTAGTTCTCCTCATAATTAAGAATCAATTCTTAATTAAACAATTAAATATAAATATGTAATTAGAATCTTCATCAATAAACAATTAACTATAAATATTCAAAAAATAATAATTATTAATTAATCGTTAATTGAAATTAACAATTAGAAGTCTAATTACTCATGATGTCATCATGATTGTGGAGGGGAAAGGAGAGGGGGAAGGCAAGTAGAAGACCTCTTTATTATTTGTTCCCTCCAAACTCCTCCGTATTCGTTAATGTGCTGATAATTAATGATAAATTAAAAAAAATAAAACAATAACATATATTAAAATAAAAAAATGGTATTTGAAAATTTATTTTTTGAAAAGTTTCATGATAAATTCATTTTTTTATCGTGGACCCTTTTTCAAAAAAAAAATTAAGAATTTTAGTTATTTATTAATTAATTATACAAAATTTATGTTTTGCATAACATTAAATGATAAATATACACTAGAATCTTACAAAAAAAATCATTATTTAATAAATATTCAAAATATTTTTTTTGAAAATGGATCCATGATAAAAAAATTGATCTATCATATCATATAACTCCCCTTATTTTTTATATACTTGTCTAAAATATGTTTGTTTATAAAAACACATACACAGTTATTTAATACGTATTCTCACGTTAAATCAAATTTGTTTATATATTTATTATCTACACATTTAACATCATATTTAACACTACAAAAAACAAATAAAAAAAAAACAAGAGACACAATGATGATTATACCAATATACATGGCACATATATTGATATATATTGGGTGCTTTATTTGGACCAATTAATGTCCAAATCCAATACATTTCGACGATGATGACGATGCATCATTGCATCAATCGTCTATTCATTCGTCACCCACCCACGAATTCAATTCAATTCTATATCATATCTTCTTCTTTATGTGGATTGCGCCATTACTCAAAAGAAGAAATTAATGACTTCTCTTTATTTGGTTCACCCCTTATTCCTCAAAAGAAGAAAGAAAGAACTATACCCACCAAGTTTACCAATTTTTGACCCATCCTCGTACAACGTTGAATTAATAAAATATTCAAACTGTATATTTATGTATTTTTTTAGGGCTTAATACATACCCAAATTGGGTTCATCCCACATTCTAACCTAAATATTTATTCGATTACAAAATCGAATTTGGAAATGTAGTTTGCAGATTATAATAATTTTCTCCCCCATTAAATTTTGGATACAAAGGATATGGTGAGACCACATCATCCGTTACTGTTCACCCATACGGTTCGCTACTGTTCACCCGGTACTGTTCAATCCTGTACTGTTCATCGTTTTTTTTTTTTTTTTTTTTTTGGAATTTTATTTTATTCAACATATGTCTTGTGTTCTAAATAAAATATTTGAATTTTTCATCGTATTAATAAATATAATTTGTATACTATAATTTTACTGTTAATAAAATACTATTCACACAAATACTTTTTGTTAGCCTGAGCTGGTATTATTTTTTTTTTATGCTTATTATAACATTTATGAAGATTACTTTTGTTTTTAAATTAACATTTATGCTTATTTTTATAGGAAGAAAAAAGTTTGCATTTATTCCATAATACTTGTGAGACTATTTAATATCAGCCTTTTTTTTTAAATTAACATTTATGAAAATTACTTTTGTTTTGCACTTGTAACGTTTTAGATAAAATTATTATTTTATGATCATAAAAAATTTTGAAAAATCGCAGCGAAGCGCAAGAAATATTTCTATTTTCTTATCAAATAATATATCAAATAATATATCCCGCAGCGAAATAATATATCAAATAATATATAAAATTATTACTTTTGCTTATTATATTATTTCTTATCAAATAATATATCTCGCAGCGAAGCGCGGGCTATTTTCCTAGTTGATAAAACATTGAGATACTCTCAAACCTAGCGAATTGTAAAATTTCCCATCATCTAAAGCTAAGATTGGTTAATGAACGAATTTGTAGAAGTTGAGGAAGAAGATTATCATGATAATTCAAAATAGTGTTTTTGAGTTCTTACAAACTTCATAATTTATTTTGGATATAGAAAACTATGAATATTGACGTATTAAAATGTGAGTTTTTTTTTTATCTCGAAAAGAACTTGCAAATGTTGTGAACACGAACAAAAAAAGGAAAAGATTAAAATAAACTTTATAAAAACATGACTCGAAAATAAATACAAAAGTTATATTATTTTATAAAACAACAAATTTCGTATAAATTATTTCCGAGAATAATTAGGACTAAAAATTTGAAAGAAGTGTGAAGATTTACAAAAAAAAATTCAAGAAAATGAAAAAGAAAGAAAGGTAAAACTCTTGACTATTACAAACAATTTTAAAATTTTAAAATGAAGGAGTATGAGAATCTTAAAGAAATTTTCTCAACATTGTAAGTCATAAACCTAATAACAAGATTTAGTGAGGATTTAACCGATCAATCAGTTTTCGAATTTTGTTTATTATCCTTTCTCCATATTATAAAAATATGACATCAGTTATCGAAGTAGCCAAAGACCAAACAACTCGTAATGTTCATGACGTGTGTTCATCAAACAAAGCATGAACAAAGATTGAACAGAAACACCGAATAATTTTTGGAGAACATATTCCAATAAAAAATTACTGTAACCGAATCATTCAACCAAAATACGGTTAACATATAATCATATTGTGGTGATAGAAGTGACAGAGGTAGAGGTGGATGGAGATTTAGAAGAGAAAGAGATAGTATGAATTATCAAAATAATCAAGTGAGAAATTGTTGGTTCGAAGAAAAACTTCAATGCTACTATTGCAAGAAATTAGCTCATCTTCAAAATAAAATCTGATTTAAAACCAATTACACAATAGAAGAAAAACAATAACAAACATATTTTTTAGCCATATAGAACGACTGTTGAGAAAAATAATGACATGTGGTATGTTGATAGATAGTGTAGCAATCATATGACCGAAAATGAATTAGTCTTTTGTGAAATTGATAAGACCACCATTACTCTAACTAAAACGGATAATTGTGCGGTTGTTTGATCCAACGAAAAATGCACAATTGTCATTGAATCAAAGAGACATTGAATATTAATTCAAGATATAAAATTTCTTCCTAAACTGACCAAAAAAATATTGAGTGTTGGACAATTGTTCGAGAACACGGTGTATTTTGAGGATGACTATTGTAAAATTTATGACGACCGAAAACGAAAGTCAATTAACATCTAATATTATACTGAATTAAAAAAAACTACATTTCTCTCACACTCTCAAGTCTCAAGTCCTCAAGACTTGTGTGAGAAAAATGTTTAATTGCGTGAAGAGATATCATGGTTGTGCCATAAAATGTTTAATTGCGTGAATTTTAGAATTTAAAATTTTCAGTAAGAAAAACATGGTGTATGAATTATCCAATATGAAGGAGAAAAATGATGCGTTTAAAGGATACTATGAGAGAATCATTTCCAAAAGAAAGAACACGAAGAGCACCAAAGTCATTGGAGTTTGCGCATACCGACTTATGTGATCAGAAGAAGATATCTTCATAAGACGATAATCGATATATTTTTTCATAGATGATTACTCGAGAATGTGATCATGTCATGAGACAATAATCCGATACATTTTTATTTTCAAGAACTTTCAAAGCATGATTGTGACTTTGTAAGGCAAATAGACCGACTGATTGATGTATTGAACGCAACTCTAAAGAATTCGATAATTTTTGTGAAGATTTCAATCTAGAAAGAGAATTATTGATTGGGTATAATACTATGGTTTTATAATGAATAAGATTGAGATATCTATCTATAATATAATGCAATGGGATTTGCTGCCTCCTGGTGCAGCCACGTCACCAGGGGCCTATTTTTTTTTACATTTTGGTCCTTTTTTATATTCAAATTAGTCATTTTTCCGAAATTTTTTTACATTTTGGTCCTTTTTATTTTACATTTTAGTCCTTTATATTTGCATTTGGTCCTTCGAAGTTTTGAAATTTACATTTTAGTCCAGGGGCCATAAATTGGTCTTGTTTTTTAAAAAAAATTACATTTTGGTCCTTTTTTTCACATTTCGGTCCTTTATATTTGCATTTTGGTCCTTCGAAGTTTTAAAATTTACATTTTGGTCCAGGGGCCTCTTTGTAAAAATAATTTATTTACATTTTGGTCCTTTTCTGAAAAAAAAATACATTTTGGTCCTTTTTATTTACAATTTGGTCCTTTTTTATTTGCATTTTGTCCTTTTTTTTACATTTAGTCCTTTCAAGTTTTAAAAATTAAACTTTTGTCCAGGGGCCTCTTTGTAAAAAAATTATTTACATTTTGGTCCTTTTTATTTACATTTTTGTCCTTTTTAGTTTAAAAAACTACATTTTGGTTCTTTCTATTTACATTTTTGTCCTTTTCAGTTTAGAAACTTACATTTTGGTCCTTCATATTTACATCTTCATCCTCTTTTATTTACATATCGGTCCTTTTTTACATTTTTGAATTTACATTATAGTCCTTTTTATTTATATCTTGGTCCTTTTCAGTTTTACTTCACACTTTGGTACTTTTTATTAACATTTTGGTCCTTTTTAATTTAAATTTCGGTCCTTTTTTACATTATTAATAATTCCTCTCATCTCATGCGTCCACATCAACACCTTATTATGCCTCCCTATCACCACTTTACTTGAAAAATTTTCAAAAGACTCCTTAAATTTTTAGATATTGTAAAAAAAAATTAATTTACATATGTATTCATTTAAAAAAAAAATGCTTTTTTAATTTTAAAAAATTCTTAAACTTTTTGTAATACATAATAATTAAAAAAAAATTACTATATGTTATATGTTATATAATTTTAATATTTCATTCATTACAAATATTCGACTTATGTATTATTTTTTTTTAAAAACTAAAATAAAATTATAATAAGTTGAACAATATTAATAAAAGAACATCTTGCAAATATTTAAAAATAAAATATCACAAAACTATTAAAAAATACATAAAAGGAAAACTAAAATAAAAAGTAGATGTTTAAATAGATATTTTCTATGAATATATTTGCAAGATGTTTATTTATTATTATTTAATGTTAGTTTTTTATGAATAAAGAATGGAATATTAAAATTATATAAACAAAATATGTAATAATTTAAATTTTTTTAAATCACTACATATTAAGAAGTGTTTATGAATTTTCTTAAAATAAATAAAAAATAACAAAAATAAGTTTTAATTATTACATATGAGATTTGGAGGGTATTTTGGAAAAAAAAAATTAATATCATCCATAAGGAGTATTTTAAAATAAAAATTTGGTAAAGAGTTTTTTTTTTGGAGTTTACGAAAAGATAGAGGATTTTTTACAATATCCAAAAAAAATTAGGGGGTTAAAAAATATACCAAATCACGGATGTGCGAATAATCATGACATAATTTAAATTAAAGTTTCGAACGAAACGGTTAGCGATGACATCGTGAAACTTTGTTGTTGGCCGACCACACAAAGGGCGAAAAATATTTGTGCTAAATATGTAGCGAAATTAAGGATTTGTGAAATTAAGAACACTCTTTTTTTCGGCAATGTTTTCTGATCTATAAGGTTATTAATAAATTTATGACGACTCATTCGTTCTTTTTCCTTATTTTGCTTATGAAGTATAAAATATAGATAATTTTTTTAGCAATAACCGTTTGAATTATTCAAGAAATCCGGCTCTTAAAATATTCAAACGATTTTTGCTACAAAATTTCACTCGCACACAACACATTAAATTACACATATAATAATGATTACAAAAAGAAAGTCACATACACAAAATGAACAACAATTTTCTTCAACTACATTACTTATAAACCCGAACAACCCCGCGCAATTGCGCGGGGGTAAGGCTAGTGAATTTTTAAAACATGAATAACAGAAAAGGGTATATAATAGCAATTAAAAGAAAAGTTCAAATCAAAATGTAAATTTCAGGAGGAGGATATGTAAAATCACCACATTTACACGTCACAGGAGGTGTTTCTTAATGAAGGAAATCATAGATTACTTATTTCTCTAATCACTAAACGCTGGATTGTTCCCTACACCGATCGATTTCTTTCTATCTCCAATTCTCTAAATTTTCCAACGTATCGAGATTTTTGAAAACAATCTTTAGAGAGTTCTCTTTGTTTTTCAAGTTATTTGAAATTCGATTTTTGAGTTTTTTTTTCTAGAAATATTTGATCTGATAAGAAAATAGTCGAAGATTTTCTTGTCATATGGAAAAAAAATAGAAATTTAGTTGTGTTAACCTTCAATTATTGAGTTTTTTTTATGTAAAATATAGATATTAAGTATTTTTTCATTTCCGACATCAATTTTGATATTTTTTTGACAAAATATTGTAAATTTATTTTTTTGAATGTATTAGACTTTATTTTTTGCATTTTTGAAAGTTCTGAAAAAAATAAAAATTTGCATGTGTTATTCTTCAATCAGAGTGTTATATGAGAAAAACACGAAAACTGAGATGCTCGTTCTAGTCATCAATTTTAGATTTTAAAAAAATAATAATAATATAAACATAATTTTTTGTAAGGTGTTAGACTTCAATTTTTGTATTTTTGAAAAAAAAAATTAAATTTGCATGTATTAGTCTTCAGTTACGAAGTTTTTTGAGGAAAACATTAAAATTAAGTATTTTGTTTGTTTTAGACAATAATTTTTTGATATATTTTAGAAAAATATTACAAATTTATTTTTTTACGGAGTTGGACTTCAATTTTTGCATTTTTGTGAAATTTTTGAAAAATAGAAATTTTCATGTGTTAATCTTCAATCACGTTGTTTTTCAAGAAAACATAAAAATTAAGTATTTTTCTCGTATTACACATTAATTTTTAATTTTTTTTTCACGTGCGAGACTCTAATTTTTAAAAAAAATTCGAATTTTTTTGTTATAACGTTACTTTTTAATAAATTCAAGTATTATCTAAACTCGAACAATGAATTTAGTCTCATCTCGTTATTATCTATACAAAGAGCTCGGCAAAAATTCAAGTTTTAACATATATAGAGGTAACATATCTTCGAGTTTCATGTTGTGTGCCAACATTTATTCACAGTATTTATTTATGTTAAAACAAATTCAAGTTTTCTCCCCAATTCATCATCACCGAATTTATGTTAAAATTAATGAGAAACAAAAGTCCTCAATCTAAAATATCTTAGACTGATCAACCGAAACTACACATCATAGTTCATACAATAAAACCACACAATAAATACCAAAATCATACATAAATACCAAAACCAAACTAAGATAAATATCTCCACAAAGCGGGTCGATTCCTCGAGACCAGCAAAACCCTAGAACCCGAATAATCAAAAGTAGGGCATTGCAACTCACTCTCCGTACCAATTACTTCTCTCACCCCTACCGTACCGGTACCGGTACAACCACCATCTTTAAACGCATCAAATGCAAAAAGCCCTTTTGCACAAACACCCAAAACAATGCTAGAATTTCCCCAAACCTGAGAAACCGAACTGGTGATGAAATCAGAGTTCAATTCTGGGAATTCATAAGTCGAAACGAGTTTTCCTTTTCGCAATGAGAAATGCTGAACCCTAGATTTCTTGCCCGTTCTCAACTGGAGCCTGTCTTCGGTACAGCCGAGAAATATCGAGTCACCCCGTGAGAATATCGAGACAGGTACGCCTCCATGTCGCGATATTTTGGTACCAGTACCGGTCGGTACGCGAAAATCAAGTATGTTTACACTGTCTTGCGTGGAGAATACACCATCATTTCCCTCTGCCTCAGATGAACTCACTCTAAAAATAAATAAACAAATTTGTAATTTAGGTATAATTAAGGGGCTTGTTTGCAAATTTCCAAATAAAAAAATTATCTGACCTCTGACGAATGCCTCCACCAATCTCAGCATCGGTGTTAGAAACATGAAGGGTACAAACCCGTTTACCAGCCGACCCAATAGACAACAAAGGTTGTGCACTGATCGAATTAACATCCCAAAGACTAATAGTTTCGTTTCCAGAAATTACGACTTTGCCCCTGCTCCTCCACTGGAGAGGACTGGAGTGATCCATTGACCCAACCGCGTTATTCACCTCCCATTTCATCACCAAATCTCCGTCTCTTATATCGAAAGCCGATACGCTTTTTTGCTTGCTACTCGTACAGAGCAAGAGGGGTCCGCACGGTCTGTAAAACCAGGATTTTAATTCTGGGTTATTGGGGGATTCTGTTTCCAGGTTCAAGGATGTGACTTCTTTTTTGTAGAAATCCCATGTGCAGAATCCAGGGTTGAGAGTTGGTCCTGAGGAAGCTGCGATCACGTACCGACCAGAACATCCATCTGTACCAGGTGCTCGTACCAACCAACAATCGCCCCATGCGTTTACTGGTACAGGTTTTGGTGGCTTGTACTCTGTCTTATCCTAAAACATTAAATATTAGGGTTTAGTTACGCTTTTTAAAGAGAATATATAAAAACATTTGAGAGAATAGAATACCTCGCAATTGATGATGTCATAATACAAACAGGTACCATCACCATGAGCGAGCAGTACAGACTCTCCCTCAGACACGAACCATCCTCCAGTGGCGCACTTTGTACCAATTTCGCGTAATTTGGTACCGCTTATTTCCTCTGTCTCCTCTGGTACCACCAACTTACTCTCTTGTGAGTCAATTTCCTCGAATTCCTCATCTGCATGTAACTCAATTTCCTCCTTAATGAATGAACCCTGTACCTGTTCCGCATTTTTGGAACTACATCCTGAGTCGGTACCGATTCCAGTACCAGAAAAGGCTAATTTCTTTGTACCGGTCAACAAATCAAGAAACTCGGTTTCGATGCTTTTTTCATCGATATTTACAGATACATTTTTTGATCGGCTATCTTTCATTAGTTTCTGATGAGGGAAAAACCTCGATTCGAGTTCTTCGCAATTCAGCCCTTTTGAGGAATATTTAGGGCAGTCTGGTTTAGGGTTTAGGGTTTTGGTTTTGTCGGTAACGACATGGCCTACGGCTTTTTCAACAGAAGAGATCTTGTTTTGAATTTCAGAAAGAATAAGCTTCGATTCGTCTGGATTATTATCATCCAATATTTCTTTGGTTCTCTTAATTTCAGAGGCGATTTTCTGAACACGTCCTTCTAACATTGCTAATTTTTCATGCAATTTACTCGGATAATTATTATTTGCAATTTGGGCACTCGTAATGGTCGAACTCGAATCGTCGATTTCTTTCTCAAACATTTTAACTTTATCCATAACTTTTACCTCTTTTTGCTCTTTAGTTTCCAAATCAGACTCTTCCTTCTCTTTGATTTCTCCAATTTTAGATAAATTTCCCCCATTTGAGACATAATCCCATTTGACTGTAAATGTAGGTAGCGAAATTGTCTTCTTTCGATTCGAATCGATTTTGGAATTAGTATCAATTGAGGTGGGATCTGAGAAATTTCCGATGGAAACTACTGAATGAGCCTTATCTTGGCAGATTTCACCATTTAATTTCGCAGTACTGGGCACAGTCACTTTACCATGCAAACTCTCCTTTTTGTTACAAAGCTCCGAACCAGGCACAATGTTATCGCTCTTCTTGCCAGATTTGAAATTACATTTCTCTAAAACCCTAGTTGGCCCAGAACCGAGATTCTTCACTCCAGACCCTTTAGAGCCGTCCTTCTCTAAAACCCTAACTCCACCACTGCCATTTCGTCTCAACACAATCTCAGATTCATTCTCTTTGACAGCGGTTCTACCCAACCGATCAGTAACAGAAACCCTAGATTGTGTCGTGCGATCTGTACGAATTGCAGAGCTGAGGCGCGAGAAATCCGACGGATTGAGTGGCCCTCTACTCTTGGGAACTGATGAAGTAGATTTCCGGACTCCAATGACAGAGAATGCAGGTTTCTCAACCCGATTTGGGGTCGGATCTCGTCGGCGACCCGCTGACACTGATCTAATAGCAGGGTTGAGGTTTGCAACAGGAGCGGATTTGCGAACGGAGCTAGGTCGTAGCTTGGCCGGAGAAGATTGGTCCAAGGGTTTAGAGGGTTTGGAAGCAAAGACTTTGCCGCCAGCGCCGCCTCGTTCTTTCAATCTGGAAGGAATCATGATTGGTTGAACTTGGGTTTTGTTAGGTTAGGGTTTGAGTGGAGTTAATTAGCAAGTGACATGGAAGGAAAGAAATGAAGAGAGTGATGAATTTGAAATTTGAAATTTGGTTCGTCTTCAATTCAAAGGAGATGAGAACAGAAATAGGCTCCAAATTCGGGGTGGGGTTATTTTAATTTATTTATTCGTTGCCCCCACGTGGAAATTAGGCCCATAAAATAACATATTCAACCTGTATTTTCCCAGCTGGTCCGTGAACTGTAAGTAATTATTAAATATATAATATTTGACGTATTAAAAAATAGTTAAATATATAAATAATTTATACAATAATAAAATTGTATATTTGATCGAAAAATTGTTTCAAAATCGTAAGTTTTTTTCCTCGTAAATAATGAGCACTTACAATTTTTTACCGGACTTTAAAAGTTTCTTGAGGAAACAGGCGAAGAAACTCTCAACTAATCAAAGGAGGAAAATTAATTTGTGTATATCAATATAAATAGAATTGAACATAACCAAATTTTCTGCACTAATATAGGATTAGGAGTTAACATACTCATGCCAAGTTCGAAATTTGATGTAAGGACTATATTTTGTTTATGTTGTGCAGATACTTCAAAAATTGATTTTATCCGTATCGTCGTATCTGAATCGTATCTTACGTCATATGTTAAAAATATCGTATTACCGTATCGCGAATCTATGCAACACAGTATTTTGTGCATGAAGCCGGGTTCAAAAATTATGCTCTTACATATTTTTTGTTGGATATTTTCTTCTTTATTTTCTCCACAATATCATGACGAATCACAAATTCAAGATTAACTATTATCTTTATCAATTAACGATTAATTCGTATTTATTAATTTTTGAATATTATTAATTAATTTTTAATTGGTAGGAACCATAATTACATATTAAAATTTTAGTAATTATAAATTAATTGTTAATTCACTTTGCTAATTGAGGTATTAATTAGTGTTGTGATTTGGATATTAATTATTTCATTCAATAAAGTGTGTTGAAGTATGTTACGAATGAAGTTTTTATTTCATACACGTTCAAATATAAAATAAAGAATAAATTTATAAAAATAAAATTCATATCACAAATTTTACGACACGGCCATTGTTGGCTTGTATTAATAATGTTATGGTCGCAACAACAATAATATACACTAAAATATATGTACATTTCAATAATATTAGCAATGATAATATTGAATCAATAACAAAACAATTGATGTTTTTAATAAAGTGTCTCGACATTTCAATTGTTGAGAATGAACAGTGTCTCGACATTTCAATTGTTGAGAATTTTGCAAAATTTTTTAATGCTCGACATTTCAATTGTCGAGACCTTTAATCATCCACTTAACAGCCATTAATCCTCTCGACATTTCAATTGTCGACCAGATTCAAAACTCTCGACATTTCAATTGTCGAGAGTGCTATAACGCAAATTACCAAACTTTGTTGTCCATTTTGCAAATTATCAAACTTATTTCGTCCATATACAAAAATTTCCCTTATTTTTCGCTATGATGACGGATGACTCATTTTTTTTTTATCAAATATACATTCGATATAGGACAGATGATTAATTTAAACGTATTCGTTATATATTTAAAAAAATATATATATTTTGATATTTAAGATATTATTTGTCATGTTAATTTTTCAACTTTTAAAATTAGCTCTTTCAACAAAAACACAAATAAAACATATTATCTAGTATTGTTACGATTATAGTTTAAAAGTAATAATAATAATAATAATGTTTGAATTTTATTATTTAAATTTTATTTTATTTCTTTACATTGTATTTTCTTAGGTATATCTTCATGAATTCATCAATTATGCTAATGTGAATATAAAAAAATGAATTTTTTTTTTAATATTAATTTCTAAAAATGCTCTTAATATGTGATGTATGTTTGATAGTATCATAGACCAATTTATTATTATATATTTTTTTCATATTTCATTTGTACTCACAAATATGTTTTGCATGACAGACATATTACTCGACAACATGAATATATTATGTAAATCAAAAGTAACATGTGTTTGGGGTGACAATGATTTTATAAAACTTTAGCACAAACTCATCTGGATATAATACATAATAATTGAATCAACCATGTAAATGATAAATCTTATTTTTTTAATTATTTCTCAAAAATGAACAATTAATAAGATATCGGAGTAAACCAAGAAAAAACTGTAGAAAATTATCTTCGAGATGCAGGCAAAAAAAGACAATCGTTAGGAAGAGGAGTAGATGGCAGTACTGGCGTGCGAAAAAACAATTTGTTCAAGCCTTGAAGCCGAGGGGACAAAGATCTAGATCGCAACTCAAAATTCATGACCAGAAATAATCATTGTAATTGTCATGAAGGTTTCAAATTTGAGTTCCGCTATATTATAAGTTATGTATAAATGTAGAAAAATTATCCTTACCACATGGTGTCACGTCACCCAATTATTCTGGACCGACTGATCAGGCAGTAAAATTTAACTCTTGATCTTGACCGTCCATTTTTGAATGAGCTCGATTTTTGTACATCGAAATTATTTCCTTTCTTGGTACATCATGAACCAAGTCCATGTTGTTTTCCATGAATAAAAGCCTCAGCTCCTTCTCTCTCTTCATTTGTTTGGGTCACGCTCTACAGAATTTTGCAAAGGCGGAATAAGAGGCGATTTCTAGGATTTCCTTAGCAACGTCGTTTGTTTCGTTCGAGAGCGAGAAATAATTACACACTAAACAATTAATAATTTTTGTGTGAATTATAAGATAAGAGTTAGTTTTAGATGATTAGTTATTTCGAGATATTTTAAGAAACAGGTGAAGAACATTTGAATTTGAATATTTATTCAATTGTGAATAGCATTTTTTTTGCTAGTATGATATTGATATGATGAATGATTTATCATTATAATGGTAAAGTGTTATTTCTTTTCAATGTAAAATTTCACTGCAGATTGCAAAGTGACAAAATATAGGAAACAAATAAACATTACAAATCTTTTGAAAGTATATTAAAAAAAATCAACTTTTGAAGGAAATGTGAGTTGTAACATTATCGGAGCGTGAGTAGGGATGTCAATGGGTCGGATAAAATCCGAACCCGCGGGTACCCGACCCGAACGGGACGGGTAATACCCGACCCGAACGGGACGGGTAATACCCGAAAAAATACCCGCGGGTCGAGTATTATCCAAAAAAAAAATACCCGTTCCGGGTTCGGGGGTAAATTTTTACCCGCGGGTATACCCGAACCCGAAAAATACCCGAATCCGAACCCGAACCCGAAAATACCCGAAAAATATCCGAAAATACTCATCAATGATATGAAATTTTGTGGTGTTTTATAGATTAATTATTTGTAATTTTTGCATTTTATAATGTATTTTGTACGAGTTGTTTGTTTTATGTATACTAATTTGTTGGTAATTTTACGTATTTGTATAATAATTTTTAAATTTTTTTTTTTTAGATTTTGTATTGGTGATTTTCGGGTAACGGGTTCGGGTTCGGGTTCGAGTATGATTTTTTACCCGCGGGTATTTTTGGTTCGGGTTCGGGTTCGGGTATGGGGGAGGCTTACCCGAACCCGACCCGCCCTTCGACATCCCTAAGTGTGAGTCTCCGGAATTTGATGAATTTTCGAACTCTCAGAATGCGAAATTTTTAGCTCTTACCAACCCACTTAAGTATGTATTAAACATATTAAAAAATTTCATTGACATATTCGGACTCTGAATAAGAGTTCGAATTTTTCTTCTTTCCTGCGGACTCTATGTGAAATTTTGTTGGCAGCTCCATATTGCATCCAAACATCTTTTATAAACTACTTAATATAATTAATAATATTAGATACAAAATTAACATATATTTGTATATACTCCACGTGACATGTTTGTAATAATAAAATATTTTTTAATAACTACACTAATAACAATTAGTGTTTTTGTTATCAAATAATATTTTGTTTACATTAATTGCAATAATGTATTAGAGAATTTTACTTTGTTATCAAAGGAGATGAGAACGAAATAGTTTCCAAATTCGGGGTGGGGTTATTTTAACTTATTTATTCGTTGCCCCCACGTGGAGATTAGACCCATAAAATAACATATTCAACCTGTATTTTCCCAGCTATTTAACAATCTTGGTCCGTGAACTGTAAGTAATTATTAAATATATAATATTTGACGCATTTTGCTTATTCATAAATAAATAAATAAAAAGTTGCTTAATAAAATAGTATATAATATGATATTTTTATGGTCAATTAGGCTTGAATCTAAATTTATGTTCTATTATGGTATATCGTAACAACTTCGGCTGCATTGACATCGTAAAATTGTTTCAAATTCGTAAGTTTATTTTTTCCTCGTGCAAAATGAGCACTTACAATTTTTTACTCACAAACATGTTTTGCATGACAAGACATATTACTTGACAAGATGCGTATGTTGTGTAAATCAAAGGCAACATGCGTTTGGGGTGAATGATTTTATAAAACTTTACCACAATGTAATTAAATCTACCATGCCAGTCATGTAATACATAATTGAATCAACCATGTAATGTAAATGTAAATGATGAATCTTCTTTTTGTAATTATTTCTCAAAATGAACAATTGAAAAGATACCGGAATAAACCAAGAAAAAAATGTGGGAAAATGAAATGGTCAACGAAATGAATGCAAAAAAAGACAATCTCCTTTACTAAAGTTTGGTCGCGGTCATGGAGGCAGTGAAGATGGCGGTACTGGCGTGCGAAAAGCGATTTGTTCAAGTCGTGAAGCAAAAGGGACAAAGATCTAGATCGCAATTCAAAATTCATGACAAAAAATAATCATTGTAATTGCCATGAGGGTTTCGAATTTGAGTTCCACTATATTATAAACTAATCTAAAAAGAATACTAAGGCAAGGGTTCTGAGCCGTCTGATCGGTTTGTGAGTTAGGTCGGTCTGATGGGGGTTCTTTGGCGTTGTGTCTGGGCCGTCTGATTGGGACTTTAGGCACGAAGTGTCTTTGCGGTGGCTTTGCTTCGTCGTTTAGGTTTGCGCGTTTGGTATGGTTTCTCTCCATTCTCTTTGTTTATTTTGGGTCTTTGCTTTGCCATGGTCACGTATCTGCTAGGTTGCGAGATTTTGGTTGTGTTGTCCTTCTTGGTACTGTTGCTGCTCTGTTCGGCGCAGCTTTGATTTGCTGTGCTTTGTGTGATTTCGCTGTTTTTTTTGCTGGTGTTGTTTTCTTCGTTTGTGTTCGTTTTTTCGAACGCTTGGGGTTCTTTCATATTGCATCTCGGCTGTCTGATTGGGGCTTTCTGCATGGATTATATCTGATGATTATGTGGCTGTTTGATCCATCTCTGATGATTCTCATATACCGACTGAATTCTTCTTTATTTTTTTTGGGCTGCGTTCTGCGTCTGTGATGTACTTCTTCTCTTTGTTCTGCTTTTATGCGAGTCATTACATCTTTTCTTTTTTCCTGAATTGTGCGATATAGCCAGTGATGGTAAGTAGATTATTGTCTCCATCATTTTGAAATTGTCATCTAGATTCTTCTGATGTGGTGGCTAATAAGTGTGCCCCAAAACGTAAACATTCAATGAGTGGAACTTCGCTGACATTAGTCGTTAATATTATGCACGTCACTGTCAGTGAATGTGCTCTGCTATGTTACGATGATGGGGTTGGAACCTTAATAGCATCCATTGATAGTTGTGTCTATGTTTTGACAAAACGAATTTCCTTGCTGCGCATTATCTGAGGCTACTCCCTTATTTTAGTTTGTTTTCGTTTTTATTGTTTTTTAGCTTCATTTTTATTTTTCAAAAATAGCCAAAATGTAGCATAGGCAAGAATACATAAAGAAAATTTTTTTTTACCTATCCTTCTATTTTTGTTCGTTTTATTTTGTTTTCAAACTCGATTTTTATTTGAATGAAAAAGCAAAAACTGCAGCAACTGGTAATAATACGTAAAGAAAAAAAAATCTATTTATGAGCTCTTTATGTTTTTCTAAAATGCATTCGTACGAGCCATTTGAGAAACTATTAATTTAATCCATGACCAATTTTTTTTCTGCAAATTAATACTGCATCATTCTTATGGTATTGTCTTTCGAACATGATGATCAATGTTGACAACAAAACAAAAACAAAAAAATTCTTATCTGCAAAAAAAATATAACGCAAACAAAGTACCTCAACACAAAAAAAAAAAAAAAATAGAAACTGAAAAAAGTTTGCAATTTTGAATTACATCAAATTCAATTCCTACCGTGCTAAAAAGATTATCCAATCAAACAGAACATTGCAGAAAAAGAAAATATAATCACCAAACTAAAAACGCATTTCAATAAGTATATGAACATGAACTACTCAATACTGATAGTACTGTTGCGACGTTTTGCTACTAACTCACATGTTGCCCTCACCTGTTGCCCATGATGAGCATAAAAATCAAATAAATTATGAAACAAAATTATTTCAATTATTCGGCTACTTCCTCACATGTTGCCTATGATGTGCATAATAATCAAATAAATTATAAAACAAAATTGTTTCAATTATTCGGAGAAGCCGGCCTCCGAATAAATCAAACAACTATTGTTTTACGATTTATGATGATCACTGAGGCAAATCTGTAAATTATTTATAATGCTAAATGACACATTAAGCATTTTGTGTTCTTTTTAGATAAGCAAAAAAACCTTGTTTCAGGTTGACAAAAATAAACAAAGTGTGCACTGACGAACAGAAAACAGAAACACAAATGATTTTCTATATAATATTGCAGTGTTTATTGGTTATGCAAAATAATTTTTTTACTTTACCGTTTATTCGTAATTTCATTCGAAAAGTTACAGATTGCCTTTCGAAACAGGAAAACTAATATAGATGACAAAACAAAACAAAAAAAAATTCCGCGAACAAAGCAACTCAACATGAAAACCAATAAACAATTGAAACTGCAAAAGTTTGCAATTCGTAAATACAACAAATGCAATTTCTATCGTGCTAAAAAAATTATTCAATCGAAAAAGCAAATATAATCAGCAAATTAAAAACTCATTTCAATAAATGTATGGACATAAACTGGTCAACACTGAAGTAATATTACGATATTTTGCTACTTTTTCTCATGTTGCCCATGATGTACATAAAAATCAAATAAATTATAAAACAAAAATTATTTGAATTATTCGGAGAAGCCGGCCTCCGAATAAATCAAATAATTATTGTTTTACGATTAATGATGATCTTAATTTACTGAGGCAAAGCACTAAATTATTTCTAATTATACTAAATGACGCATTCGGCATTTTGTGTTCTTTCTAGATAAGCAAAAAAATCCTATTTCGAGTTGACAAAAATAAACAATGATTGGATGTACAAAATAACAAATAAGAACGTATGGCCGTTTTGGGAAGCCAAGCCGAGACAATGATTGGATGTACAACGATGCTTGAGCACACGCCAAACAAAGCTTCTGACGTGCCACAAAAAATAGAAATGCTGGTGAACAAAACATGCAAATTCACTGTGAAATACTCACATATTGGGTCAGTCGCAGGCTACCCAATTTTCACGACGAAAGAAACAGAAGAAATTAATGAAATAAACACAACCGAGCAAATCATAAACCTCACGCAGACATCGGCTTCAACAAACAAATCAAAACAGACCTGCACAAACACCTTGATATCCCCAAAGACACCAGCGAAAAAAGGAACGTGAAAAAGAAAAATTGAAAGGTACGCTAACAAAAAATAAATTAATTTCTTTGCTTTTCATTAGAATAATGCAAACACAAATAAAAAATATACAACTCTAAACAAAATGAAATGCAGCACAAAAGGAAAAGAAAGAATCGACCCAAGTACAGACTCTACACAAGAATCACCTTTGAAGAAGCAAACTGCAAAATAGTTAATCACAAGCGCAAACAAAACTTTAAAAAAAAAGCACATCAACAAACCAATTAAACACTTGTTACTCAATGCAGGAACGTGACCGAACAAAAATAAAAACAACTACGAACAAACGGACAACAAAAAATACTTTTGTACGCATCGCGAAGCGTAACAATGCTGTAAAATGATAAGATTTTGAATCAGATGATGATGGCATTGTCAATACCGTAAAAACATATATTTTGAAAATAACTTATGTAAAATTTATGTTTTGTAAAACCTATGTTTTGTAGACAACTTATCACCTACAAAATCTGCTTTCTTTTTCAATATTGCAAATTAATGCATTAAAACCAAAAGCTATTTAGCCTCACACAATAACAAACGACAGCACCTCTCATCAAACTCACACGCAAACAAATCAAGCCCGCGCAATTGCGCGGGCAAAACCCTAGTAATATTTATAAAGTTAGGGAAATTCTCCTTCTCTGATTGCTCCACGTCACCTCTTTGTTTTGGGGAGTCAAATTACAAATCAAGGGTCCGATTTGTTATGTATAAACCTAAAAAGATTATCCTTACCACATGGTGTCACGTCACCCTATTATTCTGGACCGGATCATAAAATTTAACATTTGATCTTGGCAGTTCATTTACGAGCTCTGTTTTTGTACACCAAAATTATTTCCTTTCTTGGTACATCATGGACCAAGTCCATGTTGTCTTCCATGAATAAAAACCTCAGCTCCTTCTCTCTCTTCATTTTTTGGGGTCACGCTCAACATAATTTTGCGAAATAGGATTATATATATAAAAGATACATAATACATATATATTAATGGCATGTACTACCATTGGTGGTTAAATTCACTAGAACATGTATATTCAATTAGTTATCATTTTATATAATATGATCAAATATGAATGCAACGAAAAATGAAAAGTTTATTATTATTAAAAAAACCTATAAGAATTATATAATATTACATAATAAAATTTTAAATATTATTATTTATTAAAGAAACAAGAGAAAAGTTTAAATTTGGCCTTTGGACTATAGAGTTGGGGCAAACTTAAATAGCTTGGTGTATTGTTAAACTTATGTTATGTTTTTTGAGAAATATATTAAATTCATGAATGCATTAGCAATTATGAATGTATGAGCAATTTACAAATTATGTATCTTTTATATATATTATATATATGTATTATGTGTGTATGATGCATATTTAAGATATAGTTTTTTTACATGAATAATATTTTGTATAATATTTTTTTACTAAATTTATATTTTTGTAGAACAATTTATATTTTATTTTGCAACGTGCTTTTGAAATGCACAAATGTGGTCAAATTTGAACAAAAATATCACGTGTTGAGCTCCTAGGCATGCACATGAAATGCCCTAGTCGATCCCATAAAAAAATGTAATAATAATAATATGTTAGTTTTCTTGATTGAGAATAAAATATCCCGAGCGAATATTTCTTCATTAATTACATGTTATCCAGTTAAACAATATACAAAAGTTATCATAAATTAGATTAAAATTAAAATTGTGCTTACTATTAAAAGATTCGATAAATCTAGAGTAAATTTGAACAATTAATAATACATCATGACAAGTTAGAATCGAGTCAAAAAAAACAGTTACATTACAATCATGCAAAACCATATAAAGAAACCTTCAAACAAACAAACAAAAAAAATAGTAAAAAATGGATATTACAGAATTATCCATAATCACGAAAGAATATTACAAACACGTCATATTAAGAAAACTGTGTAGCACACCATCTTCATTCAAATACAAATACAAAAAAACAAACAAACTAAATCACGCTTTGCCCCCTAAGAAAAAAGAATATTACAACAAAATATACTCAAAAAAAAGAAAAAAAAGATCTACTCAAAGCCGTCCATTAATTGACGGCCTTCCGAGCTTCTAGAAGCAGAACCTTGCTTTTTTCCGCTACTACCCCTCTTACTTTTCTTTTTTGCCTTTAAACGCCTCTTCTTTTCGATCGCATCGACCCAAGTATAATCTGAAGGTATAACAAACGGGTCGTAATCGTCTTTAAACCCTTTATCGTCGCCAGAGTCACCGCGCCCTCCTTTCACCCAAGAATACCACGAACTGGACCCGTCCATTTCCTTCGCTTTGCTGTCTAATTGGGTCGGGCTCGAAGGCGGGGTTGCGAATTCATCCAAGGGCTGTAATTCTTCGAATTTCGTGAACGTCACGAGCACTCTTATTGTCGGCACTATTGGAATTGCCAGCTGGATTCCATCGCAAACATTAATTATAATAAAATGATAATTAGGATTTAAAATTAAAATTAAATTAAATTACCTTAACGGGAAAAGTGCCAGGTGGCAATTTGGTAGTCAATAATTCTCTGAGCCTTCGAATGGCCTTGACTTTATTAGCCAACACATCGAGCAATGGAATTAATTCTTCGGTTTTCAAAGGAAAATCGGGGGTGAGCCAAAGAACTGGTCTCACTCCTTTCTTGTATTCGCTTTCGCTTGGAGACCCCCCACTCTTTTTCTTTTTTCCGCTACTACCCTTATCTTCTTTACTATTTCCGGTACTCCCCCCAGAGGATTTACTCGGCGGTGTCGTCTTTTTCCCGCCACTGTTCCAAAACCACCCTTTCTTTTCTTTGTTATTACCGGACACGCCATTGGGTTCTGAACTCTCGTTATTATTTTCGAGTTCGTTGTATTCGCCTTCTTGGTTTCCCATTCTGAGAGCCGAATCGAGTTGTTTTCTCTCCTCGGGCGTCAGAACCTCGTCTAGATCCGCATCGAGATGCGAGCTAGTGTGTCCTAATCTCTCTTCGTTCTCCATGTTAAACAACTCTTCATCGGTCATTGCACCGGGTACGCGTCTCGACTTGACGGTTACTAACACGTGTAACATGTCGTGAACTTTAGCCTTCCAATGCCCCACCATTTCGGACCTCTCCATTCGCCTCCAGTTCAAATGGGGTACCAGCTCGGCCTGAGTCACGTCGATACCAGGGCGGTACATGTTGGTTTTCGACATAAGCGCGACTTCATGCGCCACCTCAGCCTCTGTTGGCTGTGCACCGGCCCCTTCTAAAGCATCGGTGATCTCTTTTTCCTTGTGCGAAAGAACAATCAAAGAACCAGGTGGCAATTCTTTGCCAGCTGGAGTCGTTGCGCCGTCGCCTAGAAAGAGGAATGTTTGATCTGACCTTTGGATGCGAAATCCGTCGAAGCCAGCAAGGGTCATATCCGCCCTTAAGGACGTACCGCGCTTCCAGATCCGGTAAGTATCCGAGGGAGCAATCCTGCTAACAAAGGGAATGACAGAGCTCTCGAAATGAAAGGTGATCTCCATGTAGAAATCACGGATTCGTGCAATTGAGGCGAGAATTCTAGGCAATCTACGGCACCACTTGGCCCAAGCAAGTGGCTGATAGTGACGAGCAATCACAGCAGCCACGGCATCTTCTCTGCCACAAACCGCCTCTTGCAAAGCAGACCAGCCATCGGCATTTTGCAAAGACCAATCCGCGCCGGCAGACATCAATATGTCAGCTGAGATCGGGTCGCGCATGCGTACAGCCAGATGAAGCGGCGTTTCCCGATTGGGCACATCCCGACGGTCAATGACGGCGGAAACCGCGTCAGCCGTAGCCTCGCCGGCAATGGACTCGGATTCAGTGCAAACCTCGCCAGCTTTGGGGAGACGAGGTAAAGCAGAAACGATATTGCGTAATTGAGTGTGGTCGCGACGAAGCACGGCCGAATGGACGGGGCTGTGAGCATATTTGGAGACGTCCTCCATTTAAGGATTGACAGATAGATCTGGTAATTAGTTAAGGAAGGAAGTGTGAACGTATAGATCTTGCAATTGGAATCGATGAAAAGGGGAAATTGATTAGAGAGAAAGGATGTCCATGAAGATGATGA